>OV651820.1:55937602-56038095 GCA_927349885.1 Psylliodes chrysocephalus
TAGCTTTAATTAATATAACTGAGTCATCTGCATAACAGATAATGAGGCCATTTTTTTCTGGCAATATCTTTGTAAGGTAGTTAATGTAAATTGAAAATAATAGAGGTGCAAGGACCGTGCCCTGAGGCAGACCCAATTCTACTTTTTTCTTACAGCTTACATTGTTACCGATTTTTGTTTGTTGTGTTCGACCATTGAGGTATGAATCAAATAGTTTCCATTCAGCTCCTCTAATTCCAATATTCTCAAGTTTTTTTTAGCAGAATTGGGTGCGCCACAGTGTCAAATGCCCTTGCAAGGTCAATAAAGATACCAATGGTTTTGTAACCATCATTGAAATTTTTTGTTATATTTTCAGTCAGGTGTAGGATGGCATCTTCAGTGCTCATCTTACTACGAAACCCAAACTGTAATTCGGATAATACATTATTTTCTTCTAGATGGTTGTTAAGTCTTAGTTTTATACATTTTTCTAGCAGCTTATTTATTGTGGTGGTTATTGCAATTGGTCGATAATTTTCTTTATTTTGCATGTCTCCAGCTTTGTATACTGGTGTTATTATAGAGTTTTTTAGAATACTATAGGATAGGTACCTGTCGTAAATACAAGATTTATTATATGTAAGAGGGGTTTAATTAGGGTCAGATGATTATCTTTTATAATTAATGCTGATATATTATCTGAGTAGCATAATATTTTATGTACCAATCTGTAATATTAAGTCGTTTTTTGTAAATTTTTGAAATTTTGCTGTTTTTTGTAAATTGGGCTCTTGAAATTCATAATTATTTTTTAAAATCTTTTTACTAAGGTTGATGCCCATGTCACAGTAATAATTTAAGATGTTTGAAATTTCTCTGTTATCGGTTATTTTTTGTTTATTTTCTATTAAAGAGTTAATATCGTTTTTTTGTGTTATATCGTTTGTGGCCTCCCGTACTACGTCCCATACCTTTTTTAAGTTATTTATGTTTTTGTTAAGTTTATTTTTATAATAGGAATATTTTGAAATGTTTATTAATTTTGTTAAATGGTTTCTATAAGTTCTGAATCTATTTAAAGCAAGTTCATTTAGGGGATCTTGAAGGGTATCCTTCTTTAGTTTATCACGTCTTTTTATAGAGTTAATAATACCTTGAGTGATCCAGGGCTTTTTCTTCTTTATTAGGGGAATAGATTTATAACTAGTAGCATTTTCAATAATTGATATTAGTATTTGAATAAAGTTATTACTGCACAACTCTACATCATTACATTTTAAAATGTCATCCCAGTTATAGTTTTCTAGGGAGTTTGAGACTTTAGTTTGATCAATTGACTTCTTTTTTAATGGCTGATTTGATAGTTGTATGCATGTGTTTTCAAATTGTAAACACTATTGGGAAATGATCAGTTAACCCACTCTTTATAACATAAGATTTTGCCATTATGCTTTTGTTGTTATTCTTTAGAAAAAAGTGATCAATACAGCTTTTAAGAAGTATTTCTTAAATTTAACACCCTGCATCTTAAAAACCAGTCATAGGATTTGAATGGTCCCACGGACATTATTGCTTAAGAGGTCGAGAACTGCAACATATCAAAAATTTATGACATTTAACAGGTCTCCACTTTTCCATAAGCAGTGTGCGGGGTCTTTTGATGAGCTGGGAAAATAGTTCATCTTGGAGACATAAAACAGGATTTTGGCAAGTTGAAAGGCAGATTCTATAAGATAGATAAAGGACCTGGTAAAGACTAGAAGACCTTACAAACTCAGATACTATTACTGTTGACAAGGGGGGGTAGCCATGTGTGAGTTGAGGTAATTTTAAGGTGAAGGGGGAGAAAAAGTCCTTTATATCTCACAAGGAAAGTCAATGTTTAATTATTTAACAAAACATTGAGTGCGACCGGTTTCGAAGTGTCATCACTTCATCTTCAGGCTCGCCTAGTGGAAAGGAGAATATGTGGTGTAAGGTGTGTTAACTTGGAGCAAACGATATATAAAATAGTAAAAAAGAGAAAACTCACACCATACTCTCCATCCACTAGGGAATACTACAAAACAAGTTTCATCAAATGTGGGGTGAAATAAATTGTAAAATGAACAAAGTTTACAAGTAATAAAAAGTTAAAAATATTTGAAAAAACAAATATTAGTCAATTGAAATAGTAAAAATTTAAAATATTCAAGACCATACAAAACAAATCACATACATTAAACAGATTAAAAGATAAGGCTTATTTTAAACAACCTTGTTGTTTTTTCAAAAAACTAACATTTTTGAAAGGAGACCTGTCAAGTTAAGGCCTCTACAGGTGGTGGCAAGTATTAACAAAACAATTCTTGGGTAAACCCATGACAGGGTATAGGTAATAAGATGTAAACCATGAGTGAAGAAATATTTATTATTTATTATATAAGATTTGGGCCATGAACCAATCACCAAGTGTATGTGATGTTGTAGGAAGAAGAAAGAAGAAGAAATGACTGGGTTAACTGTTGTGAAGCAACTGAAGAATAAAAGAATAAAAGAAGAAAATGACGGATGTGAATATCACACAATCTAACCTAATCTTTAAACATGCTCGTTGGTTTCTTGTGGGAAAAAAATTACTTACTGAAATGTACCCCTTGCAAGAAAATATGTGAATAGAAATAAAGGGGGAGGTTAAAAAGGAAGTTAGAACGATAAATTTAGATTAGTGTTGAGAAAACAGGAGGAGTTTCTGACATTATCTGGGCATTTAAGCAACCAACAGGATTTAATTTTAAATTTCTCAATATCTCGAGGCTTTCGAAGCTATTAAGAGTAAATCTATGGTAAGAACTATGTAGGATTTCGAAACCTTCAGTTGAATCGAAGTCGTGATTTGAGTCCAGTAGGTGGTTGGCAAAATGTGAAAAACCTGTTGTATTTTGGTTAAGACAACGCAAACGTTCTTTTAAACGGATCTTGAAATTTCGAAATATGCGTCCCACATAGAAAGAATGGCAAGATTTACAAGTTAATTTATAAATTCCAGATAAGTCAAAGGGATCTAATTTATCTTTATTATGAACAAATAACTTATGTAATGAGGAGGGGGTTTTGAAAGATACTTTAAAGTGGTCTTTAAGTAAGCTTGCCACTTTATAGTATGCTTTTCCAATAAAGGTAAGAGAAATATATTTCTTACTGGTGGTTAGTTCATGTACCATATTAGGATTGTTAATATAAACTAAGTTTTGTTGAATTTTATTTTGTTTATGTGTTAGCATTTTATCAATAATATCTAGTTCAAAGGTGTGATCTATAGCAATAGTTTTAATTATATTTAGTTCCTTATTAAAGTTTTTCGTAGACAGAGGAACGTTTAATAGCCTCTCTAAGTAGCAATTAAAGACAGCCAATTTATGTGTTGCTGGATGGTTAGAGGTATTGTCTATAACTGTGCCTGTATGTGTTGGCTTTCTATAGATGTCAAAGTTGAACTTATTATTGTGTGAGATTTTAAGATCTAAGAAGTTAATAGATTTGTTTATTTCAATTTCTAATGTGAATTTAATATTAGAATGTAAGTCATTAATATAAGTCAAGAAGTCATTTAATGAGTCTAAGTTACCTGACCACAAAATCAAAATATCATCAACATATCTATAATAGAATTTCACATTTGAGTGGAAAAGGTTGTTTTTAAGGATTTTTTCTTTTTCAAAATTGTGCATAAATATGTCTGCTAATATTGGGCTAAGTGGAGATCCCATAGAAAGTCCATTTGTTTGTGAAAAAATTTCATTGTTGAATGAAAAAAAGTTTTGTTCTAAACAAACCTTAAGAAGGTTCAAAAATTGTACTAGTTCAATATCAGACATATTCGAACTTGACAAATGTGATTCAACAAAACCTAGAACCTCTGGTATAGGAATATTTGTGAATAAGTTTGATACATCTAAAGAGATCAAAGAATCTGTATCATTAATGTGAACATTTTTGATGTTGTTTACAAGTTGTACACTATTTTTGACTGTATGTGTAAAGTGATCTTTATAATGGATTTTGAGTATGTCATTCAACCACTTTGATGTATAATATGTTGGTGAATTTATATATGACACGACAGGACGGATTGGTATGTCATCAAAATTGTCAGATTTGTGGATTTTGAGAAGGCCATATAGCCTAGGTATTAATTTGTGATCTGGTTTGAATTTATTAAACAAGGAATCATTGATCAAATGTGTACAATTTTTAAGGGTAGTTTTAAATTTGGTATTATACTTATTTAAGGGGTTAGTGATTATAACGAAACTGTTAGTGTTCAAAAAGTTGTAAACTTTAGACAAGTAATCAAATTTGTTCAGAATTAATAGACAATTGCCTTTTTGTCAATATTAGATCATTATTTTTAATCTTTTTATTAATGTTTTTAATTAAATTATCATTAAAAGTGCCTCTTGAAGAGAGATTATTTAATAACGTTTCTTTTTCTTTTTTGAATATGTTAACTAATCCACATCTAAGATCTTCTTTATTGTCAATTTCAAAGTTTTGTAAGATGGACTCTGCTTCTACTGCTAGTATTTCTAAGTTTTTATTAAGTGAAATGGCATTTGATCTAGTTGGATTAAATTTTATACCCTTGTTAAGGAGGTCAATTTCAGTTTCTGTAAAAGTTGTATCAGAAAAATTTAGAAGAGGAGTATGAAATTTATGTGAACTTTGATTGTTATTAACATTGTTATTTTTAATTTTTAGTTTGGTTAATTTTTCATTCAAAGTTGTTAAATAATTAAACATTGACTTTCCTTGTGAGATATAAAGGAATTTTTCTCCCCCTTCACCTTAAAACTATTACTGTATTTTCATAAACTGCATTATTCATTTATGTGTTGTGAAATTTATTTTTAAACAGTGAAATAGCTTCGATGAAAAATATTTTTTGTTTTTATAGACTAATGAGAAAAATGGTATTTAGGATTTTGTTTTTTTTCGACCCCTTCAAGACGTGTATAAAATATTGTGAGGGATTTGAGAATTCCTCTGGCAAGATCAAACTTTTAGTCCTATTTTGTTTGTGTTATAATGAATAGTAACTGACGTTTACAGATGCAAGAAAAGACACAACAAAGTATTAATGTTGCCAACCACAGGTTAAGTCTACCAACTGGTAACTGGCAATGTCAATACGACATCATTTGCTCTTTAGCACATGCAAACGTCATTAAATATTCTTTGTAAGATGCATAAGGCGATTTTAAATCAGATAGGGGAAAGTGTCCTAAAATGACATAGCTGCTAAAATGACACACTTGCTAATAAAAATGATTCGCAATAGTTTTTCTGAGAAAAACTCATTAATAAAAACGAAAATGAATTCAAACATCTTGTTTACATCTGAGTTTAGAATTAATTTATTTTTCTTTTCTTAAAAATTATCCGCCTGACTTTCATTCTACTTAATATTTGAACTGAATACTATAAGCGTGTTTTGATTTTGGTTACTAAGTGTAACTAGATGGCACTATATGTTGACTTTTTAATTTCACTCAACAGTCATGCAGGTATAGAAAGTAGTTTTTACATCTACAAGTTCCATTAGAGATAAGAATCCAACATGTCCTATTTCTTGAAATCCTAATAAGGACGAAATAGGTGCAATATTGATTTTCTTCTTCCTTAGCAAAATAAAATAAAGTATTGAAAATAATTGTCTACATCTGCTTTTTCTCTTTGATTTTAATTAAATGCCTGTTGTGGAATTAGCAAAAGGAGTAATTGTTTCACGGACAGAAATGGTTGCTCGTATTATTTGCGAGACATGGCTGTGAGATTGTTTTTCTTTAATAAACTTGCTAATATTTAGAACATAATTTCACTTACTATGAATATTGTCTGGATTGTCCAGAGGTTTTGAACCTCCCCAAATAACAGCAAAAGGAACAGTAATATTTGGTGTGTTAGATGTGTAAGAAAATTCTATGACATCACAATAAATAGTATCACCTAGTAGTTGAGCATTTACGCTAGTAATTCTTCCTTCTATATTGAATTGACATACGAATCTAGTTTGAACGATGAACTGTCCGATGATATGGACCTTGACTTTAATAGCTTTCTTTGTTCCAGAAGCTACCAATATTTCTGGCGAAATTCCGACTGTTGCGTTTATTCTGGGGCAAAAGCCTGGACCTGATCTATAACTTGGTATTGTCTTCTGTAAAGGAAATTGGAATGATTAGTATAAAATAGTAGAATATGCAAGGTGTCCCTGTAAATATCAAGGGTTTCTTGGCACCATTTTAACAAGCACTAAACTTGGCAACCTTTGTCTAATTTAACCAACTATCTATCCGATACCGGTTAAAAAATAGCAATACAGTTCGTGAGCAATAGGGATAACAACTATATAACAAACATACAATGATTTTTTATCAGTTTAACTTTGAAAATTATTTGTTAAAATTATACGAATGTTATTATCTTTAACATTTTGTAAATGTGAACTATTTATGACAATATTTGCATTAGGTATGTAGCTCAAAGTTACGTTAAAAAACATTTTTTAAATTCAGATTGCATGATACGCCAAGAAAAGTATTTAACATATATAATGTAATGTTCAGACCACAATGTTCAGACATAAAAATATTTGGTTTATCTACGCCGTCCTGATCTAACTTAGCTTCGATGGGACAAGATCGAGTTTTTTGTTAAACCTTGGAAATATTTCTCTTACTATCAAATTTGTGCAATTATTAATATGCTTCGCACCTCAAAAAAAGTTGCAAAATTAAATTTATTATTATTTCAATTTAGGAAATATTCCAATAAAGTTTGAAAGCTTTTGTAATCAATTTAAATTGATTTTGTTTAACGACTGGCCTAAAGCGGCAATTGTGTTTACTCTGTATCTTGCTGAGATACATAAACTATCAAAAGTCTGTCTGTATTTTTCTCAACTACCCACGATTCATCAACATTATACTCGTTTTACGGGAAAACATTTTTTCAATTAGAGTACAAGAAGTAAAAGGTGTGTAATAAAAAACACCAGGCAACTATTTTATTTGGAATACCTAATATACCAATAAAAAAGAATACTTACGCTAACGCCAGTCACTAGAATGTCGTTCCTACAATTTTCGGCAGTGTCATGTGTACATCTATGACCGTCTATACACCAGTCACAAGGAAAAGAAGAAGACACGCACTGCGTACAAGAACTGTAAGTGTTGCAGTCGAAAACATGATCTGCAACAAATATGTAAGAGATTTGTTGTAAATATTTCCTAGTTATACAATGGAAACGTCTATAATTCTTTAATAGTCTCAAAATAAACATCAACAGCAGTTTTATCTTATCGTAATAGACACAATCAGTTTCTATATTAATGTAATGGACCTGCTACGATATATTATTCACCCTGTGTATTATGGTAATTCAACGATAGCGGATGATAGATTTTTACGAATTCGTTATCCGTTAAATGTTATTTGAAAATAGATATTTATTTCGTAGTCTTGTAATTTTCTTATTATAGTTCAACTACATATGGCATTTTTGTTTCTTTTCGGTAAATTTAATATTAGGTTATTAATTTTTGAAGTAGTAATAAAGTTAGTATTATTTTAGTTTATAGTTTATATTATTGGTTTAGTAGTTGTATTTCGTTTATTACTAAGAATTGATAATATTCAACTTAAGAGCGTACCTACAAAATTTTAACGTTCGAACTCGAAATCGTGTACTCCATCCCATATATTATTTCCCTACCACGGCTGCCGACGTTCAGAGGTCTTAAGTGAGTCAGAGTTACCTGAATTAAGGAAACCAGAACCGCATTTAGTTGTTCTTGGTGCATTGTGAGATATTATTATAACGTAGTTGGATTTATTAGAGGGTGTTTACAATATTTTTTATTTTAATTTAGTGAATAGCTGTAGTTAGATTAAATTACATATTTAGGAGTATAGAGTTAGTTTTTTTTAAGTTTTTTAAGTGTATTTTTGTGAAAGATGGGAAAAATAAAACCAACATACAAACGGAAAAATAAGCGACTGGCTCGATTAAGGTAATACCAATTTATATTTAAAATTAAATAATATTGATTTATTTTTTGTTCTATATATTAGGTTCTTGAAAAAAAGAATGGAAAATTATTCTGAGGTGGAAAGTAATCTTCCGGTAGTCAATACATCAGAGTAAGTAAAGCAAAATTTTACAAAAATGTTTTATGTTATAATATAGTCTAATAATGAAAAGCATTCTATGCTCTGCATTCTATGTATAATATGTAAGAAGTACGTGAAATTTATGCACAACTTTAGACACTATTTGTGTATCTATTTTATATTTTTAAGAGCGGAGAGCAGCTTAGTGTTTTAAAGAAATTCGAAACTTCTTTTGCTAGTCAAACTCGGCCTGACGGCCTCGGACAATTTTACTTTTTGCACTTGTTGTATAAATAACTATTTAAGCTTGTTCTTCAATATCAGATGACAAACTTTCCGAATCACTCATTTTATTACTAGAAAATGCAAAAATACGTTAAAAATGAATTATTTTTGACTCATTGTTTATGACAATATTATCGTTGCTAAGAGAAAAAAAACGTTTTTATTCAATTGTTAGAACCGCTACCCAACATTTCGATGTGTCGCCAATCGACATGTAGGTAGTGGTGGAAAACAATAACCCTAAAGTCTTAGACAAAAATTATAATGAGCGTTTATTTTTACATTTAGAGGCATAGATAAAAATTTGTAGAGTATACGTGTGATAACGGTTTATTAAGGTACTTCTGCGATTGCCCAACTCATGCTACGCACTTGTTGTGCAAATTTCGCATACGTACGTTAATATAGCTCTTATCCCACTTATATTAGTTTACTTAGTATATATACAATGAAAATTTTCGATTTTGTCAGAAACAAACGTACTTTACTCTTGAGCAAAATTCATATTTTTTGACAAACCTCGTATACCACTGAAACAATTTGATATTTGATGACTGTATTCAAGGTTTTAGATAATGCAGAACTTTTTATGAATAATAACTATTTTTCCTAAAATCAATAATTTTTTTTCCATATGATTCTAACTTAAGTAGACACACTGTATATTAGGCACCGAAATGTAAATAAGTCACATTCGAAGAAGAAGTTGTACTTCGAAACAATTGTAATGCAGACTTTTTAATTTTAATTTTTTAATAAAAGTGTGTGAGAATCTACTGTTTGATTTTACTCATTTAAGAAAATAACTGTGTTAATATAGAGACCACTTAGCTTTTTTGATAGACTATAATAGTTTTAGATAACAATTTTAAATAACAATATTTTTAGAATTCGTAGCAGTACCACTTCTGCCACCAATTTTCCTGTAGATATTTTGGCTACGCCATCTTCAAGTCGTCAGGAGGACAACCGTCAGCAAAAGCGAAGCTATTTAGATAGGGATAGTGTCGTTGAGGAAGAACTTAAAAATAAAAAGTAATCATATGTATATTACTAAATCCGTATATTTCAATGGGTGATAAATACCTACAAAGCCGAAATGAAAAAAAGTTAATCAAGTTATTATTTATATTTTGTAAAAATATTTATGTAATTTTTTTATTTTAGAACAAAAAGAAATAAAATTTGTTTGGAAGGTCTGAGAATTGTGGATACCCAGTACCTAATTCAGCAGGTGTTAAACTTACCACATCATGGATTATTTCACTGCAGTGGTGACAACGTCAAAATAGTTAAAGAGTTCAAAAAAGGCCTACTTTCAAAATTTTTGTTGCATTGCAAC
Organism: Psylliodes chrysocephalus; assembly: GCA_927349885.1. Taxonomy (NCBI): domain Eukaryota; kingdom Metazoa; phylum Arthropoda; class Insecta; order Coleoptera; family Chrysomelidae; genus Psylliodes; species Psylliodes chrysocephalus. Next base: position 55,947,369 of record OV651820.1, read on the forward strand.
ATCTGCGAAGAAACGTTTAGCATTAATAGTGAAAACCCTCAAAGCAAAACACTTCGAATTAATGCCTTAGCAGTTAAAGGAGCTATTTCGATTGGAATTGGGTCAAGTCAGTTGTCGGAGTTACCTCCTATACTTGAACGGATGTATCGTAATATTCAAAATGATCTGGGGGACTATTACCATAAAGCTGCTTGGAGTTCGATGATAGAAGCTGGACAAGAGAAAGCTACGTTAGCAAAAGAGAATGGGGAAGTTGATAAGAATGGTTATCCATTAATAACGGTAGTAGCTGACGGATCTTGGGCGAAACGGTCTTATAAGACTAATTATAGTTCAAACTTAGGAGCAGGTGCGATTATAGGATATCGCACTAAAAAAATTTTATATTTAAGTATAAAAAACAAATACTGCTCATTTTGTAAATTGTTTGGCGAGGAGAAGGACCATAGATGCTACAAAAATTGGGATGGGTCTTCAACTGAAATGGAAAGTAAGACTATTTTAGATGGATTTCACTGTAGTATGTATATGCATGGATTGAGATATAAATATCTTATTGCTGATGGAGATAGCAGTATTTATCAAAAAATATTAGAAAGCAGGCCATATGGTAACATGGTAGTAGAAAAAATAGAATGCCGAAACCATTTGTTGAGAAGCTGTTGTGCACGTTTGCGGGATATTGCAGGAAAAAGGTACAGTACCGCAGGAAAGTTAGTTCCAGTCAAATTGCGTAGTTTGTTAAAATCTAATATTTTAACGCTACGAATTGCTATCGACAAAGCTGCTAAACACCATCGAGAATCTGAAGTTGCAATGGAACATAAAATAACAAATCTAAAGCCTGACATATCTAATAGCCCATATCATGTATTTGGTAAGCACGAGAACTGTTCTAAATACTTTTGTATAAAGTTAGGAAATGAAGAGAATACGGACTACACAGTGGACCTGACAGAATGCGGAATGATGAAAGATATATTGTCATCTATATCAAGAATAAAATTCCATGCAGATAGTTTAATTAAAAACCTTAATAATAATTACGCATAACAATATAACAACGTCATTGCAAAATATTTAGGCGGGAAACATGCTATATTTATATATTTAATTTTTATTGTTACACTGTATATGGCAAGAATTTTTTTGTTTGCCTTTTTTGGATTAACAAAATATTATTTTAATGATTTAAAAATAAACTGTCAGTATCAATAATTATCTGTACCTAAACATATACAAAGAAATCATACGACGCACCAAGAAAGCACCAAATTTTTAAACTTTTTTAAACTACGTAAAAAAGTATATAATAAACTAGATTAATTTTATTAAAGTACTATATGGGCTTATATACATTATATTACATTAATTTGTAAATGTGGGTACCAAGTTCACTGCGCATCCTAATTTATATTTAAAATAAAGAAAGTTTCAGGTTTAAAATTGAACACCAAGTTTTATAATAATACTCTCCCTAATTCACCCCCTTACGAGTGAATTTCAGGAATATTAAGAATAATATTTTCTTAAAAAAGTGATAATAAAAAGTGTTCCATATGGAGCAGGCTTTTTGCGAGACACTGTATATATATTTAAAGAGCAATCCATTATATATTAGAAAATAATTAAAAAAAAATTATAATCACATAAATGTGATTTACCTTTTAGAATATCGTATATATACAGCAAAGTTTACTAATCTTTATAAAAAAGATTTATATTCTACAAAATCTTTCTTAAATTTTTTAACATTTACAAATGTTTTAATTTAAATGTAGTCACATGCACGTGTGAGGTACAAAATACCTTAATCCGTCTATAATTATCGAGTTTTAACAAGATGGAGATCGGACATCGTGGAAGAAAGACAGCGAATTTAGTAAAGAATTTTAACTCGATTAAAAAGAGTTGTTTCTTTTTCCATTTTCTAAAAAAACTAACAGACCTTTTTGAAATCGGTTTTCGGTAATTTTCCTTCTGATTTATTACCTTGGAAAGTGGTAGATTTATATAAAAAACGAAAAAAGCTGACTTATTATTTTTATGAAATGAAAATTTGTTGTTATTTTCACAGTTTTCAACCGCCCTCTGTTTCCATAAAAAAATTATTACGATGTTGCCAAGCCAGCACTTTTCTAGATATCAACACGTTCTTTATTGTACTTTAAAATTTTTTTAAAATATTCTTTAGTTTTTTCATAATTTGGGAAAAAGAATAGCATTGAAACTCCTATACCCGAAAAATTGTACGTACGCTCTTAAGTAGGAGAGAAAAAAATGCATAGTACGAGTTCAAGTAAGGACAGTTCGTCAGATTCATCTGGTCGGGACAGAAATGTTGAACGTTATAGAAATAAGAAATCTGGAAAGCAGGACTAATAAGATATAATAAAAACGTTTTAAATCATGTGATAACATGAATACCTACAACAAGACGCTCTCCTTCCTAAACAAATAAAAATTCGTGAACGTATTCGATCACGTAAACCATATTCAAGGGAACGCCAGGAATCTAATATTTGTGTTTTCCAAATAATAAAATCAGCAAATCGTCTTAAATCACAAGTTATTGTAGTAAGATGAAATGAGGAGACGACCACGTGTCTACCATCACACCACGTAATGTGTCTCAGATGGGGGAAACGATGTGGAAGTAACAGCAGAATGAATTGAAAGGTTGGAAAACATGATCCATAAATAATAAATTCTCAAGAGTAATAGAATTTATCAAAAGACCTCGTAATATTTACCTAATAACAGACGTCTTTTCTCATTTAGTCAAAACTTGTCTACCATTAATAATACGAAAGTATTATAATGATAGTATGAGGGATGCAGCAATGTCTAAAAGACAAACAAAATGATTTGAAGTTACTGCGTTTAATTTTTTTTCTGTTTCAGTTTATATGGATGGTTGCTTTTGTTTTATTTCCCAAGATTCAAGGAGAATTTTTTGTTTTGTTCTTTGTTTATTTTGAAAATTTATTAGGCATTAGTTTTCATATCAAGTAAATTAATTATTTATTGTGCAATTTCTGATTTTTATTTTTTTAACCAAAGATAGTTAATGTACCTCAATAGTAATGTAATGTTTGTGATATTAGAGTAACTTTCTTAAACATAATAGATATTGATATATTTGAAGACAATTTATAATAAGAATTTGTTTTTAAGTCATTAGTTAAACTTTAGAGATGAACATTTTTGTGATATTAGGATTATTTTTAATAGAAACTAGTAAATATTTGTAAAAATAGATTGTACTTTGTATGGAAATAAACTAATACAATATGCAAATAATGATGGTGGGTGGGGTTTTCCTCATCTGTAAGTCAAATGGGACCATCATCTGTAAGTCGTCCCGGAGCGCCATTGCAAATAATAATAAAAGCCTTTCTTGCTTCGCACAAGCTCTGCTTGGGATTTAACTCGTAGGGGGGTGAAGTGTAGGAACATCTGTTATTATTTTTGTATTACTATTTGATGTTTTTTTATTTTTCTTGGGATTTTTAGTTAATATATTGTAAGGGGTTTTCTCGCCTCAGAGAAAACGATTACTTACAAATGACGCCTGTTGACGGGACGGCTCTCGGGCGCCAGATTTTATGTGTGGTTTACTCCACAAACTTTCGAAACGGCGTCGAAAGTACTCGGGCAGCACAGATGGATATGAAAAATTCCACGGGTCGTTGGTCACTCAGACACAGGTAATAAGTAACCACAAGTAACGGGCTTTAATCGTTACTTGTGGTGATAAAGAATTTCTCACTGCTGAAATAAAGGGGGAAGTAAATTAGGGATCAGTTACCTCAGTAATAGTCAAGGTAACGTTGATACATATATTGAATTTAACTATTTACAATAAATAATTTGTAAGTAATATTTCAACGCCCACCCTCGCTCGTATTTTTAAAACCCTGAACAAAAAGAAAAACAAATAGATCGGCCAGCAGTGAACTTTGTTTAGTCTCAATCAGACGGTATAATTAAAATTAAAAGAAAGATGCTCGGTGGCAATAGTAACTAATTAACAAATTGTCGGTTCGGTGGTTGAGCCAAAACGAAATCAAAAACAAAATTACTATTTCAGTTAAAGAAGAAAAATGGCAAATAATTGCGGTCGTAGCAAAAGTTAGCTAGTTAACTGTTAAATCGGCAAAAAGATTGAACTTAAATATTTTGTTTCGTAAAAGCAGAAATAAAATCACGGTCGTAGAAAGAGTTATCTGGTTAACTATCTAGTCGGTATTGAAACTGAAACAAAACTCCTTGTGTTAGTGAATATGGAATAGATAAATGATAAGAAAACGGGATAGTATCAATCCTATGAGGAGTGTACTCGCCAAAACCAGCCCGCTCAACATAAAAATTATACTATCATTTTAATCACGGCGCGGAGGTAACTAAAAAAATAATCAAAAACCGGGTTAGTATTCAATCCTATGATGAGTGTACTCGCCAAAACCAGCCCGCTCAAACATAAGACAAAATATTAAACCGGGTCAGTATTTATCCTATGATGAGTGTACTCGCCAAAACCAGCCCTCTCAAACATAAGAAAAACACTAATATGTTAATCACGGCTAGGGGTTAATCTAAAAAAAATCTAAAACCGGGATAGTATCTAATCCCATGTGAGCTTTCTCGCCAAAACCAGTCCACTCAACATGAAAAATGATACTATTTCAACTTTCCAACTTTCGAACTAATTCTATTCCCAAGTAAAGAAACATAAATAATAAAAAAAGTTAAACCAGATTGTGAATAAATAGAAACAAAATTTATGGTCGTAGTAAAAGTTAAGTAATTTACTATATACGGAATTTAATTTAAATTTAAATTTATTATTACTTAAAAATAGAAACAACATCCACGGTCGCAATGAAAATTAAGTAATTAACTGTATACGGAATTTAATTTAAATTTAGGTTTACTATTACTCTAAAATAGAAACACAATCCACGGTCGCAATAAAAATTAAGTAATTAATAAAATAGAAACAAAATTTCTACTTCCTAATAACCAAAACTAATTTCCAATGTTTCTAAATAAAATCAAAACTAAATAATTTATCTGAAAATCAAAATATTTTTAAGAGGAAAATTTACATTACAAACTAAAAGACCTGCGGGGCAACGGTAGTTTAGTATGTATAAAAATTACAACTTAAGGGTGGAGCCTAAATACTACAAAATTACTTCCGAGACCAAACAAAATCAGCATTCATTGATAATTTTAAAAATTGCATGTAGATACGAGGGACATAGGCGCCGGAACTCAAAAATTGCTTTGGGTGCCCGGCTTCTATACGGGAAATGGGGGCAATCCCCCCTCCACCCTCCACACCTCACTTAAAGGCACCACCGGTTTTTTAAAAGCACTTTAAAAGCTATTTTAAAGCGTTAATTTTATGAAATTTTTCTTGAAAAAAAAGGTATTGTCACATGTCCAATTGCTGCAGTTTTGAGGATTGAAGCGGCAGACGAAGTATCAACAATCGGTAGGCTTGAAGGCTCCCACCTAAATTGGAATATCTGGCATCTGGCAACCCTATATGCTCGGTGCAGCCACCACTGGTATTCAATGGTGCTGCAGTGCTAAAGTACCAATGAAATAAGTAGAAACAATATAAAACATTTATTAGCTAATTTAGGAGATTTTTGATTATTTATTAATACACATATAATGGAGTATTGTATATATACAGGGTGCCATTTGAAAACAAAATAGCCAATTTTGTCGCACCCCAGTTCCTTTACGAAAAAACGCTTGGACCCGTCAATTTTGGAGTTAGGGGGAAATATTTTTTTTGCTAGTTTCATTCCATGAACGGAAACCCTCTAGCGGGGGTGAAACTTGTCCCTAAAATCTTAAATGGAAAGGGGGGTCAAATGATAGTTTATTTTGAAGATATTTTTAGATAGATTTTAACCCCTGAGTTTAAAATCGCTACTGTCTTCCTAGCCATGATCTTTTAACGATTTTTATTTTCTTGTAAAAGCTTACCAGTTATTCGAGTTAATGCTGGAAATGCTGACCCTGGGCCTTCATGCAATAATAGAGGTTTTGTTCAAAACGCCCTCTGACATTTTAAAGCATCTGTGGGGTGATTTGATGACATTCATGAATTATATATTCTGGGGGAGGGAAGAGGGAAGGGGATGGGAGGGAGAGGGGAGATGGGTGAAGAAGGGGGGAGAGGGGGTGGGGGAGAAGAGTCGAGGATAATCTTACGAAATCTCACTAGGCAGGAGGGGGTTTAAAAAAATTCTCAAAATTACCTTACATAATTAATGGACGCCCCCTTTGTCACAGATTTTTCAGTGATGTTGGCTGGGTGGCATAAATTTTAGTTTTTAAGTGGCCTCATTAAAAATCAAACAAGTTTAGATCCGAAGACCGTGGGGGCCACTCACTCAATACTTTCTCTTCTTCCGATTCATTGACCTGAAAACGTTTGATCCACACACTGACGAATAGTCACTGCAAAATGGGGTGGCACACCATCTTGATGGAATATTAAGTTGTTTGCTATGTACTGATCGTCATTCTCAATCAACCCTAGTAATGCTGGATAAATGGCGTTTTCTAATAATTCAAGATACATATCTGCGGTTAAAGTTCCAGGTAAAAAAAGGGGCCAGTTATACGGTTACCAAAAATGCTAACCAAAACATTCAGTTTTTCCGGATGTTGCGTTGTGACGATTTACCGTACCATTTAGGAAAAAAGTGCATTCGTCTGAAAAACACACATTGAAAAAAAAAACTGCTGATCATTTATTGCCTGTTCAGTCATAATTTCACAAAATTGTAATCACCTATCAAAATCGTCTTCGTTAAGTTCTTATACCAGATGAATTTTGTAGGAATGTTTTTTCAATATCTTCTGAATGCTACTTTTCTTAATACCAGATGTTATCGCAAACTGCCTTGTACTCAATGTGGGTTCTTGAACAACATGCCCTAAAATCGCCACCTCTGTAGCTCCATTTACTATAGCATTTTCCATTTTACGTCATTTGGTAGCTACTGACCACGTTTCCCAAAATTTTTGAACTAACTCCAAAATATTCTTTCGATGGACTTGTCGATTTTAATGTTGATTGTTAAACAGTTGAACAGTTCTATTACCACATTCATTGTTCTCAAAAAAAGTGAAATTATTTGCACCCTCTTAGCTGACTCTACAACGAAATAAACTAAATCTTACTACTTTACATCGACCAAAGAATGTCATCTGATAACAATAATTGAAAGCCACAGGAATTAAACTAGAATTGTTACAAAGAATTCCTTCTTTTTTAATAACAATGTAAAAATGATGTTAAACCGGTTTTGTACTTTTGGTGAGCCACTGTATGGGCTATATAGATAGTAGCAATGTAAAACTTGGGGGTTATAAACTATGTAAAAATACCTTTAAAATAAATTATCATTCGACCTCTCTTTCCAGTTAAAATTTTAGGGGTGAGTCTCACCCCCGATTAAGAATTTTCGATCAGGGGGCGAAACTGGCAAAAAAAATGTTTCCCTCTAAAATCAATAACTGACAGGTCCGCGCGTTTTTAGTAAAAGACCTGGTTTCTCGCCAGTACTACTAGAAAACTGTTTCTGACTCTAAATTAACGTTCTTTTCTAACAGTACTTGATCTGAAGCAACTTCAAATGTTCTCCCGTCTCCCCTCAAGCATTTGCTCAATATAATATAAAAGAACTCTTGTTTTGATATTTGTAGAAAGTTATTAGTCGTTTTGTTTGATGTCATAGGGTTTTATACACCAAGAATAATAAACTCTTAAGTACAGGTTCAATGCGTTGTCTATAACAAGTGACGGCGACTTTTTTATCACAAAAAATCTGATGTGTCCAACACATGACTTTCCTATCTAGGTATTACAGGCCTTTTCCGGTTATTTTGTACAACCTATTGCAGCATCTCTATAAATGTTTAGAGGATAAACTAAATATATACATTGTCCACATACATCTACCGCGAAACATTTTTCTATAGATATTCATTGAAAATGAAAATACTGAAAAATTTAAATTTGGCACTTTTCCTACAATTTTTCCATTACGGTCAATTTTAAAAAAATCATGTATAAACAAATATTATAGAGATCGATATCGCAAACAACTTTTATTTCAACAATTTTCATAAAAATCAGAATTTTGCACATTTTGTCAAATTTTTCGAATACGGACCATTTTAGGAAAATTTTGTATATAACAAAAATTATAGATAATAAAATAAGAAGTAACTTTCATTTGAAGAATTTTCTTCCCCAAACGTAAATAACAGATATATTCCATAAAATATAAAAATGACCACCTATAAAGTACCCCCCCAGATGTTCCGACTCTGCCCAAAATCTAATCAGCTCATTAGATGTTGGAACAAAGCTTAAGTTTGAAATTTGGTGTTTTTCCGTCTATCGGTTCATGAGTTATGCGTTATACAGACACACACACACACACACACACACACACACACACACACACACACACACAGACACACAGACACAGACACACACACACACACACACACACACACACACACACACACACACACACACACACACACACACACACACACACACACACACACACACACACACACACAGACATCATCGCGAAAATAGTCAAAACGGATTCAGGGGACCTCAAAACGTAAAAATCCGTCGAAAACTCGAGGTCGAAAAAAATCATGATTCCTATACTTTCCTTATATCTGTATACAGATAGGAAAGTAAAAATACAGCTCAGAACGATATTTTATCGAGGCATCCTGTCGGTATACCAACTTGGGTCACAACAGCTTCTTCATTTTACTTATTGCAAAGAGTATAGTTAACACAAGAGATCGCACTGAAATGTCAATCGATCTGAAAGTCTGTGACCTTGAAAATTTAAAATATTTTACGCGGGTAAATGTATCTAATCTAATATAACCTAGCTTTGTGATCATTTCTCTTTTTGGTTCAAACATTTATTTATGATCTAATTTTGTTATAGATCTGTATTTTTTTAATACAAATTACATCATGAAGGTTTATGCAGTGAAAACCTGCAAAAATACTAATCAATTTTCTAGATGTCATTTTTCTCATGTGACAGCAACCAACGCTCCGATTGGTGAGCCCAGACTTGTCAAAAATACTCCAGGCCAATAGGGAGGAGGCATCGACGTCAACATTATTTAAAAACCAAAAAAACATAAATTTTGTAATAACCACACTAATTTTGTCTTCAAGTGGCTTAAAATCTGAATATTTTTTACTTTTCGATGTCATTTTTCTCCATGTGACAGCAACCAACGTGCTGATTGGTGACCCCAGACTTGTCAAAAATACCCCAGACCAATAGGGAAGAGGTGCCGAGGTCATTGAGATTTGAGCCAGAATTTAACATGGGAAGTATAGGGAGTGACAGGCCTGTGCTTATTGGCATTTTTTGTCGACGTTGTGCTGTGGGTGCTCCGCACCCAGTTTCAAATTGCTCTGGGTGCTTGCGCACCCGGAGCCCCGAGGATTCGGCGCCTATGACGAGGGATGCATATTCTAAACTTTAACGCGCGAAGTTGAAGACAAAGGAACCGAAAAATATTCCACAATAGCACAAAATAATATTTATTACCTATGTATTTTACAATATAAGTATGGTGTAGATTAAAACTTATTTTGGCTGTCGACAAATTTGGTTAAAAAATCTTCTTTTAGAAATATACCTTTTATTTGACGAAAAACGAAGGCCTAAACGAAAAAAAAATATTCTTCATAAAAGTTTCGCATGCGTATTGACAAGGTAATAGTGCTTTCCTTCTATTTTTTGCTATGAAATTAACAAAAATATAGCAATAAACAATTAGTGATGTCATGGTTTTACAGGAAAGGAAGCATTCTCTTGACTGTATGCGTCTCTCTCAGGGATGAAATGTATGCAATCTGTTTGACTCTCTTGTCTCTTGCATTATTTTATATAGGTATTATTGATTTATCCGCTATGAAGGCGAATAATGTTTTATAGGGTCTATTACATCATGATTTTTTTTTTGAGGAAAATAAAATATAAACCATTTATGGAAGGTATAAGCACAGTATATATAAGTATAGGTTATAAACAGTAAGGCTATTACTTTGCAGAATACAATAAATTCCAAATAAAAAAATTCAATAATTAGAAGTATATAAAGCATACATTAATAATATTAAAATATATAAGTACAGGACTCAAACTAATCAAAATCAGAATCACCACATTAATTTACATTTTCCAAAACATTAGCGGCTATGATCAAACTATTTCTGCAGTTTTTCTGTGCCATACAGGTGCATTAACCGATGTAGCCAATATTTTTTTCTGCATTTGCAAATTTTGCTTCCATAGTCTAGAATAGAATAATATTGTTAAAATATTGTACATATATGAAAATTATCGATGTACAGTACCTTTTTGCATTTGCATGATAAGTTCTGTTATTTTTGGTAGCAGGTCGAGCATAATCTTAAGAGTAGGTATCAGGCTTCAATCTACTTTCCATTCATACTCTTCAACATTAGGAAGCTGCATCTGGGTCTGCTTAGCCAAATACTTTGCTGGTAAAAACATCTTAAACAATGTAATCTTAGGGCGTCTTCAGTCAATGGCAATTTAGCAATTATTTTAAAGGGGCCATTAATCTCCTCAAAATGTTAATGGAAGTAACATTGGCAGTTTTTGAATACAGTTTTATGAAAAAATTTTCAAGATTAGAGAATGTGTTTTCAAAGTACCTACGAATCAGTGCTAAATCCATCCAAAAGGTGATGGTGTTCAAGGTAGGTTTTCCAACAGGTTCTTTTTCCAATGCCAGACAATTGGTTGGATTTATTACGACCTGTCACGGAATGAAAAGAAGGCAAATTTTTTAGAAGTTTTTTTATCCAAATTTAAATCATGTACTGTTATAAATCGTCACGAGTCTCCATATCTTTTTAGTTCAAAACTACTTAAAATAAATTAATAAGACTAGAACATCTGTATCGTTGCAATCAATAATGCAGCGTGAATTCCCCGAATTTCTGGCTGATAATATGTGCAATAAGATACGAGTATCAGCTTCTTCAAGATTTAAATTTAAGAAATCGTCTTTTGATGGTTCAAAATTCATCCCATATTTATTGATACTCGCGAATCCATCACTAGATACAAATTTTCAAGAAGTTGCTCTGACAGAAAATGTGTTAAACGTCTTTTATTAAATATCGGATGAATGAATAAGTTTCATTATTCTGGAAGTGGAATATTGGGTCGGTCAATTTCTATATCAATTGATTTCTGGGATAATCTCTTTTGACGTGTTGTATTTTTGATAGAATTTTCTTTATAATGATTAAATACCACATCTATCCTTTGAGCATTAAATTTATTTTTAAAAATAATCTTTACAAATATGTTAGCATATTCTTTAAATGATATGCAACTTTTGGACTTTCCCAAACCTTGAGCTATTGCTATCCCATCAAAAATATGACAAGTTTTGCAAGATCACCTAGGTGCAGGTAAGTCTTTGTGGATCATATTGCTCTAAAATATTTCCCAATAAATTCTTATTTGTAGAGGTGCCGAGATACCCATTTACTGTTAGAGACATGGGAGAGGCTGTCAGATCAAACTTAAAAATTTCGGCATAATTACCTAATGCTTCTGTCCATATCCTTTGCTAATAAAATATTGTGAAGAAACCGTTGACCATGCAAGGATTAAGAAGTCATATTTTGATATCATTTGTGTCTTTGCTTCTTGCAACAACAAATCCGTAATTAAAATGTTTAACGAAACATTACCCAACTTACCCAAATATATTCAGGCATTCAGCTATAACAGGATGAATGTAGATGTAATAAAAACCTAAAAAATGTCTATATTTCTTCCCAATTTATTAGAAACTTTAATATGTAACACACTTATTAATTTTTTAGTAAAAACAGACAATATGACACTTTGTCCATTGGCACCTAACGAAAAGTTTTATAATAAAAAAATGAACAAAATTTGAGAATATCAATAATGTGATGCATCAGCCGACACGTAGAGAGAAACAGAGCTATACTACGTTTTTCATTAGGGCCTTCCTTTTTATTAAATGATAAAATTATATTTAAAAAAATGACTTTAAACAAATTTTTGAAGGGCTGAATTTTTTTTTAAATAAGTATAAAAAATTACTCATTGGACCAAAAAATAAATATTTTTTTTTATTTGGCGGTATCAGTATCTGGATTTTTGATGATAGTGCCCTTCTGCACAGTCTAATTTTGTGTTACCTCCGGAATAAGGGTTACCTTATCATGACCTTTTATCTCTGAAAAATTCAGCTTGTGACAAAGGGGGTAAATCGTTTTCTAGAGCGAATATTTTAATACATACATTCTACTAATAATAATTGATTAAAAGTAGAAAAGCGTCCATAGTTTAGCAATACATTCCCTTCTATATCACATAATAATATGTCCTCGATACAAAAAGTCAAAGTAACAAAAACAGGAGGCCAATGTAAACAAACAATAAACGGTCTCATGATATTTTATATTTTTAAATAAACTAGGTATTTAAAAAATATTTTCTATACCTGTTATTTTTTATATTCAAGCGGATTTATAATATTTAAACTTGGAGTAGCCATGTGTGAGTTAGTTAAATAAAAAGGTACCTTTGGTTTTATAATATGTAGCGATCAGATATAATGTTTCAGCATATTATTATTATTATTTATATTTTAACAAAAATTATTTTTATTGTTTGAATAATCTGTTCTAATGAGGTACAGCTTCTAGAACAAATTCATAAAAAACCCGCACTGTTAAACTCACCATTATTTAGCATTCTGTCCCGTACTTTAATGTCTCTATTAGCTCTCTGTCAACTAGTTCTGGTAAGGCATATTGCATATAATAATTTTGTATTTTATTTTGCACCTTTTCTTCCCAAAAGCTGTAATTATTTATCTAGATTTAAAAATTCAGATAACTTACTAAATGATCAATTAGATATTAATAATTCACCCTTATTAAATCTCTTTCCCAGTTTTCTGTGAGATAATCCTGGTAATGGGCTATCTTATTGTTATCTGATGGATATTATAATTACCTAAGTACCCTTATTTACTTTAAATAGTTAGTTTATTTTGTAATGTTATTGATGTTTTCTTAAGTACTTTGTTTTGTTAAATTTTTTCGTATATATATTGGATACCGAATTGTAAATAGTCACATTTGAAAAAGAAGTTGTACTTCGAAACATATGTCATGTTAGTGTTTTTTAAAAAATTTTTATTTTTAAAATAAAAGTGTGAAAATCTACCAAATTTGGTTTTACTCTTTCAAAATTAAATGGATTTTCATCAAGTAAAGGCCGAAACAATAAATAATAAAAAATAGCTTAAAGAGTTGTTAACATGCTGGAATTTATTATTCTTAACTGGAAGATATATTCTTAAAAAAAAAACCGTGCAATATAACAGTTAATTTATAATTCAAATCTCATTGTATATTTAATTTCGGATATATTTTTTTAATGAATATATGATAAAATTAATTTAAAATAATTGAGCGAAATTACTGTATGTAAAAATAACAAAGTGTACAGACATAAAACAAAATAAATTCAAATCACTTGCGTACGTTTATCACTTGTAAACAGTAGAAAAGGATATACATTTTGTTGGTGTTTTAATTTTCATTGAGAAAAATAAATGTTTCTGTAAAAATTAAAAACATATTGTTCCTTTCTAGCATTTTTATTTGTATTTTTTTTTTTCGATAGAAATATATCTCCTTACATTTTCTCAAAATAAACCGATTCACATATTCAAAAAGTTACTCCTTTACCTGTACTTACATAATTTTTCAAAAAATAAAAAATAATCCGTAAAATTGGTGTACTATGAAATCCATTGCATATTATATAAATATGTCTATATTAGTATTACAGAAATGATTTACGTAAAACAATAAGGTGTACCTACAAATACGTAAACTTTAATTATCCCTCGTAAAACATCAGTAAAATATTTTGTAAATTGTTTTCATTCACAAATATTAATTTCTTAAAAATCTAACAGAGGCGCCACTTGCCAGACGAAAAATCTTGCAATGTAAGGGTTTCGTAGTACCCCACTTTTAAAGTTTATTTTTAAGTATCTTTAAAGGAAAAGAATATGTACGTGTAGGTAAAGGTTAAATCTATGCTCCTCTGGAACCACTTTTTCAAAATTAAATTTAGTTTTTTCTAAAAAAAATTGAGAAAATGGATCAAAAAAGTCGAGTTTTGTGTGTTTTTTTTTAGAAAAAAACATTGAAATTTTGAAAAAGTGTTTCCAGAGGAGCGCAGATTTAACCTTTACCTATACGCACATATTTTTTTCTTTCAAAATATGTCAAAAATAAACTAAACCCTTGCATGCTCAGCTTTAAATCCAAGTAAATACTCCTCTTAACGAAAATCTAAAGTCAATTATTATTTCTATTAAATAAAATCGAAAACGGAATAATTTAATCAAATAAAACTGGTATTCGAACGTTTAGCTCAAGAACCGACGACAGAAAAAAAAACGTAAACATGAATTCGGTGTACCTAACTACGATCTCTGCAATATTATTACGGCGTATAACGAAGCAGACTTAACGAGGTCGGAAAAATGGAATCAAGCTGGTCGAGATCAGTAAAGTGATTGAATGATTTTTAATGCTAAAATCCTGAATCCGAGTCTCTATGGCCTTAGATTATACAAACCTTCTTTGTCTATGGCCAAGCAGGCTAGCTCCCCACTCGATGTGCGCGGATCGCGCGCGCTATCGTTACTCAGGTATAATACGCGAATTTAAATGAAACAAAATTTGATCCCCATGAAGTTAAAATAAAATAAAAATTGAAATTTATATCCGGAATAGGCCGAAATATAGTAATGAAAATTGACTTCATTACAATAATTATATAAAACTTTGTATGGTATTTATTTTATCCCTCATAATTATTTGTCATAGATTTTTACATTTTCATTGGCATTTCATAATTGTTACAAACAGCTAATAAAGAAGCAAAATTTTGATTATAATTAAGAGGAAAATTTACTTCAGCAATTATCTTTTCCAACCAATATGAAATAGAACCCCATGCATATTTTTATAGTTAATTTTTAATTTTTAGTGAAAGAAAAATGTGTATCTTTAGGTAAAAATGGATGTTACGTAAATTAGCTACGAGATGCATTCTTATTTATTATCAGGATGCATCTGGCTATTTTGCTGTGAATAAGATCCTAGAAGCAGTAGCAAAGTGGTAATCTATGCGAAATTATGTTAAAAACTATATTTCGATCTGCTTGGTTTGTATGTATATTAAAAAGGCATCAGTAAAGGGCCTGAAAGTTTTTACAGTATTGACAAGAAAAATATACCATTGGATACTCTTATTCATTTGGGACCACCTTAGATCCTTTATAAATAGTAAACGTTAAAATCATTATCTAATGGGCCATGTTCACATGTGAGATATGCTGTTTTATAAATTATATTGTAATAGTTAGTCGCTATACAAGTTATTCTAAATAGTCAGTTCGTTAAAAAAGCTAAAAGTTTTTAAATTAAGCCCAATTGAAATTTAAAATTTGAAATTATACGTCATCGGGAATAGACCAATCATCTTGTGTCGAAGTTTTTTTTGTTATACAAAACCAAGCCAACGAACAAACCAACACACAGAATGTCGAAGTGAACGCACATCTAAGTGACATTAAAATTGACACCTCCTAACATCAGTAACATCTAACCTTAGTTTTTTGTTTTGGTTTAATTTTATTATTAATATGAATCAGCTGGATTTATAAAAGTTGAATCAAGTGTTTTACCCATTGTAAATGAAAAGATGATTACCGAGATGATTACTGCATTTTTTAACAATACTCAGTTTACAAACGTCACAAAGGTAAGACTTTGTTTTAAATGTAGGTAGTTACAGTTTATATGGAGCAAGTAAAACATATTTATTTCAGGTTTTATTTTTAGATTTGCCAAGCAAGAATATGGGGATAATTTTTTTTTCCATAAGAGAGAAGGAGACAAATTACACCTAAACATAAAGTACGGCAAAAACCTTCTGATGTGGTTGCATTGTAATTAACAAAAATGAAATTTTTAGTGCACAATATGCTTAGGATATGCTGTATGTCAAGGTTTGTAATATTTATTATGCTTTTTTGTTTTTATATTACATATAATAGTGTATAAGGCCCTTTATTCCTATAAATATTTTTTTTCTAATTTTGATATACAGACATTTTTTGTAATCGCAGCAAGTGTTAAAATAATCTAGAAACAGATTTTGTTAGTGAACCTAGTAATAATTATGATACCAAAGGATGCTGCAGAGCACCTATGAAATTTTGAGTTAAAAAATATGCCATATTTTTAGGCTATTTTTATACCCTTTTCAAAAATTTTATGCTCCTCGTTTTTTGCAAAACTTAAAATGCTCTATAGCTTCGAACAAAGTCAGCAAAGCACCTCTATTTTATAAAGTTTTTTCTGTAAAAACAGCAACACCATATATTTATGCACTTGAAATATTATATTTTTAAAAATACATGGTGCTTGCTAACCTTCGAAAGAAGCCAGCAGAGCAATTCGGTTTTTTAAAGCTTTTTTCTAAAAACCACACCCCATTTTTAGAATATTTTTAGACTCTTGAAATATTGTAAAACTTTACTAAAAAAATTGCTATTTTTAAATAATACAGGTTGCTTTGTTGGAACAAAGTCAGCAGGACACTTCAGTTTTTTAATTTTTTTTTTATATATAAAAACAACTACTTATGACACATGTTTAGGCTGTTTTAAAATCCTAAAAATGTGGTAAGTACATTTGTTTTCAGAAAAAAACTTTGAAGTCAGCAAGGAATTGCGAATTTTTTTTAAAATGCCAAATTTCGAATATTTTATAATATTGTAGGAGCCAAAAAACGTGGTGTGGTTTAAAAAAAAACTGGGGTACTCTGCTGGATTCGTTTGAAGCTAACAAAGCATCCCGTAATTTTTTATTTTATAATACTCAATAGCCTAAAATGAGACATAGCTGTTTAAACAAAAAATTGTATTTTTAAAAATAGCAGTTTTTTTCGAAAAGCTCTATAATATTTCAAAAATGTGAAAATGTGGTGAGATTGTTTTTTTTTAAGTTTTGAAAATCCGAGGTTCTTTACTGGATTCGTTCAGAGCTAGTAAAGCTCTGCTCGTCTTGTTACATAAAATAAAGGCATTTTGTAGCTGGTTATATAGTTATTTTGTAACTGCATATCTAACCCTTTTATTTTTTTCAGTTGGTTGTAAATATGTGGCTTCATAGAAGAAGTGAGGAACCATCTGTAATATCTATTCAGTGTTATTGGAAAGGCTCTAATTTATCAAAATGCGTAAATATTGATGTACACTTGGCTAGATTGTTAAAAAAACCTCTTCATCCACTACAGGAAAATAAATCAGTACTTTTATATTCTTAGGATTTGTATATATATTTTTTATTTGTAAATAAATTGTTTTTTACTTCATTTTTCTCATTTTTTATTAAAAGATTAATAAATAAAATTTTCACAGATTTTTATATTTTTGTTTGTAAACAATAATTGAATAGTTTTTATTAAAAATCACCAATGTTAATAATAATAATAATTTAAGTCAATATTATTATTTCTCCTTTTTTAAAGCTACTATCAATAAAGGTATTACTTTAGCTTGACCTATGATCAATTTTTAAATTTTGTGATATGTTTGGTTCAACAGAAAAAAAATTATAACCCTTTGACATTGGTTGTTTTTACTTAGATTTTCATAAAAAATAAACGGAACTGCAAACATGTTTTACTATCGTAATAACGAATAGCAATATTAAATTTTTTTTTTTACATTTATCACTGTTGTCATTTTCATAAAGGATTGATAAGAAGGCACACTTTCTGGTTTTTTGAAAAAGGTAGCAAGAATTGTGATATTTTTAAATTTATCACCAGTGATACCACATGTAGTTACCCGATTTATTGGAATATATAGACTTTGCTACCACATTCAACTGAACTTGGTTGTTTTTAATATTTATCACTGTGACATAGGCGTTTTTGTCAAAATGTTTCATTTTAAACTGCTGTAAATAGGTGCCTTTGTTTTGGTAGTTTTAGTCCCAAAAAAATCTATGCATATTCGCTCCGTGCGAAGTCATGGAAAGGGAAGCAAAAGCGATACTAGCGCTAGCTGCGGATAATTCGTGCATTTTAGGGGGATATTTTGTAATTTTGGCATATCAAATACACGTATACATTTTACTTTTTTTTCAAAAAAGTAGGTAAAAACAACACAATAAGCAACCGGAGTTGCTGTGTTGAAAATTGTACAAATACTAGCAAAACAAAAACAGTGAAACTTATATAACAAATTTCACTAACAAAGTAGAAATTAAATCAAAGAAATAAATGGATAGGTGTACAATAAGAAGAAAAATTACCTTTATTTTTGTGATAATAACAGTAATGCTGGAAATAGTAGACATCAGAAACTAGAAAGTTTTTAAATAAACAATAAATTATCATTTTACGATGTATTTTAATATCCCTTTATTCTTAAATGTTCATTCAGCAAGGACTAGATTTCAAGATTTCTGCCGTTGATTATAATATTTGGCTGGTATGAAATTTTGTGACTTACTGATCGGAAACCAGTTTTAATCATTCATTCTATGTATTCTTTAGAACAAAAATGAAAATATAAGTAGCGATCCTTTTTATACATTTTAACTTCACGCTATTATAAATGGTTTCTTCAATGACAACTTATTAGACTTAGGCAACTTCTCATACATTTTCCAGTAAATACTGTTGCCTGCCTATATTTTATTATTGATTTTTAATGATTATACATAATTTTCTTCAATTTAAGCGTGAAAAATATATAATAATAATAAATTAATGTTTTAATTGTTTTATAAATCCATATACTTTTAATAAAACTAACATATATACTTTTTATTTACGAATTCTATTAAAAATTGTATTTGTCAGTATAGGCAGAAATACTCCTTTAATACCAAAACAAATTGGCGCTGCTGTCGCGCACGGAGCGAATACAGGTACTCATTCCTCTTTGATTTGTTCGAAAAGTTAAAATTTTATAAAAAATTACATTGGCTGTTTAAAAACTCATTATAATCCCTGAAATGTGATAATTAGGTAAATTAAATTAAAAAAACAAACAAAACAAAATTATTAAATTAATATTTACTCTTACAAAATAGGTTCTTGTAAGTTAACAAGCAATTATGCAGATATTACTAAGTAAATGTACTTGCTTAAAATTCACACACGAATGTGGTTTTAACTTGTTAAATTAACTAACCCTTCTTATAACTCTTTCCACATATATTCTTAGAGATGCTATTCTTTTACTTAATTGTACATCTTCTGGAGAACTTTTTTCATTCTGTGATACACTAGGTGTGGCTTTCTTTACTAAAGTGTATCCCATGTTTTCAAGTAGCTGATTATTCTGAAACCCCTATCTGCCATTATATGGGATCCAGGAACCAGTTTAAATACCCACATTTTTCCATTATTTCTTTATCACTAGTTCTTCCACAAAATGATGAATAAATTCGGTATCTTCAAAACTTTCAGGAGATTCTGCATTTTCTTCCAGAAGGGTTTTTAGGTTATACACCTAAGAATTTATAGTAGCCTCATTTTCAATTTCCTGAAGGGGAAAATTAGCAGAAATTGCTGCTACATCTTGATAATCCGGTGTATTTTTATTAAAAAGTTTACGAGAAACATCGCTAGTAGAAGGTTGATTTTCTTCTTTCCACATTTCTAGGAACACTAATAAATATTTTTGAAGATGAATGTGAATCATTATCACATTCTGGAACAAAACACTTTTTCGTAGTCATAATATTTATTTATAAACACTCAAATTCCAAATAAATTATTGATCGAGACACTATGACAGATGACATACAGTGCTGCCGTTTTGCCATTTTCTGAATTATTAAGTGACTTTTAAAACAATAAAACTTTAAATATAGTAAAAGTTTAAACAGAAACAATACTTTCAAAAAACATTTGATAATATATATTTAAAAGATATTTGTTTAACGATGTTTTAGAAGTCTAAAAGTAAGAAGGAGTACACAAACGAACGTACATCACTTCTCGTAAACCTTCTAGCAGGCAACGTTGTGCGCTAGCTCCTATTGGTCTATTCCCGGTGACGTCATAAATTTTAAAAAAATTCATAACTCTGGCAAATGAATAGATAAAAAAATAAATAAAAAAAATGTAGTTTTATTTTTAACTCTACTATTCATAAAAAAAATTTCAAAATTTTTGAACATGCCCCATTGTGGCTATTGAATGCTTTCACTAAATTTACCTGCCTTAAAACTGTATCCAACACGAAAACGGTATCCAGTCAATTCGTCGCGCGACAATTTATCGCGCGAGTTAAATTTATTTAACTCGAAAATAGTTTTTTAAAAAAACAAAAATTTACTTTTCGAAGATTAGAGACTTTATTTATGACTTTATTCTACAACAATCTAAGCTGGAATGAATTTTTATAATATAATTTTAATGATAATAATAAATGCAAAGTTAACAGTTTGCGCCGTTTACGGTTTTATATTTTAATAGACTCGACGTTTCTTCTTATATAACTCCTCCCTCCTTAGGCGAAAACAATACTGATATGGGGTTGTTTTCGGGTTGGTGGTTTTCTTCCGAGAGATTTTGGTGATTTTTGGATTTCTTCTTTCGGTACCATACGTAGATAATAGTAGATACCAAGGCAATTTCTATCGTTAGGCTGGGCACATTCCAGATTATGGGGTGGATTGCTTGTGGAATTTGGGTGGATTTTGCTATCTTCTGTAGTTCTTGGATGGCTTTGAAGTTTATTGAATGTAATTTCAGAGGAAGGTTTTGGTAAATTGAATTTGATTTTGATGGACTCCATTCCATTTTTGGCAATATTAGAGGGTTTCCAATTGCATTTTCTTCTGTGTTTTCATATAGGGAATTTTCTATTTTAATACTACATCCCTTGGGAATTTTGATAATTGTATTGACGTTGATTATGGCTATTTTCTTTCTTTCGCAGTTTATCCAGACTTTTACGGGAATTTTGGTAGGTAGTACTAGTAGGAATTTATTGTTGATTTGTTCTATTATGGGGTGATATAGAACTATTTTTTCGACTTTGCAGACTGATTTTTCGGCTCGAATCAGGGCTATGGCACAGGTGTCGTTTGTGACATCTTCATGGTGTTTGCAGAAAAAGATTCCCTCGATTTGTGGGCAAGGTTTATCTTCATATTGATGGAGTTCGGTACTGAGTACGAGGAAGGGACTGGGTGTTATGATTATGGAATTTTCATAGGGCAAAGGAATAATGTGATAGGTCAAGAAATCGCTGTTAATTAAAATAGGAATGTGAATAGCAAATATTATTTTTGATTTTTCGAATTTTACTTGTATTCCTGCTAATTGGAAATAATTGTATGGATTTTTAAATTTAATGACTTTTGTTTCGCCGTGAATTATTGAAACATGTTCTATCAAATTTGTCAATTGTTTTGAAGGAATTATTGAAGTGTGTAAGCTACCTAAATGGGCAAATATAATAGCATTTTCCAAGTTATCTACGAAATTTATTAAATTTTGGCAATTCAAAATTATTTGATCAAGAGCATTGGGTAACCGTATATACATGAACATTTGATCGGTAAAATTTTTTGATTTGTTGCAAATATCATTAAGTCTCTCTTGTAACAGTAACTGGTTTTTGTAAAGGTTATTTATTGTCTGATTATAATGGTTAATGAGCTGGGTGTTGAGAGAGGATTGTAGTTGTAATTGATGTGAAAATGAGTTTTGATTTTTAATTAAGTTTTGGATTTGAGTGTTATATTTAATTTCGTCTTCATGGTCTAGAGTGCCGAAAAGCCATTTACTGGCTGTTCCGATTCCGTCAAATAAGCCTCTTTTATTTCTAATATTATTATTATTTTTATTTTCGAAAGTTACAAAATTATTTAATTTTAATCTTGTAGTATTTAGCAAATATTTTGCGTGTTCGAACAAATTTATTACAAGTCCCACATCTTCGAACTTTGTAAAATTTAATGAGAATTCTAACCTATCGTAAAAACGTTCTATATTTCGCAATTGAGTTACTAATAAGTCCGTTTCAATGTAATGAAAAAATGTATGTTTTGTTTGTATTAATTTTGTTTTTCCTATATCTAAGGGTAATAAAGGGGTATTTAATTCTAATATTTCTACATCGCTACTTTTTATTACAACCGGAAGTGGAAGGCTGAGGATCAGGGGTATTATCGTCCACATTTCGATCGTTCTGTAAAGAAAGTCTAATATTAGCATATGGTTTTTTGACCTTTGATTTGTGTATAGTTCTATTTTTTGTTATTAATATTTTATTTCCAAGGTCTTTGTTTACTGAATGTTTTACGAAACGAGGCTTTGATTTATTTCTGGTAGCTTCTCTATTTTTTACAAATATTTCTTGTCCTTTAGTATATACCGTTGGATTTTCGCGAGTTTCGTTGCGATTTCCGATGACCTTTTCCTTTTGTTGTACCGTTTTGTCGAAAATATGCTGATAAAGTGTTTTTAGTCGAATTTTTCTTTCGTTTATATATTCGTTAATGAGATATTCGTCCGTTAAGTCAAATGGGTCAAGAGCTTTTGTATTGCCTAGAATAATGTCATATGGTCGATGTCCAGTCACGCTATGTATCGAGGAATTGTAACCTATGACACCGAACTGTACAATTTGTTTTATATGCATATTAGGGTGTTGCAGTTTTAAAACTCTACAGTTTTCTAAGAGGGATGAATGAAATCGTTCCACCGGACTGTTACTGTTTGAATTTTGGGGTGTCGTAAAATGGATTCTGATTTTATGTAATTTGCAAAATTCCTGTAGTAATTCGCTTTTAAATTCTGTTCCACTATCGCTTACGATTGAATATGGAATTCCGAAGTGTGATACAAAGATACTTAAACATTCAATAATCGTTGCAGAATTTAGAATTGGCTCAATAACATACGCCTGCCCGTATTTTGAGAATGAGTCGAGGATTGTAAGAAATTTAGTTTTCATAATTTGGAAAACGTCTATATGAATAGTTTCGAAGGGTTTTGTGGGGGTAACTGTGAGTGAAAATTTAACTTTTGGAGGATGTCTGTCGTATTTCGCTTGATTACATATATCGCAAAGATTTATATACCGTGTGATATCTGAATTTAAGTCTGGCCAATAGTATTTGTTTCTCAAAGCAGTTTGTGTTTCGTTAATTCCGCGGTGGCAAGTTTTGGTTTCATGATGATATTTAATTAAATTTTCGCGTTCATCCACTTCTTGTACATCTGTTACGAATTTTCTTGATATAACTAGATTGTAACTATGGTTTTTAAAAGTGTTTTGTAAAGTCGTTATTAATAATGGTATTAGATCGATGGTGATTGTGATATGAACATGTAGGCAGTAAAGTTTTTTTGGATCTATGTAATTTTTGAAAAGATTAATTATCTGACTACTGATTTCGTTGTTGGTGAGATAGGCCGTGATGCGAAGTTTATTTTCGAAATGTTTCGTATTGGTAACATGAAAATGTGTTTTCCCTTGTTTAATTATTATTTGTCTGTTGTAGGAATTTGTTAGATTTTTGGTAAATGGGATTTCTAGAATAGGGTTTTCTGCTGACGAATGAATTGTTTCGATGTCGTCATCAGGTGAGTTTTTTTGATTGTCTAATTCATTTTGTTGAGTAACTATTATTTGATCGTCGTTAATACCTATGTCTTGTCGCGCTTGCTCTCTGTCTGTGTCTGTCAAGTTTATTGTACTTAATAATTCGTCAAGTTCATGGTTTGCATCGTCTATAGGTTCTATTAGATTTTCTAGGAAGTTTTTTGTTATTTGGTTAATATCACCTGGTTCCCCTAACATTGATGAGTCGGTATCATTATCTGAAAGGATTTGGTTTTGTTCCGTAACATTGATTTCGATTCTGCTAAGCGCGTCTGCATTTTGATTTAAAGTTCCCGTGGTCTTTATTTCGTGTTTTAATTTATTTGTAAGACTCAGTTTTTGGTTCTCCCCGTAGAATAATTCGTTAAATTCGTTACATAGAAAAAATTCTAAATTATTTTTGTGTCCCTCTGTAAGTGGAAAAACTTTAATAGGTTCTGTTAGCGTAATAGTAATTCTTTTATCTGTATTGTTAACTATTTCTGTTTTCGCAAGGCCGTTACAAGATAAAGTCAATGTTTCTCGGAAATCAAGCTCTCCGTATTTCATTTCGGGTACAATTACCTCGCCGTTAGAATGATCTACCGGCACCTGCATAGCAACGATTTCGTATGCATCCACAGAAATTGTATAATGTTCCCTATTTATTTTATATAAAATTGGTATTTTTGTATCTTCACTTTTTAATTCATTTTTTACTAAATCTACTGTAAACTTCAGGTTACGTAATTCGTTTAATCCTAGTAGCCCGTCAAAATGATTATGGAATTTAAATACTATAAAGTTTAAGTTAATATTGGAATTAAATTCTTTAAAGGCAGGAATTTTAGCTTTATGTTCGGTTTGTTTTTTACCAATAGCTGTAATTATTAAGGTTGGGTCGTTGTAAATATTTTCTGGGAAATACTTCTCAACGATATTTGGACTTAACATACTAGACATACTACCCGTGTCTATAAGCAGCTTTAAGGGTGGATTTTGTATAACTATATATGGCAAATCCGCAGAATATGAATTGGAAAATATTTCGTTTATGTTCCTTGTTTTACTCTGGCTGTTTTCCGAAAATTTTCAGCACGCTGATATTCGAAATTACTAGGGTCAGAATTTATAGGAATTTGATTATTTTCTGAGTTTGAATTCATTTGATGATTCGGTAAATAACTTTCAAATTCGTATTCGATTTGATCGATAGGGGTTTCCTCGAATGGATTTTCAAAATCTATGTTATCTGTTTGAAATAGTTGTTGTGTTGCAAAATTTTGTTGATAGTTTTGTCTGGGTCTAAAAGTGTTTTGGGTGGTTGTCGACATGGGTTGTTGATAATTTTGGAAATTTTGTCTGGGTCTGAAGGTATTTCGAGTAGTAGTCGACATTGGTACTGGACTGTTTGGGGGTATTTGGCCCGTTGGGGCAAATGCATTTTTCGGTGGCCCGAAGACCTGTCTATTTGTTGGATAATATCTATTAATCGTACGCGGTTGTACAGGAATTGGTTGGCTGGGGAATGAGTTATTTTGATAAGTTACGGGAAGTTGTATGGGGGCAAAATTTCTTTGATAAGCATTGTCGGGCTGGTTTCTAGTATTTTGGAATATTTGAGGGAAGCTTCTATACTGGTTATTACTAAAATGTTGGCGATTGTTATTAGAATTTTGGCGATTATTATTAAAATTTTGACGATCAATAAATCGATTGGAATTTGATCTGTATTGAGGGGTTTCAATCTGTTTTAAGTTATTCTGTGAATATGCGAAATTTTCTTCTTCAATTATATAAGTTATTGCTTGTTCTATATTGATTGGATTTTTAAGTCTAATGATAGTTTGTAAGTTACCAGAGAGATTTCTTAACAAGGTTCTCAACGCCATTTGATTATATTGCCTTCTGTATGACTCTTTAGTATGTAAAGGAATTTCAGCATCTGTAAAGTTATTAATTCTACCGATCAAGTGACTTCTCAAAATTTGTAACCTTCGGGCGAAATCTATTGGTTGTTCGTTTCTTTGTGGATGTGCTGTTAACAAATCCTGTTCAAGACATTCCAAAGATCGTCTATCTCCAAAGCATTGTTGTAATGATTCTCTAATAGAATTCCAAGTATTTAATTCATTTCGCGAACCGACCAATAAATTTGCTCTATCTACAAATCTCGATTTTATTGCCTGAAGAATATAACTTTGAATTGCCGGATCATTTACATTTGCATATGTGTTTACTACGAAGTCACAACTATTTAAAAATTTTGCTAAATTATTTTCATCCCCATCAAACATGGGAATGGTATCGACATGTAATTTTAACATATCAATATTTACTTGATTTGCATTTATTTGATTTACGTTTGCTTGATTTGCATTTAATTGGTTTCCATCCACCATTTTTATTTTTTTATTAAAATCTGCGATTAAATTATCTATATTGTTCATACAAAAATCTATATCTAAGTATATTTTTTTTTATTTTCTTTCGATCAAAAGAAAATTATTTATTCACTTAACCTATTCTAAAATTCGCAAAAACTAAGTGTAAAATGAGAGGAAGTATAAAAGGAGTACTCAGTACTTACTTGAACTTCTTCTGATGATTCCAGCTCAGCAGGCCTCCGTCTCCAGGGTAGATTCCCACAGGAAAGTTCTCGACACCAAAGAGTTGAAACTCACGTAAATTTCGGAAAATCGGACCCGATGCCGTGGCTTTTCGCGAAAATACTGTGTCGATCCTACTACGACTGCGCCAGTTAAATTTATTTAACTCGAAAATAATTTTTTAAAAAAACAAAAATTTACTTTTCGAAGATTAGAGACTTTATTTATGACTTTATTCTACAACAATCTAAGCTGGAATGAATTTTTATAATATAATTTTAATGATAATAATAAATGCAAAGTTAACAGTTTGTGCCGTTTACGGTTTTATATTTTAATAGACTCGACGTTTCTTCTTATATAACTCGCGACCTTTCAGAGCCGACAATTCATCGCCACGACTTTTCATCGCTACGACAATTCATCGCCACAAAAATATCGTATTGTATCTATGATTTATACAGTATGTCTAAAAAACAAACAATTTTTTTTGTGCTATATTGAATATTTCTTATAAGTACCAAATAAAATTATTTTTTCGAAAAAATTACAAAATATCTTACTCTAAATTACACAAAAATATGATTTACTTTTTTTCTGCTAATCAAGTAGTTTTTACTAAGAAAAATATAATAAATATCAATAATGTATTATTGATAAGCCAATTTAAAGTGTATAAGTGGCAGTCGCAGGTTCTCAACAGTCCTTTACCTGCTATTTAAAAAGGATTATCTTCATTAGCCAATTCGGGTAAGTTACCACATTAGTTAATAATAATAGAGAATTATAATTATCCTTTATTAATCCTTTCAAGGAGAAATTCATAGGGCCGTTTGCACCACTTCTTCAACTTACGATTACGGTTTAGCTAAGGTGTACCTTGACTTAAGGTGAACCTTAAGTTTGGTATGTTTTGCATAAGTTTCACTTAACAAAATCTATGCTAAGGTGAAGAACAACTTGGCAGCAGTGTAAAATTTTAGAGAATTTGTATATTACTAATCAATGTCAGTGTCGAATTGTCATCTATTTGATTAAAGTTTGTGTTGTAATTTTGCATTTTGTACTTGTTAAGATGGAAAATAAAACAAAATTAAAAACTAAAACCAAGCGTGCACCAAACTATTCAGTTAAAGAAAAGAGTTTATTATTAAACATTCTATACCGCTATCAAAACTTTCAAAATATTGCGTTCTGTGATAAATATGTCGAGATATTACAAAAATAATTAAATTTAACTCATCAAAATCGTCATCATCATCATCGAAAATATGTTCCAAAAATTCCATTTATACTTTATTTCGGCCACACTTTTATCTAATTCTAATTATATTATTTTCTATTGATAAATATATTTAAACTTGTCAGATTGACGTTAAAAACACGCAAAGTAGAACTTAAACCGATGATACCTTCGGCTTAGTTTCACTATTACTTAAGTACAACTTAAACTATTTGGATTGTGGTCAGAAAATAAAATGTGCAACTTAGGTGATACTCAAAGTTAAGGTTCACCTAAGAGGAAGTGGTGCAAACGGCCCATAGTGCAATCAATATTTAATTCTAAAAAGGATTATCTTCAATAGCTTGTTTGTGTAAGTTAGTATTTTAAATGCCCTGTTTATATTATATGTATATAAGGTTTAAATAAGAAATACAAACGAACTGTAATCATTCTTATTTTGTCTTTGTACGAGTTTACATCATTGTAAAATTTGAAAATGCCATTACAATTTGTTGACAGCGAAAGAGGTCACAAAATGCTTTTATACAATGGCCATACACATTCTAGAGAAAACATTTCTGGAGAAAAAGGTATTTGGAAATGTTCTCTATATCATAAATGGAGATGTACCGGTCGCATTCATATTATAGGCGATGAAATTGTGAAGAGTACCGAACATAATCATGTGTCAGATAGTGCTGATGCCGAACCCAGCAAACATGAATTTGAGCACAA
The DNA here is from genome assembly GCA_927349885.1 of Psylliodes chrysocephalus. Taxonomy (NCBI): domain Eukaryota; kingdom Metazoa; phylum Arthropoda; class Insecta; order Coleoptera; family Chrysomelidae; genus Psylliodes; species Psylliodes chrysocephalus. Next base: position 55,975,770 of record OV651820.1, read on the forward strand.
ACAGCGGGCCGACGTTGCAATCGTTGGCACACAAGCGGCAGCGGCTGGCCGCCATAATAGCGATGATAATGTTTAAGCGGTTCTAGTCTTTAGGCGAATTGTATACTTGTTTATTAAGGGCCTTAATAATATTAACTTAAATTTTCCGCTGCTGAATTGTAATGCAAAGGTACATTAAAAATTCTTCAGTTGCGGCCCGGCCCGCACGTTGACGTCAGTTACAAATTTGGGATGGTAGCCCTTGCAAATATAATTCAAAAATAAGTGTTGGTAGCACTGGTGCTTATTGACGTATTGACGATTGACGTTTTATTATCCCTCCAATTCCAATAAGAAACAATAACCTCAATTTTTCATGATTTTTTCTTGACCTCTGGTCGGTGTTTGTTTAATGCAGTTTTAAGTTTAAGACAATTTTAGTTACCTATTAATTTCGAGTCTGTGATTTCGACAATGAGCCAGGATATTAAAAAGTAAGTAGATTATTTTATTTCCATTTGTTATTTAATATGTATATATAAAAATTCAGAAATAATCCCAAATTAATATAAGTATATTTCCTAAATAAAACTTTTTTTAGGGGTACTCACGGAAATGTTCGAGCAGCTGGCCATAATAAAAGAAAACATAAACTTTCTCATTGGAGTTTGTGGAAGGCAGGCCGCCCCAAATGACATACCTACTGAAATTATTCAATTGACTACTTTTGCAGATTTGGAAACTTTTAATGAAGAACTAAGTGACCAGACTAAATTCTCAGAAGCTGTAAGTATAAATGTACAAAGTAAAATAAGATAACTAATCCTTATTAAAAATATTCGGACTTTTCATCGAAATAAACTATCTCGATGGTATTTTAACATCTTCAAGCCACAATTTTATTTGAAACTTTGTAATCATAGTAAACTGTTTAATTACACTTAAAATTGATCAGTGACAATTTTGTTAACTAAAATTATGGTTCTTTTTCTCTTTCATTCTGCTATTTAAAGTGTTCGGTAATAAAATCTTTTCCATTTTTTTTTCTTGTATACAAATATAATTTACATTTATTATGTTTTTAGTGTAAATGGTTATCTTGTGTTGGAGGAAAAGATGTTGGGGAGACGACTCGAAAAATTTTGACCAAACTCATTTCCAACCAACTGGCGGTCAACTCTAATTGGACTGGCCGGAACAATAAAAACGGATTAAAGGAATTGAGAAATTTCATCAATCTGATCCTTGGTAATATTTTCTTAATTGTGTATTTTCTTTATTTTTGCAGTTTGTTTTTTTTAGTATCAGTTAGAAAAAATCCCATATGTTCTAATGCATTATTAGACAATGTTGAGCAAGTCATAAAATCGTGGCTGAGGACTGCTTATGACAGAGATGGCGGTAGGTCCCGACGCAAAAGGGCGGATGAAAATTAACGTTTTTTGTTTTTGTTTTAATTTTACACGAGTTATGTTTTTTTATTATACAAGAGTTATGTTTTTTATTTCTTTTGATTATTTTTTTATTTTACAAGAGTTGTTTTTTATTTTACAAGTTTTTATTTATTTCATAAAATTTAATGATTTATTTTACAAGAATTTTATTTATTTTATAAGTATAAAAACAAATGGACAATTTCAACGGAAGATTATTAAGAGCACCAATCGGTTTATGTAGAAACTAATACAAGCAAACTATGCTTTAAAAGGAAACTTTTATTTATAGCTATAGTTACAGTCTCCTTTTAAATTACAGTTTGCTTGTATTACAAAACCGATTGTTGCCAAAACAGTCGCCACCCCTAGCAAATGTCTTCAGTTGAAATTGTCCATTGTTTTGTATTTGTATTTTTTTATTTGTACATATTTTATTGGAAAATATATTTTGATTTATATTTTAGGCTATTTTATTTTTTTTGAAACACCCTGTAAAAATTGATCGGCAATGCGACAATTACCCGCTGCCCAAACGACATAGTTTATGCGTACCGCCTTTAAAGGTATATTAATAGGAATATACACGTAGCCTTAATCATACCTCCATTTTACATATGCAATTGAACTTGATCATACCGAAATCATCACATAAAAGGCCCTTAAATGAGGTGGCGGCAAGGAACAAGCGGACCGTCTGGCGGCCGCCCTACCATATAATATGCGGGATGATTAAGTACCGCCTTGCAGGCCCTACAATTCTCTGATGCGGCAAGAAACGTCACGCCAGTATCAACCCTTAAAGGCATTGTTTGCTGGGAAGTAAGAAGAGCTGTTAAAAAAATGAAAGTTTTATCTGAACAAAGTGGTTTCACTACTCAACAAATCATTGCAAAGGTTTCCGAGGGTTTATCATCATCGGCTGCAGCCAGATTACCACAAGTGAGTGCAATGAAAAGAACTATTCAACGAAAAAAGGAAAAGACAGAAGGAATTCCTGCGATTCCAAATTCTCTGCTTCAATTAGTTATTCCACAGGAATATACACTGACAAGCAGTGGTCAGTTATTCTTAATGTACGACAGCGGCCCATCAGAAGATCGAATATTAGTGTTTACAACAGCAAGAAATCTTGACTACATGTTGGAGTGTGAACACTGGTACGGAGATGGAACTTTTTCAACAGCCCCTAATATGTTTCCCAAATATATACAATCCATGGCGTCAAATATTCAAATACCATTCCAACAGTATATGCAATTCTGACGAATAAAAGAGAAGAAAGCTATAGACGTTTATATGCAGCATTAAAAATTTGAAACCTGAACTTTGCCCTACATCTTTTTTAATGGATTTCGAAAAAGCAGCGATGAATGCGGTACGAAGTGAATTCCCTAATACTCAAATTCGTGGATGCTTTTTTCATTTTTCTCAGTGTATATGGAGACAAATCCAGAATACCGGATTTCAGAGGCGATATGTGGATGAAGAAGTGTTTTCATCAAATTTGCGACTTCTGGGTGCACTTGCTTATGTTCCTGAAGACGATGTAGAGAGTGCTTTTGATTTATTATTGGAAAGTGAATTCTATGCAGAAAACGAGGACTTAGCAGATTTAATAAACTATTTTGAAGACACGTGGATTGGTAGATTAGACAGAAGAGGAAGAAGACGGTTACCAAAATTTCCTATATCTTCTTGGAATTGTTACAATGCAGCCAGAGAGGGAATTGCTAGAACCAATAATGCAGTTGAAGGATGGCATAACAGTTTCAGTTCAATTGTTTCCATTGCACATGCCAACATTTGGAGGCTAATTAAGGCTTTACAAAAGGAGGAAAGCCTTAACAAATTGAAAATAGAGCAAATTGTGGCAGGTAATGAAATTACTCAAAAAAAAATTTACAAAGATTCTGCACGTCGTTTAAAACTACTTACAGAATCCTACGACGCTCGTAATACCATGGAATATCTTCGAGGAATTGCGCATAATTTTCGAATGCAAGTCTAAATTATTTAATATTATTATATTATATTAATTCAATTTAAAATGTAATAACTAGCAACTACAATTTTTTATAATATATTTTTTTTTCAATATACCTACTTGTTTTTTATTACCTATACTAAAAAATATATAAAATAAAAATTTGATTATAATAAAAAAAATAAAATAAACCATAAAATGAATTCTAAAAAACGGCTGGCGACAAATTGTCGTGGCGGTGAATTGTCGTAGCGGTGAATCGTCTTACGATGAAATGTCGGCTCTGAATTTTCGCGCGATGAATTGTCGGGCGATGAATTGACGTAGATCCCACGAAAAGAGCGTCAGTAGTCAAATTTCTAAATTAAATTACTGAAATTTTTGGAGAACCACGCAGGTTTATCTGTGATCGATGTTCTGCTTTTACGTACGATTCTTTTACCTCCTTTTGTTCCGAGCTAGGTATAAAAAGGATACCATATGCTTTGATTTTACCACAAGCCAACGTGCAGATGAAGCGCATGAAAAAAGTTATCCCTTTACCTCTAATCGCCAGTGTTGAAGACAATCAACATTGGGATCTTAAACTTTAGTAAGTTTGGTGTCTAGAAAATCAGCATACGAAGTGTTTTTCGGATACCAGCTTAATGGGATTAATATTGCTTTTTTGACATCAGAAATTCCCAAAAGGTAGCCTAGCAACTTTCAAATAATATGTACAGAGGTGGACGAACGTATACGAGAGAAACAGTCGACTCAAAAAGAAAAGTCATGGCAAAGAAAAACTGTTCTCTGTAGAAAAACAGGTCCTTGTCCAAAGAGCAAAAAGCTCAGATGATGGACAAAATAAGAAGCTAGAACCACGTTTTTGAGGGCCATTCACTGTAACAGTACACGGAAAAAAATGTGACTAGAAAATTTTACTACAATGTTGTAGTAGTAGACTTGTAGAAAAATACTTAACAATTTGTAGATAATTTTACTACAATTTATAGTTAAAAACTATTAATTATTGTAGCAATTGAATTGTCGAATAAAATGCTACAACAATAGGAAAGAAGTCCACACTGTTTAGTATATTTTACTATTGTTTGTAGAAGTAGAAATTTATTACAATTATCGTAATTACTACTACTAACTTCTGTAAAAATTTGTACAAATATTATTAATTATCTCTACAAAAAATATTAATTTTCTCTACAAAAAATAGTAATACTTTACATCCCTTCTTATGAAAAAAATTCAATTTTGTTCAAAAATATTCTATAATATTGTAGAAATTCTAAGTCATGTGAACAAAACAGAATTCTGCTATTGGCCAACGTTTTCTGACGTCGATCATAAATGGTCAGACAGCAGTGGCCGTTCGCCATGTTCACATAACAAAGCATGGTACATATACGAGTACCTATAACATATTATTATATTATAAGCACCGATGCGTTTGAGAAAATTTTAATAATAAATTCTATTGGTGCGTGCCGCACTTTTTCTGAGGTGTCTGATTTATTAAAAAAAATATAAAAAATAGAAATTTGAATATTATGAATTTTAAGTGCGAACGGCAGCTTTTCAGTCTGGAGAGCTAGGGTGAATTCGGAGTTAAATCAATGTGTTTGAGTAAAGTAATAATGTCGAGCGCCATGCAACTTTAATACAATAAATGTCAATATCAAACTATACGACTAAAACTTTCCCAAGTTGCAAAATTTAAAGTTACTTACAATGATATTAATATTGTTTGATATTAACCAATATTTAAATAAACTTTTAAATAAAAATGAATGAGAATGAATAAAAATTAGTAAAAATAAATAAATAAAATAAATATAAAAAAAATAAATAAAAATGAATGAAAATCAATAAAACTAATAAAAATTAATAAAAAAGGAAGTCATGTATTTTTTTATATTAATAACATGACTACATGCGAGAAAAGTCGCGAGCACAGCCGCGGGCAGTAGCTAGTTTGGTATAAAAATTATAATTATAATCGCATTGTAAATATGTTTGTTTCATCCCCGTCTTCTTGTAAGATTATGTTGTTTTAACTAATAATTCAAATTGAATTAATCTATTTTTTTCAATAAATACACTAATTTTTATTTATTTCTATACTTTCATTATACTGATGTCCACCTAAACCAAAGATTTTGCCGAATAACAATATCAAAACTTTAAGGGACCGACGCCCTGTTTGTCTGCTAGCTTCAGCCTCATCCCAGTCATCAACCTAAAATACCAGACTTTTTCGCTACCCTGTATGTGTAAGATCAGGAAAAACAATAATGTAATACAGTCCTATACATCACCCTACAACAATTTCAAAATAATTAAACATTTATTCGTTTTAAAGAAAATACCTTGTTGCCAGACTTTTTCGCTTCCCCGCATATATTAAATATTTCAAAATTTTATTTTATTGCACCATTCTAGTTGGTTACAAATAATTTCAACCTCAAAAAATACTGGGTTCATTAAAATTCTTTTTTTTTTTTTTGTAAAATAAAATACATTTTTATTTTCAGTACCTTGGGCTCTCGCATTCTCCAGAAATATGTGGAAACTGTCGCGAAAGTCTACGAGTAGCTTACACTTTTCGAAAATTATGTCTCGAAACCGAAACAATGATAGGAAATTATTTAAAAAACGTAAGATGCACAGCCCAGGTAATAGACTTGGGCGCTGTTATAAATGATTATGAACTTTTCTGAAAAGGGAAAATTTATGTACCAAAAAAAGAAAAGAAACAACTTATTATGTCACTCTCAATTTATTTTTAAATTATATTCCAAATACGATTTCTGGTTTATCTATATGTAGATGATGACCTTTATCATATTACCTGTATCAAAACTTAACATTCTCAATAAATGAAGTTAATGATTAAAATGGTGATTTTTAATTATTATAGTTAATTAGAAAAAATGTATAATATTAAACAAATATTAATACGACAAAATAATTAAAAATGGTGATTTTTAATTATTATAGTTAATTAGAAAAAATGTATAATATTAAACAAATATTAATACGATAGAATACCTTTCATAGCTATGTTCGGTTTACAACCCTTTATATTAATTAAATAACTTTCATGTTCTAAATTATATACCAAATTATAATCATGAGTAGTGTAATATTTAAATTAAATAGTTAAATAAAAAAGTATTATTCTTGAATAAAACCTGGTTTGCTGAACTCGTGGCTCGCTTAGATCTTTCGGTAACAGATCTCGGGCAGGTTACTGGTAACAAGTAGGTTGACTCCATTTCCAAAGGAAAGGTACAGTTGAATCTGGTTGTGGATGAAAGGTACAGCTGAATGTGGTTGTATGCAGCAAACTACGTCTCGAAAAATACTCAGCTAGACTTTGGAATGTGGTAACTCATACATCGTGAAGACGAAACCAAATGCGGCTATTATTCCAATATTAAGTGATGTAATAAACAGGACGATATTCAAGGTATTGATTATGGATATCTCTATATAAATGAGTACTTCAGAAACCATCAAGCGATGTAGTACAAAAAACATGGAAGGCGTGCTTTCTACCGGACTATGTCCCAGTGTAGGTCCCTATTAAGGGATGACAAAACTAACACTAGCCTTCACACGAAATGATGTGACTCTTGCGGCTTTTCAAACAGAAAGGAACGAACTCGCAAAATGGCTATTCAAAGTTCCAGAAAGGCACAAAAAATTATCTGCGTTATTTTGAATAAATAATAATTGAGGCGATTTTAAATCAGATACTATGTCTTGAATATGATTGACTACACTGATATAAATCAAAAACAATGACGTCATATTGAAGATTGTCTTGAAATAGTCAAGTTTAACATGACTACAGTAAAAACGTGGTCATCACAGGTATGAAATGTCAAATGAAATGACAAATGTAAAACTTTTACTTTTTAATTATTAAATCATTGTTTGGTTGTGTTATTTGTAAAATGGAAAGAAAGATTATTTACGAAAGGGAAAAGTGGGACAATGGTGACGATAGGGTATCAGGTTAAAAAAAACAGGTATTTTTATAAAATAAGCTCCTTTTTTTGTAGAGATCTAAAAAAAGGTCCTCCGCTTATATTTATTTAAACCATCAGATTCCTTTTTCTGAGCTTCTGAAAAACAGGTCAAACATTGTCAAATTATATATAACTTTGAATTTAAAAAACGTAGCAATAAGGTAAAATGCGGGGCATTTTTGTACTTTGGCGTAACGCGTGACAGCAAGTTAAAAAGCGGGACAATTACGCCTAAAGTGCGACGTCTGGCAACCCTGGCTGAGTACCTAGATATGGACGCATTTAAGGTTTCTGCAAATGAAAAGCCAATTTGTTTTCAAGGTAGGATTTATTAATGAACATGGCTAAAGTTTTGATAAAAAATCAGAGGCCAAAGTAACTATAATACCAATTTTCTCTTCATCCATGATCAGTAAACAAATAGTATATTATGCAACGATCATGTAATAACCATTACATGAGAGTTGCATACGCTATTTTTTCTACACCCGATAAATAATCAAGAACTATAAATATTATATTTATATTGGTATTGAACACAATAACAATAATTACTCGTGTATTTCTATAAAAAATTCTACAAAATTGTAATTAATGGTATTACTTCGGGTATTGGTATTTCCCTAGATTTTTGCGGCAAAATATTTTGTACTGTATTTTCTGCTTTCTCCGATATGTGTGGAGGAGTCTTCTATATCGCTGATATCAGACATTTTAATATTATAATTAACGAAGTTTAGTTATCTACCAAAATTTAATACGTTTTGACAACTAAAACAAATACATAGGAACCTAGGACAAACGTCAAACAGCATGCTTGATTGAAAAATTGTAGGTTTCTATTGATTAAAAATCTGTATCGTAATGAAAAATCTGTATCGTAATGAAAAATCTGTATCGTAATGAAAAATCTGTATCGTAATGAAAAATCTGTATCATAATGGATATCATTATGAAACGGATTATGGGCATATAAGTGCATTATTATAATACGGGTGTAGAAAAACAAATATTTTTTATCCCTACAAATTCAAAAACAAATCCTACTACTATTACATAACACACAAACAAAAATTCATGATATCTGCCAATGTTATACCCATTGTGAAGTTAGTGTCAGTATAAACCAAACATTTTTAAATCAGATTATTAGAACGTCATTAAAATGACGTAAGAACCTTGACCACACTTGACTTGGTCACATTTCTAGTAACTGATTTAAAATCGCCTTTGGATATTATTAAAAATATATCATCTACCAGAATTGAATTATATGCACAACAAAACAATTATAGATGGTAATGTATTATAAAGTGATTAAACAAAGTTATTTTATTGTGATTTATGTTTCAGAGCTGAATCAAACAGTCTAAATATTATTGAACAATTCTTAGTATATAATAGTTATCAAATCAAATATGAAATTGTCTTTGAGAAACATTCCACAGAAGTGAAATACTTTAGTAGTTACGACTCAAGCTAATTGTTTTATATTGATAGTAATGAAAAGGTTAGTACATGTAAATACATTCTTTGTAGATTTAAATAAAATATTCTTGTGAAAATATAAATGCTACAGGTGGTAAGTACATTTATTATTGTTTCTGAATAATTTACCTTTAGATAACTAATTTAAATAACTTTAGTAGATTATTTTAAAAAAATAGTTGTGGCCAACGATCGAATTTTATGCCAAGTTCAATGATGTTTTTTTGTCTTAATTGTGACATACCTACTTTCTCATTTTGGTCATTTAATATCCAAATCAGTGTAAAGGTGATAAATATCCCCGTTTTAAGGGTATGAACAGTTCAATTGGTATTAATTTTTATTTCATATTTTTCAGGTGCAGAGAAGCCAACTGAGACTGAGGGCGCTATTATTACTGTTATTTATTACATAAAGTAATTAAGACTTTGTATCTTTTATATTAAAACAATAAATTGAATATTTTATCAAGGAACATTATTTTCTAGGTTATAATTATAATAATTATGGAATACTACTACAAATTTTATTAAAAATTACTACAATTTGTATGAATGTTTACTATTTATTGTGTAAAATTTTCGTATTTATTTTCATAAAACGCAATACATTTTTAATATAAATTCATACAATGAATAACAAAAATTATAACAATTTGTAGAACAATTCTCATGATGCATTTGGATATTTTTACTAAATATTGTAGATAATAACTCTACAATACATTCTCCACAAATATTTGGAAATTTTTACTACAAATTGTCCCTGTCCCTATATGTACTATTTATTGTAGAAAAAAAAAATCTATAATTGTAGAAATTTGTTCTACAATTTTTTTCCCGTGTAGTGTTAGAATACAATCGTTTTAGGTGTAGAACGCTGACAAACTACATGTAAGGGAAGATAAGCTACGATCGATAATAAATTTATTATATCGGAAATTTTTCTACCAAACCTTATACTATAATATAATAATAATAATAATGTTTATTTAGATAATGTTTCATCAATATAAAAACAATTAAAAACGGAGAATAAATAATAGGGGACCATTATTACAGAAGCAGTCTAAAACTGTTTGTATATAAGTACATATTACATAATACACCGTTAAACTGATAGATAAAACATTAAACGGGTTTAAAAATTTGTCCCTTTAAAATCCAAGAAAGAACAAAAATGAATTTGAATATTTTTTGTAAAATATTAGAAAAATCTTAAAAATTATTAAATATAAAATGGATAATATATGAATTAGTATAAAAATATTAATAAAAATATAAATAGAAATACAGATAAAATGAAAACAATTTTTTAATACAATAGGAAGTTAAAATAAAATATTACTTACTTTGTACTGGTGGTATAGATGACAAGGAATCAGTTTTTGGTGTTGTGCAATTTACTCCAGAATCATTTTCTGTAGCGTTTGTTATTGATAAATTATCGTTTACCAAATTCAACTAAAAACCAAATTAGATATAAATTAGTTGGTTATCAAAAAAAGTAATATTTTTTATTTTAAGCATATTAATCTCTTTTAAATAGGTCTGTTAGATCTTGGAAAACAATAATAATAAAGTCATATTTGGAGAATACATCACACTAGAACAGTTCTAGGTTTAATTATTTGCAATAATTTTGAATTTTTTTATGAAAGTAAACAAGAGTTAGGTACATGGCGATTAAAACCGTTTTTAATTATTTTGAGTTTTATTATGGAAAATACGAACGTATCTTAAAAGAAATAATAACTACATTATGAAAGCAATATAGGATATCCAGACACTTTCAGTAATTAACTGTGAATATTTTAATGATTTAATAAACGTTTTAACGAGTGTTTTTCAAAAAACTAAAATGGTATAAAATAAGTAGCTTACGAAACTTCTAAATACGAAGGCCGAGAATAGAACAGAGTAAACAAATCAGTGAAGACCCTACAAAAGAGACAAATGGATAAAGATCTGTATACCTTTGGTAAATCTTCAATGCTAATTAGCAGTGCAAGAAGAACACAAATGAACTGATTAGTTATCAAAAAGTAGAGATTACCCCATTACTGTAGTTTAACAATATAACAAAATTTGCTGTAAATAACTTTAATTGAGCAAATAATAACTTGAGAATGATGGAAGGTAAATTACAAGATAAAAAAATGTAAAAATGGCGGAAAATAAATTCCAAGGAGCCTGTTGATCATCAATATTGCAGCACATAACAAACAAAGAAATAAGTAAAGAGACCAGAAAAGGATCTTTTTTAACCATCTAATGAAGGTGAAATAGAGAATAAAAACTGATATTTTGTATGATGAAGAATGTAAAAACTTGCTATTAAATCTTTGTTTAATCAAATTTAGATAGCAAAATACTTACGTTGATATTTAAATTGTCTGAATTAAGTTCAGCACTAAAGGAAGTATCTTCAGGATTTGGACACGTTTGATTCCAATTTAACCAAACACCTGATCCATTTTCACACTGGTTTTTGACTTCGCATCGATCAGAGCTTTGGCACCAACCACAGTTATATTTGTTAGCTAGTGCTAAACAATTTCCACAATTGTCCGCCATTTTACGACAACGATAGATTACAACTGAAAAATAATTACAAAATTATAGCAGTAGTCTAAGTTATGATTATCTTAAATAGAATGTTGTTTTTACTAATACAAATTAATTGATTCCTAAAAAGATATCATTATTTGCCCTAGTTTTAATTTTACAAATAACATCGCAGATTTCGGTTACTGTAATATTAAAATTAAAAACATTTAAACAAAGATTATTTTTTCGGCTTATCAGATGCGTTGAGGGAAAGAATAATTGCTTTAGTGGAAGAAGGTATGTCCCAAAGGGCCGTTGGCCGTACAGTACGTGTTTCACAAGAAGTGGTTTCAAAAACTTATTCAAAATTCTTAGAATTTATAAAATCTAAAAAACAAACTTAGAAGATGTAACCAAAGAATTACTATCAAGCAGCAAGGATTGCTTTTTAAAAGAAATCCAACAGTAACTCATCCAGAATTTCAATTACAACTTCTACTAAGACAAGAAAAAGTATATCAGTGAAAACAATTAGAAAACGACTTTGTGTCAGATAATTGTTTATTAGGAGATAATTAAGAATTTCCCATGTAAGCAGACAAAACAAAGAAGATCAATAAATTTGGTGTTTGTAGCACCAAAATTGGACAATAGAAAAATGGTAAAACGTTTTATTTCAGAAAAAACTGGGATCGATCTTAAATCTGATCACCGATAAATTTATATTTTAAGAGGCTGTGGAAGACAAGCAAGGCTTCAAGCTATCCGACAGGTTCCAAAATAAAAAAAAGGAATAGTAATGTTTTGGGGCACAATACTGCTACAAGAAAGAACTCCCATAATTAACTATTTTCATTTTATTTCTAAGTAAAATATTTTTAACGGTAAATATTAACTAAAACCTAAAGTATCTTTTGGTCCGGATGGTATATCTGAATTGTTCTTGAAAAATTGCGTTTGTGCTTCCCACAACACTTGTATCTGTTGAAGAAGAATCATTTTATAACTTTTATTTATAAGACAAAAAAAATATATCAAATAACCAAGGAGTTTTAATTCAATTAAAAATCTTATTAATTTCTGTACAATTAGACAGGTCAGCCAAATATGTAATTGTTCAGGAACAGCATGGTTTCTTATTAGATAAACCAACTTTAAAGAGTCTTCTGTGTTTTAAAAATCACATTCTAAATGTATTTAAAAACAACAATTTGATCGTTTTTATAGACTAATGAGAAAAATGGTATTTAGGTTTTTGTTTTCTTTCGACCTCTTCAACACGTGTATAAAATATGAGGGATTTGGGAATACATCTGACAAGATCAAACTTTTAGTTCTACTTTGTGTTACAATGAATAGTAACTGACGTTCCCAGATGCAAGAAAAGACACAACATAGTAGCAATGTTGCCAACCACAGGTTAAGTCTACCAACTAAAAGTTCCATTAGAGATTGGAATCGAAAATGTTCTATTTCTTGAAGTCCTAATAAGGAAGAAGTGGGTCCAATATTGATTTTCTTCCTCGTTAGCAAAATAAAATAAAGTAGTGAAAATAAATGTTTACCTTCGCCTTTTCTCTTTCGGTTTAATTAAATGCCTGTTGTGGAATTAGCAAAAGGAGTAATTGTTTCACGGAAAGAAATGGTCGCTCGTATTATTTGTGAGAGATGGCTTTGAGATTGTTTTTCTTTAATAAACTCGTTAATATTGAAAATATAATTTCACTTACTATGAACATTGTCTGGATTGTCCAGAGGTTTTGAACCTCCCCAAATAACAGCAAAAGGAACAGTAATATTTGGTGCTCTAGATGTGTAGAAAAATTCCATGGCATCACAGTAAATAGTATCACCTAGTAGTTGAGCATTTACACTAGTAATTTTTCCTTCTATATTGAATTGACATACGAATCTAGTTTGAACGATGAACTGTCCGATAATATGGACCTTGACTTTAATAGCCTTCTTTGTTCCAGAAGCTATCAATATTTTTGGCGAAATTCCGATTCTTGCATTTATTCTGGGGCAAAATCCCGGACCTGATCTGTAACTTGGTATTGTCCTCTGTAATGGAAATTGAAATGATTAGTATAAAATAGTAGAATATGCAGGGTGTCCCTGTATATATCAAAGGTTTCTTCGCATTATCTTAACAAGCACAAAATTGGTTAGCTTTTGTCTAATTTAACCAACTTCTATCCGGTACCGGTTAAGAAATAGCAATACTGACCTTGTGAAATACGGATAACAATATATAACAAACATACAATGATTTTTTATCAGTTTACCCTCGAAAATTACTTGTTAAAATTATGCGAATGTTATTATACTTAACATCTTGTAAATCTGAATTATTTATGACAATATTTGCATTAAATATGTAGCTCGAATTTACGTTAAAAAATATTTTTTAAATTCAGATTACGTGATGCGTCAATAATAGTAGTTTATGCAACAAGAAGGATATTATGGCCATATCGCACGAAGACGAAATTTGAACCGTAATCGGAGTGCTCAATCGTCTGAGTTAGTCTATTTTTTCGACGACCCACTACGAAAATTTACAAATAAAAAAATATTTTAGGTTATTAAGACAAAATAACTAATTTTAAAATAATTTATGATTTTTAATAATTTTTAAAATAAAATAAACGAAAAAAGTTCAATTCATTTTTCTCCATTCGAGAATCGATCTTTAGTCTTCTGTGTTGAAGGAAAGAACGCTACCACAGGATGATCTTTTATTTTTATTGCTTTAATACTCATAATTAAATTGACTTCATATAGTTTTATTAAATTATTTATAATTATAGACGAAATAAAAACAGAAATGTTAATATTTATCGATTATACATAAGAATAACCCATTTTAATGTATGTTTAATCTCAATAACTAAAAAAAAATACTGACAATTAGTTTGATAGAATAGTGACTTATTTAAAATATTAAAAATAATCGGTTGATCAAAATATGAAAAATGATTGGTGGATTTCATTTTTTGCAGTGTTCTCACTACCTAGAATGGATATGAAATAAAATCGTTCAGTTCAAGGCAATAGCATACTGTAACGATAGTTTAATTTATTTATAGTTTATTTATTTAAAACACACTATTTACAGTTTATTTATGACGTACTAATTAATTTATATAATACTTAGGCAACTAACTCACAATTTTAATTTATTTATTACAATTTAACTTTTCTGTCCAACACTTTATTCTCAACTACTTGTCCATTGACGAAATTGTGCTATTTATACAAAGCCCACTCTGTACGAGAAATCTGTAGACGATGTGGAATTTCCTACAATTTCATCTCTATGACTTAAGGTCACGTATCGCTTGTTTTGTTATATTTGAAACACAGAGCGTTTGACTCTATACGTCAGCGGTGTTTCGACCATAAGTAGAGTGGCAGGCTGAAGGTCGCTTACTAGACAGGGTTGGTTCTGCATCACAATACTTTTTCGTTGTGTAGTCTGTGTTGTACACCGTGTCCCACGTAAGGCGGGCATTACAACTTTATGGAGAATAAATTAATTTGTATTTTCGCCATTTTCTGAGTATACATAATCGAATATGCTCTTTTGAATTAAAATAAAATGAACTCTGTGCAACTTCCGGTTATACCCCATATTTTTTTTTTAATTTTAGATTCAGCATGAAATTCTGTAAAAAACGATACCCCATTTGCCTATTCTAGTTATAGCGGATTTGTCGTTATTCAATTTTTTTCTACATTTTTAGTCGCCGGTAGACATTTTCTTAAAGTCGTCTATCTCAGGTACTATATCTATCAGATACTTAAAATTTTAACCAGAGGTAGTAGATGGGATGTACTTCTTGAGAATATTTAGTTATTCATTATTTGTTGTACGGGGTGTTTGCAAATTATTTTTAAAAACGAAATTTTTTAAACATAAAAAACTTTTTTATTTTAAATTGAACACCCTATATATTTTTTAAATTTTAGATTCAGCATGAAATTCTGTAAACAATCATACCCCATTCGCCTATTCTAATTATAGTGTATTTGGCGTTATTCAGTTTTTTATAAACTTTTATATGCCGGCAGACATTTGCTTTTTTAAATTTACTTGTACATCGTTTGTTCGACTGTGTGTTTGGAAATTATTTTAAAAAATAAATATTTTAAACATGAAATTTTTGTTTATTTTAAATGGAAAATCCTGTATATTTTTATTTCATTTTGTTCAGAAAATTATTCTTCATTGATCTTCATTTGCACTATTAATTCCCTATAATTATCTCTCGCCAATTTTAAGAAAATTTAAATTTAAATTTTACGCATGCACCTACATAATATAGTATAGTTTTACATTTTAATTTTTTATCTTAGTATGCCATGGAAATATGCTAAACAACAATCTGTCAACAAACTGAATTGTCATATTTCTATGTATTTAAGTTGTGTATTTTTTGCGTTCAAAATATGGAAAATATGGAAAATATTGAAGAATATACCAACCAAGATATTCTTAATTTATTTTACATTCATGGAGAATGTAATCGAATCAAAAGTAGAACCTGCCGCATGTTTAATGAACGATAGCCTCATTTACCACCAATGAACAGACAGAAATTTGATAGAATCGAAGCTAACTTTTTGAATAATTTTAAACAAAACCCGGGAAGAAACCGTCAACATTATGTCCGAGATGAAGAAGTTAATCTAATTAACGTATTAGGGTATTTTACTGCGTATCCTCACGCCTCCATTAGAATGGCTCAAGATAATTTAAATATTAGTCGAGGGTCAATACAACGAATTTTAGCACTAAATAAATGGCATCCCTATGCACAAAGAAAAGTTCATGAGTTGCGAGATGGTGATCAAATAAGACGAACTGAATTATGCGAATGGTTATTGGTACGAATTCAAGAAGATCCCGAGATTTTAAACAAAATTTTGTGGTCAGACGAGTCGAAATTTACACGTAAAGGGATCATCAATCGCAAGCAATGTCATTTCTGGGCAAACGAAAATCCACATTTTTATCGTGAAGCACAATTTCAGTACGAATTTAGTTTTAATGTGTTTACAGTGATCGGTTTTGGAAGAGCTTTTTATTACATTTATAATGAAAGACTGACCTCAGAAAGATACATTAGAATTCTTAGAGAAGTAGTTGCCGACATTTTAAACCAGCTACCAAATAATAATTTTTGGTACCAGTTGGATGGTGCCCCAGCACATTCAACATACTATGTAAATCAAGAAATTACAGCACTCTTTGAAGACCGATGGATAGGTCCAAATGGTCCTTGGCTTTGGCCTGCAAGATCGCCAGATCTAACTCCTGTTGATTTTTTTTATGGGGTCATATTAAAAATTTAGTGTACTCTACCCAAATTAATACTAAAGAAGAATTAGAGCAAAGAGTTCGGAATGCCTTTAACGAGTTAGATGGTGAAATGATTCGTAAAGCAACAACTAATCATGTTGAAAAAAGATTGTTAAAATGTTTAGAAGCTAACGGGGGGCATTTTGAACATTTGATAAAATGATTTTTTTAAACCATGTGCTTTTAATAAAAATTGTTTTTAGTTAGTATGTACCTTATAATTAAAAAAATTTAAACTTTTTAAACGACATATTTTGTTGCAGAAAACTGTAAATGTTTTTAAAAGTACATCCCATCTACTACTTCTGGCTAAAATTTCAAGTATCCAACAGAAATAGTACCTGAGACAGTCGACTTTAAGAAAATGCCTACCGGCGCGACGACTAAAAATCAAAAAAAAATGAATAACGCCAAATCCGCTATAATTAGAATAGGAAAATGGGGTATCGTTGTTTACAGAATTTCATGCTGAATCTAAAATTAAAAAAAAATATGGGGTATTCCCTTTAAAATAACGAAGTTAGTGGTCACTTCCGGTATAACCGGAAGTTGCACAGAGTTCATTTTATTTTAATTCAAAAGAGCATATTCGATTATGTATACTCAGAAAATGGCGAAAATACAAATTAATTTATTCTCGATAAAGTTGTAATGCCCGCCTTACGTGGGACACGGTGTACCTATATGTGAGTGTAGAAAAAAGTATTTAAAATATAATATAATGTCGTTCAAATCACAATGTTAAGACATAAAAATATTTGTTCCATCTACGTTGGCTGTTCTAACTAAGCTTCAATAGGACAAGATCGAGCTTTTTGTTAAACTTTAGGAACATTTTTATGACCATTACATTTTTGCAATTATTGTTTCGTACCTCAGAAAAAGTTACAAAATTAAAATCATTATTATTTTATTTTAAGAAATATTCCAACAAAATTTGAAAGCTTTTGTAATTAATGTAAATTGATTTTGTTTAACTACTGGTCTGAAGCGACAATTGTGTTTATTTTGTATTTTGCTGAGATACATAAACTATCAAAAGGTTGTCTGTATTTTTCTCAACTACCCACGATCCATCAACATTATACTTGTTACAGGAGAAGACATTTTTTTAATTAAAGTACTAGAAGTAAAAGGTGCGTAAAAAAACATATCAGTTAACTATTTTATTTGGAATACCTAATATACTAATAAAAAGGAATACTTACGCTAACGCCAGTAACTAGAATGTCGTTCCTACAATTTTCGGCAGTGTCATGTGTACATCTATGCCTATCTACACACCAGTCACAAGGAAAAGAAGAAGATACGCACTGCGTACAGGAACTGTAAGTGTTGCAGTCAAAAACATGATCTGTAATAAGTATTAAGCTTATAAAATATATTATTTTACCTATATGTAAGAGATGTGTTATAAACATTTCCTTGTTATAGTCTCAAAATAAACATCAAGAGCAGCTTTATCTCATCTTGGTAGACTAAATGAGTATATTAATGTAAATGATCTGCAACAATATATTATTCGCCCAGCGGATAATAGATTTTTACAAATTTATTATCCGTTAAATGTTATTTGAAAATAGATAATTATTCGTAAAAGTAAAGTCTTTTAATTTTTTAATTATAGTTCAAGTACCTATTGCGTAATTCACAGGTAATTTTTGTTCTTTTTTCGGTAAATTTAATATTACGTTATTAATTTTTGAAGTAATAAAGGAGTTAGTATTATTTTGATTTGTAGTTTATATTATTGGTTTAGTAGTTGCGTCTCGTTTATTACTAAGAATTGGTAATAATCAACTTAAGTAGAGAAGAAAAGAATGCATAGTCCGAATTCAAGTAATGACAGTTCGTCAGATTCGTCTGGTCGGGACCGAGATGTTGAAGGTTATAGAAATAAGGAATCTGGAAAGCAGGACTAACAATATAAAGGGTGATCCAATTTCAGTTTCCTACATTGGCACTACTGTAAATCAGACAGTTGATAATATGCATTTGTCTACGAAGCGTCAAAAGTCAGTTTGTAGCACATACTTTGATTTTCTTTTACTATACGGAGAATGTTCGCACTGAGCAGCTTTCTGAGTGCCTTTTAAAAGGAGATAGAAAACTCCGCCATTTTGAACCCTTATTACGTATTGCCTACAATTTGGCGCAATATTTTTAATAGGTGCGTTTTAATCATCCGCTTCTGCTTCGGAATTGTCAGTTTTCTTGTTTTAATCTGACAGGTTAAAACGACTAAACCGACAATTCCGGAAGCAGAAGCGGATGATTAAAACGCACCTGATATTTTGCTTGCTGCTGTCAGTGTCAGTGAATATTATTTTTGAAGTCACAGTTTATTGCTAAAGAATCAGTTAGCTCACTCGGACCAGTTGAAAGTTCCAAAATAACATCCACTCCAGGGATACAAATTCAGGATACGCAGAAGACTGCTGTTTTATTATAGGCGGTTGTCATATATTGTATTATCCGAGTTGCGTAGTGTATAAACTGGAACATTGAGATCCAAAGTGCCGACGCAGAGTGAGCGATCTGATTCTTTAGCTGTAAACTGTGTCACAGGGTTCAAAATGGCTGCGCCCTATGTAATCAAAGTATGTGGTTTGTAGTAACACATTGGCTGCGTTCATCCGCGCCACATGCTACCTGATCGATCTGGTAGCGCTCTCGAGTGGCACGTATGAACGGTGTATTTTGACATTTCGCTCAAGGAGCAGCCGCCATTAAAAGTAGCGCATTTTATTTACGTCTGATCGGTGATCACTGATATCTGTCTTACGCACTTACGTCCACGGTTTGCTTGGTGACTAGTAGGGTTATATTAGCATATTAGCAATTGAAAAATAAACAAACAAATCTTCAACCAGAGACATTCAACTCAAAAGTAAAATGAATAAACCAAAATCAAATGTCACTTTTAAACATGGTTCATCCGTGCATAAAGATCGATCAGGTAGCGTAAGTGATCGCTACTTTTGTAGCGCTCCTTGAAATGGCGCGGATGAACGCAGCCATTTACGAAACGGATCGCTTAACTACCACTCAACACATGCAAATTATGCGATTGTTTTATCAAAACAACAATTCCATACGAACCATATACAGACTTTTACGCGCAGATTATGATCAATGTAATCGTCCTACGGAGCGAACTATTCGAAATGTCAAAAAATTTAAAAATACTGGAAGTGTGAATCATCGTCGTGCACATTCAGTTGAAAATATTGCTGCCAACTCAAGAATGTCGATTCGCCGGCGCTCGCAAGTTTTAGGCTTTTCTTATTTATTTTATTTATTTATTAATACATCCAACAGGCTTTATCAGCCCAATTACAGGAGTATATAATATAATATTTAAAAATACAAAGTTTGAGAATACTTACTTAACTAAATTACATTCTAATTACCTAATTTGATACCAATTTGTAACATTGCTCTCTAAATTGGTAAAATATTAGAAAAAACATATCAACAGAATACTGATTGACACTTCTACACATTGTAGTTAAAGAACTGTGAAAGTGATGTTGTGAATTTCGCACTTGAATATGAAATGTTATATTTGACCTTGACGTATTACGTGGGATACGAAAATTAAATTGAGACAGTAGAGAAGATGAATCTATAGAATTATTAATTAATTTATAGATGAATATTAAATCTGCTATTTCTCTTCTTTTTCTCAGACTCACAAAACTAAATTCTTCTAACAATAAATTATAATCATAGTGACGAATAGGATAACGGCCATGTTTTTTAAAGTAAATATACTTATTTTAAAAATTTTCTTTGGACAGATTCTAATGCACTTATGTACTTTAAATGGTTAGTATTCCAAATACAACTGCAATACTCCAGTTTGCTACGAACTAGTGAAAAATAAACAGAGAAGATGGCTTCTAAAGATTTAAACATTTTACAGTTTCTAATAATAAAACCCAAGATTTTTGTTGCACTTTGTACAGTATTTTCAATGTGTTCCGAAAAAGTCAGTTTGCTGTCAAATAAGATATCTAAATCTTTGTAATTATATATCCGGGAAATAACAAGATTATCTAATTGATAATCGTATAAGACAGTATTTACTTTCCTGGAAAAGGACAGGACTTTGCATTTGTTAGTATTCAAAGATAGTTTTATTTACGATACACCAGTTATGTAAGTTGACAAGGTTTGTTTGAAGAGCAATGCAATCTGAGGTATCCTTTATTTCCCTATAAATATTCATATCGTCTGCAACCAAATTTTTTGAGAGTTGATACAATGACAGATGTCATTAATAAAAATAACAAATAATAAAGGGTCCAAATTCGAGCCCTGAGGAATCCCTGACGTTGACACGAAATTAAAAGATTTGACACTCTGGTATTCAACATATAACTGTCGATTAGTTAAAAATCACTTTAACAGTGAAACACCAAATTGTCTCAGTTTTAGAAGTAATTGTTTGTGAGACACCTTATCAAATGCTTTACTAAAATCTGTGTTTGCGACGTCAGCTTGATATCTATAGTCTAAAGAACTAGATATGTATTGTGTAAATGTACGCAGATTTGACGCGGTACTTCTGAGCTTCACAAAACCATGTTGGTATTCCGTAATTGAATTTTTTACGTGGGAATATAATATATTAGAAAATATAATTTCAAACATTTTGGAAAAAACTGAGATTAATGCGAATGGTCTGTAATTTAATATATCAGAAACTTTACCAGCTTAGAAAACGGGACAGATTCTAGATATTTTCCAAATGTCTGGATAGGCCTCTTCTTGTAGTATACGATTAAATATGTAAAAGAGTGGAACTGACAAAAAAATCTACATAATTTTTTACCAGTTTGGATGAAACATTATCAGGACCACAGGTTAACTTATTTTTTAATTTATTAACTGCGTTGATAATTTGATCTTGAGATATATAACTAATATTAAGAAAATTACTAGGATTTGTATCAACATCATCAAGTATCTCATCATCAGATCCATCACTAAACACGCTACCAAAGTGTAAGATAAAAGCATTAACAATAGATTGGGGAGTGATTAGGATTTCGTTACTGTATGACATTTTCCCGGGAATCCTAGTTTTATTTTGGATTGAATATATGATCAAAAACGACGCGTCGGGGATTTAGTTTAATGTTATTTTCTGAATTTTGAATGAATCTATTATAACAGCTAGTTATATCACGTTTTACAATTGGTTTTAGGTTTTTATAACGTTGTAGATAAAAAAGAAGTTTATGTTTTTTATACAGTTTTAGAAAGTGTTGTTTTTTTTATTAATAATAATAATAATAATAATAATATTTTTTGGCCAATTTGAATTTTACAAATATATATATATACAATCGAGTAATTTTAGCCTATAAATATCCAAAATAAGCCTACGAGGTTATAACCTGTGTGTAGGCAGAACAAATATATATAAAAAAAGAAGAAAGTACCATAACAAGTATTACTTAAAATTAAAAATTAAGATTAAGGATTATAAAGTATCTCTCGTAAGAAGTACCTATTAGAATAAGATATTAATAAGAATAATAATGATGATAGTAATAATAATATAATATAATATACAGCTAAGCTATTAAACAACTAATATTAGAAACAATATGGTACTCACTGAGACATATTTCACTAACGGGATAGATTTTTTTTTTTTTTTGTTACTACTTAATTTGCCAATCTATATTTAATTTTCTATTAGGTTATGGATTTCAATTCTATTTTTTCCACTGACAATTTTTTTCAATAGGTTTTTATACTTTATAAGATTTGTTGTTTTCTTTATCGTTTCGGGCAGGGAATTGAATAATTTAGGAGCTAAATAGGCATAACTTTTTTGACCAATGGACTTATTCATAAATGGTATTAAAAATGTTTCTTTCTGACGAGTGTCATAGCCATGATTTGAGTTTACTAGATCATTTTTATTAAGGTATTGCTTTACATTTAATTGAATATAGTATAGTTGTCTAATGTCGTATATTTTAGATTCATCATATAGAGTATCACTTGAATACCGAAAGTTTTTACACAATATTATTCGGAGGAATCGTTTCTGTATTATTTCCAGGGGTTTCAGGTAAGTTTTGGATAAAGAACCCCAACCCAATATCCCGTAGGTTAGATGTGATTCGACGAGGCTGTAATATATCATTCTTAAATGATGCTCGCTTAATGCGAACTTAACTTGCCTGAATCTACCTAATATGCATCTGAGTTTTTTTAATAAATATGAAACGTGTGCATCCCATCTAAGATGACTATCCACGACTATACCCAAATACTTTATTTCTCTCTTAGCGGTTATACAAACCCCATCAATATTAAGCTCTGTAAAGTTGGGGAGCTGTGATGCGTAACTAGTGAAAGGTAGGAAAACTGTTTTCTTATAATTAATTGAAAGTAATTGATTATCAAACCATTTTTTATATTTAATTAAATCGCTTTCCACTAAAGATTTTAACTGTAAAGAATGACTGTATCGTCTGCAAAAGATATAACTTTGGCTGCTCCTTTTAATTGAAATAAATTATTTAGGTATAAGGTGAACAGAATTGGGCCTAACACCGTTCCTTGAGGCACTCCACAGGTTACATTTTCATTATTACTGATACAATTTTTTATTTTAACTTTTTGTTTTCTCCCTAAAAGATAGCTTTTAATCAGCTTATGTGCAGTGCCCCTTATCCCCACATCTTCAAGTCTATCTAGAAGAATTTGGTGGTCCACGGTATCAAAGGCTTTGGCCAGGTCCAGAAATACCCCCACTGTTGGAATTTTTTTGTCTATTTTATCATATAAATAGGACGTTAATTCTATTATAGCATCATTTGTAGATTTACCTTCTTTAAATCCAAATTGCATATCACTTATTATTTTATTCTTTGTTATAAATGAGCTTAGTCTTTTTTTATTATTTTCTCGAATATTTTGGCTATTACTGATGTGAGTGATATAGGACGGTAATTACTAACATCCGATGTATCACCACTTTTATATATAGGAACTATAGTAGAGTTTTTTAATAACGTTGGAAAACATCCTTCTTCAAAGGATTTGTTAATAATATATATTAACGGTTGTATTATATATTCCGATATACATTGAATGTTTTCTGACCTTATGCTATCCGGTCCCGGAGATTTATTCTTTTTTAGTTCAGCTATGATTGATTTAATTTCTAATTCGTTTGTTGGGGATAAAAATAAAGAGTTTGAGCACGTATTCTTAGGTGTTTTATAATTTGTATTTTTGACTATTTTGTTAGCCAAATTTTCTCCGATTTTTGAAAAGAAATTATTAAATGTTGTAGCTATTTTAACAGGTTCTCTAATTAATTCATTTTTGTAATTTTTTATTTCTCGGATTTCATTTAGATTGCTCGGTTTTGATATTATTTCATTAACAGTTTCCCATAGCTTTTTTGAATAATATTTTTTTGAATTATTAAGCATATTTTGAAAGTAATCAGTTTTTGTTTTATTTATTAAATTATCTAATGTTTTTTTAAATCTATTGTATTCAAGTTTTAAGTAGTGATTTGTGGGATTCTTTTTTAGTTTTTTTATAAAGGTAGTTTTTTGTATTTATTGATTTAATTAAGGAACCTGTTATCCAGTTTTTACGTTTTATTTCGTTTGATTTGATTTTTTTGTTTATTTCAGATTGTTTGATGGCCTGTTGTATAGTATCTACAAACAACTCTACCGATGTATTTAATTCTAAATTATAGAGAATGGAATCCCATTGCACATCTTTTAAAGTACTATGTAACTTTTTTTTATCTAAATATTTTAAGTAACAGCTTTTATTGTTATTTATTTGCTTTAAACTAGGAAATATAATTTGTATCATAGTTGTGGAATGATCAGTTAGTTCCGAATCAATTACAAGGGGAATGATATTATCATAATTGTTCTCCTTGGCATTAATAAAGATATGATCCAGGCATGTGCCAGAAGAAGGTCTTGTGACACTATTAATGGTTGATAAATAATTGTGCTCTCCGAGTATATTAAGATATTTAACCACATCCTCATTTGTATTGTCCAGCATATCTATATTAATGTCACCTAAAATCAAACTATAGTATACCACTTCCGTGTGGTTCTCCAGAATGTCTTCTAATCCTTCAAGAAAATCTGCTATTGGAGTACTGGGAGATCGGTAGAGAGCATTGATAGCTATTGTGTGGTTAGCAACCGAAATTTTTAGTTGAATTATTTTGCTTACGTTACGCTCAATAATTTTATGTGAGAGATATAATTCGGATTTAATAAATATAATCAATAGATCAAACGAACTTACCTTAAGTGAAGTTCGATCTTGATTATACGAAGCAACCAGCCCGAAGTATCACTTATAATCGGTAGTCAGTCTATCTGCACTTGTGTCCACAATTTTTAAAGAACTTCTCGCTGTATCTCCCACTTCCCTGCCCCGGCGCAGGGTCCACCTAATCGGCATTTTTTTTTTAAAGAATAATGAATTTAATCGTAACCATATGGGGTTAAATAGGGGAAGGTGGGTGGTGATACTTCGGGCTGGTTGCTTCGTATAATCAAGATCGAACTTCACTTAAGGTAAGTTCGTTTGATCTATTGATTATACTCGCAACCAGCCCTCGTATCACTTATAATCGGTAGTTGTTTAAAGTAAGGTTACGGTTAAATGGTAGTAGGATTAAATAAAAGTAACTTTTTTATTTTAGAACAATACATAGAGTGATAAATTTAAGTAAGTTACTCTACTTTAAATTAAATTACTTTTACCATTAAAAAGTAGTAACAAAAATAATTAAGAACCCGAACTTAAAATAGTCTGAACATAGTCTTCAGTTGGCTGCAAGGGCCTGTCATAAAATTGTGAAAATACCTTGGATTTGTTGGACCAACCTATAGTTTTCTGAATATAGTCTATGTTGAGGCCTTTCCTTTTAGCTAGAGATGTGGATGCGTGTCTTACTGAGTGGGGTTTAAATATATCTACGTTTACCCCTGATAAATTCAAAGTTTCCTTAATCCAACAACTTAGTGTCTGTTTTGAGGCTACTGCAAATGGTTTCTTATAAGTTAAAAACAGAGATCCGTTCTTACTTGACCGAAGCGTTTCGGTTTGACGAAGATATAGTTTAAGAGTACTTGCGACGCAAAGATCTATATCTTCTTCGAAATATGGTATTTTAAGGTATGGCTGATTTTTACCCACACTCGAAGTTTTTATTCTATCTGAAATAAAAATGTGATATGCATCTGGAGATTCTACAATGTTTTCCAATTTAATTAGTGACAGGGTTTGAAGTCGTTGTCCTGTAGCCAAGGCAAGAAGGGTAAGTAACTTAAGTGAAATATTTTTTAAGTTTGAAGTATCAATAGTTTTTAAATACTGAAGAACTTGCGACGGGTCCCAAGTCACTGAATATCTTGGTACTGGCGGCTTGAGTTTTGAAACACCTTTCATAAATCTTTTCATTCTAGGATCTTCTCCAATGTTTTTGGATAAGAGCAACGATAACGCTGAACGATGGGAATTTAATGTACTGTATCCATATTGGTTATTTTCCATTAGTTCCTGTAAGAATTCGATGGCATCGCAAACTTGACCCTGAATCGGTTCTAACTGTTTTCGATGACAAAATTTCCACCAGAGTTTATAGGTTGAGTTATACTGATTGACAGTTGACTTCGCTAAAGAATTGATCACTGTGTTAATTGCACTTGGTGGATATTTTTTGTATAGGAAAGCTTCCCTGAGACTTTGTAGGCAGCCAGAGTAAGCGTGGCTGCTAGTGGGTGTACTTGCCTGGAAGCAGAAGATAATAAATTACGACTTGGCTCAAGGATGACTGGAGTATTCAATGATAATTTTAAAAGTAGTGGGTACCAAGGTTGACTTGGCCATTGTGGTACCACAACGATGCCCTCCGCTCGGTCTGTGATTACTTTTTGCAAAACCCTTGTTATAAGTGAGAATGGGGGGAAAGCATAGAACAAGCTACCACCCCAATTTGTGGTGAATGCGTCGACCGCAACTGAATTTGGATCTTTAAACCATGATACATATTTGGTGCACTTAAAATTATCTTTGGATGCAAATAGGTCTACTTTAGGAATGCCTAAATAATTTACAATTTTGGCAAAAGCATAAGGTGCTAAAGACCATTCAGTTTCTATAGGTAGACTTCGAGATTCCTGATCGGCTCTCCAATTATCTAGTGAACTAATATACGTAGCTAAAATCCAAATGTTTCTTTTTTCACACCACTGCCAAATAAGTCTTGCAAGAGAGTTAAGATATGGATACTTCACGCTTCCCATACGGTTAATGTAGGAAAGAGCTGTTGTGTTATCTGTCCGAATTAATAAATTACAGTTTCTATATGATTTGGCAAAATAATTAATACCATGATATATGGCTTTTAGCTCCAGATAATTAATATGACACTTTTTTTCATTCTTAGACCACCAACCATGTGCGTCTTTGTCCCCTGCGCATGCTCCCCAGCCGGTAAGGGATGCATCTGTGAATATAACAATTTTAAATTTGTCTTTTTTAATATCATTATATGTGGTGTCTATAATTTGTAACCACCAATTAAAATCTGCCAAAATTTTGTTATTGAGATACATTTTTGCTTCATAACTCTTGGCTCTTTTTAAAGCCAAGTACTTTTCCCTTTCTAAATTTTTTGTATAAAGCCATCCATATTTGACGGCAGGACACACGGACACTAGTACCCCAATAATTTCTGCAAATTTCTGAATTTTAAAATGTTTTTTAGAGTGGTATTTGGTGACAATATTTTTAATTCTTTCTCGTTTGTTCGATGGAAGATGAATTTTCATATTTTTGCTATCAAAAATAAATCCTAGAAATTTGCAGAACTTACTGGGTTTTAGGATGCTCTTTCCTTCATTAACAATAAAACCTAATGATCTCAAAAATTCAAGTGAAAACTGAACCTTATCAAAACAATCCTTAGCTGTTTCGCCAAAAATTAAGAAATCATCTAAGTAGTTCACACATGTGATATTGTTATTTCTAAGATAATGTACTACAGGTTTTAATAATTTTGTGTAAGTATAGGGAGCTGAAGCCAAGCCAAAGGGGAGGCAAGTAAATTCGTAAATTTTCCCATCAAATGAAAAACGCAAGAATTTTCTGTCCATTACATCAACGTTAATTAAAAAATAAGCATCTTTTAGGTCGATGGATGCCATATAACAATCATGTTGGACTAGATTAGTTACAGTTTTAATGTTTTCCATTTTAAAATGACAAGTTCTTATGAATGTATTTAATGGTTTTAAGTTTAAAATAAATCTCTTGCCCCCACTTGACTTATCTGCTAAAAAATATCGAGATAGGAACTGTTGGTTGTTAGTACTATTTAGGCATTCGGTTATAGCTCCCTTGTGTAGGAGATCTTTAACAGATACTTTCATTTCTGCCCTTTCTTTTTCAGTAAATTTAGGTATAAGTGGGCGTCTCTGAAAAGGTGTTTTAGAAAATGGTAACTTGTAACCTTTAACCCAGTTCAGAATAATTTTGTTTGAGGTTAACTCTGACCACTTATCATAGAAATATTGTAACCTGCCTGATAACTTAGTACTTACCGGGTTTAATATCTCCTCCTTGTTTGTTTCGGGTTTCGCCCTTGATGTGGTCTCGTCTCCCGCTTTTGCTCCTTTGTGAACCGACGAGCCGGGCGATACCGGTTTAAATTTGGGGACGAGGAAGGTTGTGTGTTGCGCTCCCCCCCCTTTTTCTGGTAGAAATTTTGCAAAACTTTATAATTTGAATTGTTGTATTTAATGGGAGCCTTTAAATCTTTACCTGCCAATTCCAATTGTTTTGCGATTTTGATTGCATCTGCCAGATTATCCCCAAATAACAGGTGAGGAGAAGGTTGGGCTTTGTCCACCATGTCCTTGACATTTTTATTTAGAAGCGGCTTTATCAGAGATCTTCTCACATTAGATATTTTTTGAAAACAGTTAGTCAAAATTCGGCCAGCCTCTGATACATTCATGAGGAGATTCCTTTTGGAATCGGTCGGCATTCCATCAGAATCAGTCAAAAGGGGTTGTAAACCTTTACCTAGCGAGTTCAAGGCCATACCAATTTGACTTTGATAATCTAAGTGAGAATTGTCTCTTGTTATGTGTTGTTTAGATAGGATTGGAATTATTTCTTGTGTGTATCTTTTGTAGATGATGGGTTTGAGCCAAGAATCTGCAACACATCATCTGGTAATTCCTCATCATTATAAAGCGTTAAACAGTCATCTTTATTTGCAATTGACCCTGTCTCTCTCGGAGAACAGCTGCCAGATATATTTGAAAGGGTCTCCTCCCCGCGCGGGGCGAGGCCGGCCCTGTTGTCTCTCACAATTTCCGATTCCGAATCGCGCGGATTGCGGCCATCGGTATAAGCGGTGAGACTAGATCTAGATAGAGAGCGGCTTCTGCTACGCGGCAAAGGCGAACGCCGGCCATGCCTGCTCGAGGCACGCGACCGGTCCCTCTCTTTCAATTTACGTTCTAACTTTTTAATACGTTTAATTAATTTTTTATTAGACACATCATCGGAATCACTTGATCGTGATCGACGCTTTTTTCCCATTTTATTTCCTGAAAGGTAAATACCTAGAAGCTAAAACGAAAAATATAAATTTAATGTAATGCTTACGTGTTAGCGAGGATTTTTACGGCGGCTATCTGAGTATACTCTGCGCTACGATGTGAACACTTCAAGCACAAAAAGACCAATGCCGATTAGGTGGACCCTGCGCCGGGGCAGGGAAGTGGGAGATACAGCGAGAAGTTCTTTAAAAATTGTGGACACAAGTGCAGATAGACTGACTACCGATTATAAGTGATACGAGGGCTGGTTGCGAGTATAATCACACCATCGCATTGATTTACCCGACCATAGTTGTACAGAGTTTTATATCCTGGTATATTAAAGGAGTTGATATCTTCTATTATTCTTGTTTCGGTAAGTATGATACAATCTACAGATATACTCAAATCACAGAGAAAAATTTTTAATTTATCAAAATTTTTAAATATGCTCCTTATGTTGTTGTGAAGTATAATTATGTTTTGATTTGTATGATTTATTTCTAATATTTGTTGTGCTTGATTTGCGTCCTCCAAAAAAAAATTTTCAATTTTCTCTATTTCAAAATCGCGTATGTATGGATCCATTTCTAAGAAAATTAACTTTAAAATAGAGAAAATTTGTGGAATTTTAAATGTTAAAAGAAAAGAAAAAAAAAGAAAAAAGAAAGAAAAAAGAAAAGAAAGAACTACCACTAAAACAAGAATTTTTATGAATACAGTTAAATAAAGGTTGATTGATAAGTAAAGGGCTTAAGACTCAATAAAATAATATAATATAATATACTAAATATTTTCTGTTTTACTTTTTTTTAATTGTTACTACTTTTTTTTGTTGTCTATCAGAAGCAGATTGCTTTCTTGTTCTTAGTGTTATTTCTTCCTTTTTCTTCTCTGGTCCGCCCTCTTCTTCGTCTTCGTCCCAAACACCTCCTGATTCACCAATTTCCTCTTCTTTTTTAATAATCTCTTCAGCTGTATAAGGTTTATTATTGATATAAAGTTTTTCTCCTTTTATGTAACACTTGTCTCTACCCTTGGATCTGATTTCCTTTAGATGCTTCACTAGAACTTTATTTTTCTCTTGCTGGCTTCTGGTGAGATCGTGAGCAATCGTTATATTTTTGCCTTTTAATTTTATGCAATTTCGGAGAATATTGACTTTTGTAAATTTAGATGTTAGTTCTATTTTAAGTGGTTCTTTTCCTGGAGTACCTCCAATCAGATAAAGATCACTGATATCGTTGGTTGTAATGTTTAATTCCAGTAACGCATTCAGTTTGTTGCAAATATTATCAACTGCAACTTCTTCAGGTTTTTTAACAAGGCCAAAAGCTACTAAATTGTTTTTCTTTAGTTGCCTTTCCATGTACTCGACTTTTCCTTTTAGTTAAGTATTTTCTTCTTCTAACCTTATTGCTTTTTCGTTGATTGTTTCTATTTTTGACAGTATTCTTGTTTCGCTGGCAGCAATAACGTTTTTTAATTCCATTATAATATTATTTTTAATTTTATCCATTATTTTCAATTAATTTATTTGATTTGATTTGATTTGGCAACGGTGTTTATATTTTTATTAGAATTCTGCCTAATTCCAAGTAAAAACTCAACGGTTCAAAGGTTAATAATATATTGCTTCCTTTGTTTTGTTTTTTTATTTGCTGTTTATCCTTCTTATCAATACTATTAATAGGTCTTTTTTTACTTACAGGTTCGTATCATCATATGCACTTAATTATATATCACTCTTGTTAATTTTCACTAGCTAATAATGCACTATTTTTTACTGTTTTTGTGGAGCAATTTAAGGCCACCAATTTTCTACATCATGCCACGTTGCCATACTGTGGCTATTGAATGCTTTCACTAAGTTTACCTGCCTTAAAACTGTATCAAACAAGAAAACAGCGCCAGTAGTCAAATTTGTAAATGAAATTACTGAAATTATTGGAGTACCACGCAAGATTATCTGTGATCGATGGTCTGCTTTTACGTACGATTCTTTTACTTTTTTTTGTTCCGAGCTAAGAATAAAAAGAGTATCATGTTTTGGTTTGGCCACAAGCCAACGAGCAGGTGAAGTGCGTGAAAAGAGTTATCCTTTCACCTCTAATCGACGATTTAATAATGATCAACGTTGGGACCTTAAATTGAGTAAGTTTAGTGTCTAGATAATCACCATACGAGGTGTTTTTCGAAACCAGCTTCATTAACCCCCTGTTAATATTGCCTTTTTGACATCAGAAGTTGCCGGAAGGTAGTCAAGCAGTTTTCCAATAATACGTACCGAGGTGGAAGAGCGTATATGAGAGAAACAGTCGACTCAAAAATAAAATTATAATAAGAGGCATGCCAAGGAAAAATCGTTCTCCGTAAAAAGACAGGTCCTTGTCCAAGGAGCAAAAAGCTCAAATGATGGACAAAGTTAGAAGCTCGAACCACGTTTTTGAGGGCCATTCACTGTAACAGCAGTGTTAGAACAGGATTGTTATGTGGACGATAATCTTTTAGGTGTAGAACGCTGACAAACTGCATGTAAGGTAATATGTAACTCATATAAGCTACAATCATTTAATAGATTTGTTATATCGGAAATTTTTCTACCAAACCTTATACTATAATATAATAATAATAATAATAATAACGTTTATTTAAATAATGATACATCAACATAAAAATAATTAAAAAAGGAGAAAAAACAATAGAGGGCAATTACAGAAGCAGTCTAAAACTGTTTGTACTTAAGGTGATTACAGCACCCCCTTATAATTTTCAAACAGGGATATCTCAAAAAGTAATGTTTTTAAAAAATTAAAATTTTGGCAAAATATATTAGGCAATAATATCTAGAACATGTATATATTTTAAAATTTTAATTCCCTCCAGTTTCTGAGAAAAAAAAATCAAAGGGCTTTAAATTTTGAAATATCATAATGAAAATAAATGCATTCCTCAACAGCACTATTCTTAATATAATCCCTAAATTTAAGCTTTTAATCTTTTGTTAATGATTTTTTAAAATTCGCCGAAATTAGTGGCTAAAACGCCTTGTTAAGTACTATTTTCTGGTTTAAACTGGTGTAAACTAGTGTAAATCATTGCAAGAAACGAATGATGACTCAGAGTGTACGATACGATAGTTACAGACGCGTTACACTAGAAAGAAGCACTTAACGAGGCGTTTTAGCCACTAATTTCGGCGAATTTTAAAAAATCATTAACAAGAGATTAAGAGCTTAAATTTGGGGATTATATTAGGAATACTGCTGTTGAGAAATGCATTTATTTTCATTATGATATTTCAAAATTTAAAGCCCTTTGATTTTTTTTCTCGGAAACTGGAAGGAATTAAAACTTTAAAAAATATGCATATTTTAGATATTATTGCCTTATTTATTTTGTCCAAATTTAAATTTTCAAAAAAAATTACTTTTTGAGATATCCTTGTCCGAAAATTATAAGGGGGTGCTGTAATCACAAGTAGGTACATATACATAATACATAATTAAAGCTGGTAGATAAAACATTAAAAGGATTTGGGAATATGTCCATATAAAGTCCAAGAAAGAACAAAAATGAATTAAAACATTTTTTGTAAAATATTAAAAAAATCTTAAAAAATTATAAATTGTAAAATAGATAATATATAAATTAGTATCAAAATAATAATAAAAATATAAATAGAAATATGCAAATAATAAAAAAATATTGATAAAATAGACAGCTAAAATAAAATATTACTTACTTTGTACTGGTGGTATAGATGGCAAGGAATCAATACTTGGTGTTGTGCAATTTACTCCAGAATCATTTTTTGTAGTGTTTTTTATTGATAAATTATCATTTACCAGATTCAACTAAAACCAAATCAGATATGAATTATTAGTCGATTATCACAAAAATTGTCAAGTAATATTTTTTATTTTAGGCATGTTAATTTCTTTTAAATAGATCTGTTAGATTTTGTATTTTTTTATTAAAGCTATTTAGGGTATCCAGACACTTTCGGTAATTAACTGTGAATATTTTAAAGGGCACATGCTTTTATAAACGTTTTAACGAGCCTGTTCCAAAAATCTAAAATACTATAAAATAATTACCCAGGCAGCACACATTAGTATAACTAACGTATTTTATACGTAATACTCGTTTAATTTTGGTATTGGTTGATTCCGTATACGTTTACAGTTTACGATTATTATTTAAACGATATATTATACGTTTTTTATATACATCCTATGGTATATAATTGTAAATTTTTCTACGTTTAAATATACTTAACAATATACGAATATTTTTAGTTTGCGATGAACTATTTATATACAGTGGGCCCAAATATACGTTTAGGTTTATTTAAATTAAATTCGTATAAATTTACATTATATTACAATATGTTTTCTTCTTTTATAATTCCCGTTTAAATTTCGTCTTGGTTGATTTTTTAAACGTTTACCATCTACCATTTTTATACTTAACGTTTTTTAACAGATAAATTAAACGCTTCTGTTTGTCGATACTAGTTAATGTACCTATATTATTCTACTTTTAAATATAAGTCACCTTAAACGCATAATACCAGTTTACGATGAACTAGTAGACAGAAGTAAATAATATGTATATATTTAGGTTTATTTAAATTAAAATGTATTTACATTACATCCATATTTTTTTAATTATATTACCTGTAATATTTATAACAAATTCCCCATACACATGGAACTATTTTTAGATGGCGAATGGAGGATGACGTACTAGTGGTACGGTCTTTTCTCATTTCTACTCATGCGTATGTGTAGTATTATTGTTCAGTGTAGGGAATGGTTTGTGGGAGCAGGTTCATCGGTTTGTCCATTTTCATTTGTGTACACGTTTTGTTGCATGTTTCTTTGGCGTCCTGGCTTTTACAATATTGATTAAAAGCATAGGTAAGTTTCTATTAATGTTTTAATTTAGCTACTCCTTTAATAATTGTTGCATTTTACAACAACTACTGTTTTATAGGTACGTACAGTGTGTTAAATGCTTATAGAAACTTCAAAATTTAACCTTACTTTTGTTTCTTTTATTTTTATACGTATTTTTTAGGTTACCTAGTTATTCCAAGCATACTTATTTTCCTTTTTTTTGGTCAGTTGTTTTTTATTTAATAAAATGTCTAAAATAACCCTGTCTCTGCGTCATCTACGTAGAAAAGTAGCGCAAAATGTTCAAGATGCTTTAAAATCAAATAATTTTTTTTTTATTTCCAATGAAGATAACATTAATAAGGCTTCGGAGATTAATAGATCATCTGATTCTATTATTTATAATAATTTCCAAGAAAATAATACAACTTCGGAGCTTTTAGAAAATAATTCACCTGAAATCAAGTTACATTTTGATTATAGGAATGGGGGTGAACCAAGCGACCTAACTGACCGAACGATTAGGTGTGCCATGCAAGATTAGCTTAAGTTAGCTAAGGCCCGTCTCTAGGACACAACACATCCAAAGTGTTGAGCTAAGATTTTTATTTTCATATATATTTTTTGTTAGTTAAAGAAAAGTTTCGTTTAGTTTGTTATTCAGTATTTTTTGTATTTATTTATTTTTTAGTATTTTATTGTTTAGTTTTTTAATTAAATATTGTTCTGTACATATAACAAGTGTCCAAAAATTTTTCTAAATATTTAGACCAATTACATCCAAAATAGAAACACGAGTAATGCCTATTTCTGGTGTATACACACCTGCTATGGATAAAATCCAAACTATCATTTAAGATATATTAACATTTTTCCATGGCCTCTTTTAGAATTTTTTTTTTGATCACTTTATTTAATTTGTGTTTGAAATACATTTAAAACATCAGGTAGACGCATTTTACACATTAATATAAATCATACAAATATATCTAATATAAACGTATAGTAAAACAGGATAATTAAAGGTAGATAAAGTAGTAATGTTAGACGTATAAAAAATAAAAAAAATATACGTTTATAGGGCGGACATTTTCATGTATATATTGGGTAGCATATCAACAGTATCCATACGTATATTGTAGTACATAAAAAAACGTATTTTATACCAAAGTGAATTCGTATAAATATACTACAACTATAAATCTAATATAGACGTATAGTAAAAACGTTTAATTATAGGTGGATAAATTCTTAGTAATCGACGTTTATAAGGCGGACATTTTCACGAATATATTTGGTAGTACATCAACCGTATTCATACGTATGGTAGTACCTAAAAAAATACGTAATTTATACCAAAGTGTGCTGCCTGGGTAGCTTACAAAACCTCAAAAGAATAGAACGGAGTAAATAAATCGGTGAAGACCTGCGAAAGAGACAAATTAATGAAGATCTGTACAGCTTCGGTAAATCTTCAATGCTAGTTAACAGTGCAAGAAGAACACAAAGGAACTTAATAGACATCAAAGAGTAGACATTCCCCATTAGTGTATATTAACAATATAACAAAATTTCCTGTAAAGAACTTCCATTGGGCCAATAATAACTTGAGAATGCTGGAAGGTAAATTACAAGATAAAAAATGCAGAAATGGCGGAAAATAAATTCCAAAGAGCCTGTTGATCATCAATATTACAGCACAAATCAAATAAAGAAAAAAGTAAACATACCAGAAAAGTATCTTTTTCGACCACCTAACGAGGATTAAATTAAAATAAGAACTGATATATTGTATGATTGAGAATCTAATACTATAAATGTTTGTTAAATCAAATTTAGATAGCAAAATACTTACGTTGATGTTTAAATTGTTTGACTCTAGACTAAAGGAAGTGTCTTCAGGATTTGGACAAGATTGACTCCAATTTAACCAAACGTCTGATCTATTTTCACACTGGTCTTTGACTTCGCATCGATCAGAACTTTGACACCAACCACAGTTATATTTTTTAGCTAGTGCTAAACAATTTCCACAACTGTCCGCCATTTTACGACAACGATAGATTACAACTGAAAAATAATTACAAAATTATAACAATAGTCTATGTTATGATTATCTTAAATATAATGTTGTTATTACTAACAAAAATTGATTGATTCCTAAAAAGATATCATTATTTGCCCTAGTTTTGATTTGTTAATTGTACAAGTAACATCGCAGATTTCGGTTACTGTAATATTAAAAAAAAAACATTGAAACAAAGATAATTTTTTTGAGATTAACAGATGCACTGAAGAAAAGACTAATTGCTTTAGTAGAAGAAGATATGTCCCAAAGAGCTGTTGGCCGTACAGTGGTTGTTTCACAAGGGGTGGTTTCAAAAACTTATTCAAAATTCATAGAATTCGAAAAAGCTAAAAAAAGAACATAGAGGATATAGCCAAAGAATTACTACCAAGCAGCAAGACTGATTTCTAGAAAAAAATCCGATATTAACTCATCCCGAACTGTAATTACAACTTTTATTACGACAGGAATAAGTATATCAGTGAAAACGATTAGAAAACGACTTCGTGTCAGATAATTGTTTAGCAAGAGATAAATAAGAGTTTCATAGCTAAGCAGACAAAGCAAAGACGATCAATAAATTTGGTGTTTGTAGCATCAAAATTGGACGATAAAATAATGGTAAAACATCTTACTTTCAGAACAAACTGGGACTGATATTAAATCTGATTACCGACAAATTCGTAATTTAAGAAGCTGTGGAAGCCATGCTTCAAGCTGCCCGACCGGTTCCAAAATGTAAAAGAAGAACAGTGATTTTTTGGCGCAATCCTGCTACAAGAAAGAACTTTCTTAATTGATTATTTTCATTCCATTTCTAAGTAAAATGTTTTTAACGGTAAATCTTAACTAAAGTTTAAAGTATCAATTGGACCTGATGGTATACCTGCATTGTTCTTGAAAACTTGTGTTTGTGCTTCACACATCTGTTGTAGAATGATCTTTAAAAATTTCGTTATTTTGAAATGAAAATGAAAAAATAGTTTTATAACTCTTATTTATAAGTTCGGAGATAGAAAAAATATATTACATAACCAAGGAGTTTTAATTCAATTTAAAATGTTATTAATTTCTGTACAATTAGCCAGGTCAGCAAAACATGTAATTGTTCAAGAACAACACGGTTTCTTATTAGACAAACCAACTTTAAGAGTCTTCTGGGTTTTAAAAATTACATTATACATGTCTTTAGAAACAGCAATAAAAGTTAGACTGTATTCAGATGATCTGGTCATATATATAAAAAGTAAAAATCTACCAACAATGCAATCAATATTACAAGCACACATAAATATACTAGAAAAATGGTCCAGTGACTCCGGTTTCCATTTCTCTGCAGACAAAACGAAATGTGTAATGT
Source organism: Psylliodes chrysocephalus (assembly GCA_927349885.1). Lineage (NCBI taxonomy): Eukaryota > Metazoa > Arthropoda > Insecta > Coleoptera > Chrysomelidae > Psylliodes > Psylliodes chrysocephalus. The sequence goes on from OV651820.1 coordinate 56,013,575, forward strand.
TCTCTAAAAGAAAAATAGATCAGAAACCAATTCTTGAACTTAATGGTAGTCCTCTCGATTATGCATCTAAAATCAAATTCCTGGGAATGATTTTCGACACGCAATTAAATTGGCAAGAACATATTAAAGAGCTCATTGGTAGATGTCAGAATGGATTAAATCTATTAAAAGTCCTTGCAAACAGAGAATGGGGTTCTGATCAAGAGACTTTACTCCAATGCTACAGACACCTTATTAGATCGTAGATCGATTATGGATCCATCGGCTACGCCTCCACTAAAAAACATGTATTGAAGTATTTAGATACCATAGCCAATCAAGCATTACGAATAATTTGTGGAGCTTATAGAACATCCCCCATCGAAAACTTACAAGTAGAACTCGGAGAGGCATCACTTGCTAAAAGAAGACAATATCTAACATTATCGTATGCGAGTACTATAATTAACAATCAACAACATCCAAACTACAATAATACAGTCGCAAATAGATATCAAAACACCTACGAATCGAGGAAAAGAGTTTCTCAATATCTCATACAACTAGATATACAGCTACCTACCATTTTTCAATCAAATATTGATATACCACCACCATGACTGACCGAAGCTTCGATCATCGATACAAGTCTAACAATTTTTAATAAATCAGAAACACCAACACCTCTAATTTACCAAAACTTTCACTCAAAACTCTCTATGTAACTTTCACAAAATATACACTGATGCTTATAAAACCCCAAATGGAGTTGGAGCTGCTGTTATCACTTCTCACAAACCACCTTTAAGATACAGATTACCTGTCTTAAGCTTTGTATACACAGGAGAAATATTTGCCATCTTACAAGCTTTGAATGAAATACAAGCATCAAATCTACTAAATACACTAAAAAACATCTATACCAACAACCCTATTGCACTACAAATTAAGATCCAACTACAGCAACTACAAAACAATAACTTCGATGTCAGATTCCTATGGGTACCCTCTCATCAAGGAATAGAAGGAAACGAAGAAGCTGACAAAGTCAATCACAATCTAGCTAGTTGGCTAAAGAGCTAAGAAGGCTCTATAAATTTAGAGAGATGCACAAAAGGGCCTAGTAAGGCATAAGTGCTGTAAGAAAACCCACCCTTCCATACGTTACAATAAACTTGAGTCTCTTGGGATGAACAGAAAAATATTGAATAGAATCAAATGTTTCATATCGAACAGATTGCAGTGTATCAAACATAATAATTTTGTATCAAACGCATTAAATGTTCCTTCTAGAGTATCACGGGTTTCCACTGTAGACAAATTTTATATAATTTATTCATTAAAGATGTAGGTAAAATATTTGTTGACGATTTTAAAATATTCAAATCAATAAAAAACTATGGAGACTGTGATTTGTTGCAAACTAATATGGATAGGTTTTACATCTGATTCATACCTAATGCTCCGGACATATATATTTGCAGAAAAAAAATCTTATACAATATGCTTTTTGACTGAGATATAAGTGAAGCAAAACCAACTATCAATCAATTAGCACTATTTGAAAATATCAGTATCACTGGAGAAATGTAGACTTGAAGTAGATTTGCGCTGATGACTTAGAGAAATTTGATGAACTGGAAAAATAGTTCATCTCGAAGACATAAAACAGGATTTTGGCAAGTTAAAAGGCACATTCAATAAGATAGATAAAGAACCTGGTGAAGACTACTTGTTTAGGATAAACCATCCTCCCCAACTTACAGACTCAGATACGGTAACTGTATATTCATAAACTTCATTATTCATTCATGCGTTGTTGTGAGATTTATTTTTAAACAGTGAAATAGCTTCGACAAAAAATATTTTTCTGCTTTTATAGACTAATGAGAAAAATGGTATTCTTTTTTTCGACCCCTTCAACACATATGTGAAATATTGTGAGGGATTTGAGAATGCCTCTGGCAAGATCAAAGTTTTAGACCTATTTTGTGTAATAATGAATAGTAACTGACGTTCACAGATGCAAGAAAAGACAAAACATAGTATGAATGTTGCCAACCACAGGTTAAGTCTACCAACTAATAACTGGCAATTTCAATACGAGATCGTTTACTCTTTAGCACATGCAAACGACATTTAATATTCTCTGTAAGACGCATAGAGGCCCAAAGGTTTGCTATTGCCAGTACTGTATGGTGACAAGAAACACGTATGTGAGGTCAAAGCTAAATCTATCTTTTGAAGTCACAGTTGCATTGTAACAATTTAATAACTTTTCGCAATATTTTTTCTCAGCAAAACTTGTTAATAAAAACGAAAATGAATGAATTGAAACATTTTGTTTACATTTGAGTTTGAAATTAATTTATTGTTCATTTCTTAAAAATTGTCCGCCAGGCTTTTATTCCATCTTAGTTTTTGAAATGAATATTAGAAACGTGTCTTGATTTTGGCTACTAAGTGTACCTAGATGGCGCTATATTTTGACTTTTTAATTTTACTTAATCGACATAAAAATATAGAAAGCAGTTTTTACATCTACAAAGTCCATTAGAGATTGGAATCGAAAATGTTCTACTTCTTGAAGTCCTAATAAGGACAAAATGGGTCCAATATTGATTTTATTCTTTGTTAGCAAAATAAAATAAAGTATTGAAAATAATTGCCTACCTCTGCTATTTTTCTTTGGGTTTAATTAAATGGTGAATGGTATTAGCAAAGAATACCTACCCAAGAAGCGAAACTGAATGAGTTTTTGTGTGTACCAAAGCAAGGGAACTTAATACACTGGGAAACGTATAAAAATTAATCAGTTTTTGTCGTTTGGTTCATAAGAATTAAACACATACTAAAGTAACAATGACAGAAAATTCTTACTATGTTCATTATGTCAAATATATTATTTTAATAACGAAATAAGTACTGTAGGTGACCGTCACTACACAATAACGATAGTTGATGACGGCCATTCTGCAAATAGGGAATTTCGAGAACAATTATATGGAACAGTGGTGCAAGGACTATTCACTGTCTATCAACCCCAAGAAGACATAAATAATCCTTTTTACAAAGAAAAGGATGAAAATGGAATTCAAACCTACAGAGCTCCTAAACACAAAACAAAACTTTGCAACAGAGGTGAAGTATCTAGGTACCACCTTTGACAACAAGTTAACATGGAACTCACACTTAGAAAGCAGAGTCAGAGGAGCACACATTACTTATGAACAATGCCGCCGAACCGTGGGGCGCACCTGCGGTTTCTTCCCTAGAGTCGTCACATGAACTTACATGGCCATCATACGACCTGTGCTAACATACAGTGCAGTTGTCTGGGTATCGAAAATCCAAAAATTGACAGCTATCTGCAAAATAGAACAAATTAAAATAACAGCATGTCTCAACATAACAGGAGCCATAAAAACCACACCAACCAGAACTATGGAAGTCGTTCTTAGTCCACTTCCCGTGATATTTACATCAAGGAGGTTGTTCTGATGACAATAGCACGGTTGGAATAGAACCTGATGTATGATCTGATGAGGTGAGACGTCGTTTTGGCAAAAGGCACTCGATACGCTCCAACTACTTCAAGCGAACATGAACTTCATCTCACCGAGTTATATCTGTTAATGTTATCGATGTTTTGTGGAAGCTAAACCTTTAAAAGTAAATAAAATGTTTAGAAAGACTTTTGGGTTTTTTATTAATCAAACTTAACTCTATTATTCCATTTCTATGACAACCACTTATATTGAAGTAAGTGTATAAGTGTAAAGACTAAATAAATTATATAATGATTACTTCAACACCTTCCCTCATTAAATAGATTTTTCATTTCAGTTTAGTCCTAAATCATGACATAACATCTGTAGTCTTGGTCTAAATAGTGGTTTGGTCATCATATCTGCTAGTTGGAATTCAGTGGCAACTCTTTGTACTTCAATTGATCCTTCCATGACCAGTTCCCTTATGAAAAAGTGCCTCGTCTTGATGTGTTTAGTTCTTCTGTGGTATTCTGGATTATTGGCTAGTTTGATGGCTGCTTCATTATCAACCATCACTTTTGGTGTTTCAGTCAGTCTTGTAACGTCTTCAAACAAGCGTTTGAGCCAAATTAGCTCTCTGGCAGCTTCGCTGGCAGCAACTATTTCCGCCTCTGTAGTGGATATGGCGACTGATGACTGTCTCTGACTAATCCAGGATATCAAACATCCTGCGTACCTACAGATTACCCCTGTAGTTGAGCGACCTGTAGTGTTGTCTCCTCCATGATCTGCGTCACTAAAGGCTTCAAGGACACCTCGTTTTGACTGACTTTTGTATATTATTCCGTAATCTTGGGTTCCTTGGAGATATCGAAATATTCTTTTTAGTTTAGTGCAGTCTTCGTTCGTTGGGTTATCTAGAGTCCTTGAGATTACTCCTACAGCGTATGCTATGTCTGGTCTTGATCCTATCATTAGGTACATAAGGGCTCCAGTCGCTTGGCGATACGGGAAACCTTTTAATTCGTCGGCCTTCCCTGAATCTGCGCTCTCCTTAATGATGGGAGTCGAGACGGACTTGCATGTGCTCATTCCATATCGCTCCAGAATCTTTTTTGTATACGCTTTTTGACTTACAAAAATGGACCCGTCTTCCTTTCTATCTATTTCGAGTCCCAAAAAGAATGATGCTGGTTTTAATTTGATTTTAAACTGCTCTCTGAAGTTTTCTAAGAAGCTTTGTTTTAGATGTTCATTGTTGGAAGCGAGAAGTCCATCGTCTACATAGAGACCTATTAGCAGAAGACTTCTTCCTTCCCTTTTAATGAATAGACATGGGTCAGCTCTGCTTGTTGAAAAACCTTGCTCAACTAGGAAGTCTGTTAGTCTTTTATTCCAGCACCTGGGTGCTTGTTTAAGTCCGTAGAGGCTCTTTTTCAACCTGCAAACCCTGTCTGTCCCATCTTCGTAGCCAACTGGTTGCTTCATGAAGACTTCTTCCTCTAGGTATCCATATAGGAATGCTGTGGTTACGTCGAATTGGGTCAGCGTCATGTCTTCACTTGCAGCTAGACTTAGTATGGCTCTTATTGTACTGTATTTTGCTACGGGGCTGAATGTTTGGTCGTAATCTACGCCCCTCTTTTGTGAATAACCTTTGATCACCAGTCTGGCTTTATACCTATCTACCGATCCATCTGAGTTCGTTTTCACTTTGAATGTCCATTTGCATGGAATTGCCTTCTTGCCATGTGGTAGTGTCTGCAGAGCCCAGGTATCGTTTTCTCTCAAAGACCTTATCTCGCTATCCATGGCCTCTCTCCAGTTTTCCTTCTCCTGGCTAGATATGGCTTCCAGATATGTAGATGGCTCATCAATACCTTGTATAAGGGCATAAGTTTCCATAACAAAGTCGTCGAATTTAGTGGGTAGTTTTATTTTAGATCTATCTCTCAACTGCCTTCCTACTCCAGCTTCCTCTGAATAATCATCATCTTCTGATGTTACTGTTCTTTGATCATCATCTTCCTGCGCTATTTCGTCCTCTTCAACATCTGCAATATCGTTCAATGTGCTTTCTTTTCTGTATTCATCATCTGTTTGCGTAGTTCTTTCCTCAACTACTCTTTCTGATGAGGCAAAAGAAAAGTTATTTACCCTGCAGTTAAGAGGGCGTTCATAGAAAGTGACATCTCGTGACCTGACTAGTTTCTTATTTTCTTTACACCAGACTCTGTATCCATCGTCATTATCGTATCCAATTAATATTCCCTTAATTGCTTTCTTGTCTAACTTCTTCCTAGACTGTTTGGGAATATGTGCGTAACAAGTACTTCCTATGATACGTAGGTGCTTCAGGTTGGGCTTCTTGGTAAACCATACTTCATAGGGTGTCTTACCATCCTCTCCTGATTTTCCTGTCCTATTTAGTAGGTAGGCGGCTGTGGTTATAATCTCAGCCCAAAGATACTGAGGCAGTTCAGCTCCTGAATGCATTATGGTTCGTGCCATTTCAACAATCGACCTGTTGTCTTTTTCTGCACACCCGTTTTGTTCTGGTGTGAAGGGCATCACTAGTCTTTGTCTAACTCCGTTCTGATGGAGGATTTCTCTAATTTTTCCGTTGTCGAACTCTCCACCGTTGTCACTTAAAAGCTCTTTGACGACATGTCCAGTAGCTTTTGTCTCTGCAAGCATGATTTTGAGCTTCTCAGATACCTCGGATTTTTCTTTGATTGGAAAAATATATCTGAATCGGCTGTAATCGTCTTTGAAAAGAACGTAATATCGAAAATGAGTTTGTGAAGGTACAAAAGGTCCGCAAACATCGGTATGGATTCGCTCTCCTGGTACCGTTGACCTTTCTCTTACTCCAAATTTCTGTCGATGTGCTTTACCAAAGATACACCCTTCGCACAGTTCGCTATCCAGCGTGACTCTTATTCCAAGTTCTCTAGAGATTACTTCTTTCACGTGCTTTTTGTTCTGGTGACCTAATCTCTCGTGATATAACTGTAATAGATTATCAGTAGCGACAGAAGTTACTTGAACTGTATTAAGAGTACCATTTTTGACATGAAGCTTGAATAATCCTCCAAAGCGATTCCTGGTTCCCACGAGGAGTACTTTCTTATCTAAGATAAACCTACATTCTTCAGCTTTCGAGAGAAAGTTACTTTCTGGGTGTTTGTCTTGAGCAGATAAGACGGAGAACAAGTTTTTCTTAATCGAAGGTACGTACCATACGTCTGAAAGCTTGAGCTTTTTCCACTGGTCATTGACTTGTGCCTCGATCGATAAACTACCTTTCCCAATAGCTTCTACAGAGTCTCCATTAGCGGTTGTCACCTTGTGGTCTTCTCCGAAGTACTCGAACGATTCATACAGGTCACGTCTGTTAGTGATGTGATTTGTGGCCCCGTTGTCGACAAACCAGCTCTCTGAATCACATTCAGTGGTAAGAACGATATCGGAACAAGCATATAACGTTACGTTTGTATCAGTAGCATTTTCTAGTGCGTTTCCGTTGGCGGTCGTATTGGGTTTTGGTGGTTTTCCATCAGCTTTCCACTTTGTGCACTGTTTGACTCTATGTCCGGCTTTTTTGCAATAATGGCAGATTAAATTCTTGGTTGATTTGCGTGCGCTGAATCTTCTGGTGCTATTTTCTGCCACTAAAACTTCTTGGATAGTTTCACTTTTGTTTGATAATGCCTTTCCGAATGCACTTATTTGATATGTGAGATTATCAATAGTTTTATCGGACTTCGACATTAGCATCCAGCTGGATTTAAAAGGAAAGTATTCCTCTGGTAGTGTGGCCAGAATCTTGCAGATCAGTAGCATTTCGGGTAAGTCACAAGCGCAAGAACTGTTTGATGCTAGTTTATCGTTAACAATTTCTGATTGTAATTCATTCCACAGGTTTTTCAGCTTGGACATGTGAGTTACAATATCGTCTTCTAATTGTTTTCGGTAGTTGAAGAATTCCATGCACCTATCGTACATTTTATCCTCTGTTCTGGCATCAAATAGTCTGTGGAGTTCCAGCCATACGTCTCTTGCGGTAGAATATCTCATTACCTTCTGTAATGTTTCTTCCGTCATGTTCGTGGTAAGAGCTAGAAGTGCGGAATTGTCTGCCTTTACGAATATTTCGAGTTCCCTCTCAAATATTTGTTTTTGTGCTGGAGTATCATCGGAAGTCACAGGTTTTTTCAATTTACCTTCAAGGACATCTGTGGCGTGAGGGACTCCTCTCAGGAGTATACACATTTTATATTTCCAGGTGGACCAATTACTTTTTCCTTCCAATAGTCCTACTTGGATTCGCAATGTTCCGGTTGCAACATCCATCTTTTTCTTTACAAATTTGCAGAACTTGGGTTTTTCTTGGAAAAATTAGTTCGCCTGGGTGCCTGGGCCCGTAACCTGTTAATGTTATCGATGTTTTGTGGAAGCTAAACCTTTAAAAGTAAATAAAATGTTTAGAAAGACTTTTGGGTTTTTTATTAATCAAACTTAACTCTATTATTCCATTTCTATGACAACCACTTATATTGAAGTAAGTGTATAAGTGTAAAGACTAAATAAATTATATAATGATTACTTCAACAATATCTTCCATAAGCCATATGCAGGATGCGGAATATACTCCAATTCCTTAAACCTCAACATAAAATGGGCTGTGAGAAGTAGTGGGAATGTAATTCACTGAGCTCATGGAGGTTCTCATAGCAGTAAAAGACATCACCAGAAACAATCACTGGTAGGAACATGCTCATCTATGCAGATAGCAGATAAGCACTACTTACCCTGAACATAATACGAATTTACTCAGGGTTAGTACTAGAATGTCACGAAGAGTAAGTGGTAAGAGTATTCATGTGGTCACCTTAAGATGGAGCAAAGGTGACATTATTCGCTCCGTGCGCGACAGCAGCGCCAATTCGTTTTGATACTAATGGACTATTTCTGAGTACACTGACAAATGCAACTTTTAATAGAATTCGTAATTAAAAAGTATATATGGTAGTTTTAATAAAAGTATATGGATTTGTAAAACAAGTAAAACATTAATTTATTATTATTATATATTTTTATCGCTTAAATTAAAGAAAATTATGTATAATCGATAAAAATGAATAATAAAATATAGGCAGGCAACAGTATTTACTGGAAATTGTATGAGAAGTTGCCTAAGTCTAATAAGTTTTTATTGAAGAATTACTCCAATCTGTCAAAATAAAAAAATACCATTTAATAATAGCGTGAAGTTAAAATGTATAAAAGAAGGATCATTACTTATATTTTTATTTTTGTTCGAAAGAAAACATAATGATTAAAACTGATTTCCCATCAGTAAGTTACAAAATTGCGTTCCAACCACATATAATAATCAAAGGCAGAAATCTTGAAATCTAGTCCTTGCTGAATGAACATTTAAGAATAAGGGATATTAAAGAACATGGTAAAATGATAATTTATTGTTGATTTAAAACCTTTCAAGTTTCTGATGTCTACTATTTGCAGCATTACGGTTATTATTACAAAAATAAAGGTAATTTTTCTTCTTATTGTATATCTATCCATTTATTTCTTTGATTTAATTTCCACTTTGCTACTGAAATTTTTTATATAAGTTTCACTGGTTTTTTTGCTAGTATTTGTTCAATTTTCAACACAGCAACTCCGGTTGCTTATTGTATTGTTTTTACCTACTTTTTTGAAAAAAAGTAAAATGTATACGTGTATTTGATATGTCAAAATTACAAAATATCGCCCTAAAGTGCACGAATTATCCGCAGCTAGCGCTAGTATCGCTTTTGCTTCCCTTTCCATGACTTCGCACGGAGCGAATAGATGATTCACTAGTCAAGAAGGCGGCCAACCAAATACTTTTTGAACCCGGCCCTTCTCTTGAAATGACATGCAACATCGGTAGTGACAGACCTAATTAAAGAATATTCCCTTGTGAAATTGAAGGAAAGATGGGATGAAACAGGAAACTGCTGAGTTACCAGGAAGCTTTTAAGTTATCCTGATAACACTAAAATAAACAAATACTTGACTATGACTAGACAGAATCTGCGTCTGATCACAGGCATTCTGACTGGTCATTGCCAAGTACGGAAGCATCTTAATATTATGGGGCTGTCAGAATCTGCACCCTGCAGAGGGTGCTAACAAGAAGATGAGACCATTATACATATCCTCTACGATTGCTAGTCGCTCTCATTTATTAAACGATATTTGTTTTCGGCGAGTATTGGCTGGCGCACGAGTTATAGGAGGTGCTTATCATTTTCTGATCCTAGTGAAGCCTTAGTGCCATGGGGTAACCCACCCTCTACACGTTACATATCTAGAAGTACTGTAGATAGCTGGAAATGTATTTCGATTGCATCCTGATAGCAGCGACTTAGTTCCTCGAAGTGAGTTTGTTTATTTACTGTTTTAATTCGCATGGTTTGTAAAACAAAAAAAATTACATATTTAAATAAAAGAGTAAGAAATTAAACAATGCATACTACGTTGGCGTAAATTATCATTATAGGTAATACTGATTTAGAAATAAAAAAAACATTGACGGCCAGATGCAAGAGCGTTCAATAAAATTTACGAATAACGCAATGTATTTTTTTTAAATTCAAATTTTAAAATTAAACTAAATTCTAATTACTACTTAGTTAAATGCAACTACTTAACTATACTGCAATTTTGACAAAACGCTAAAAATAATATACCAAACGTTGCTCTACATAAATTGACAGCTATATTTGACGTTAAACCACCTCTAAAACACTGAGAAAACTTGGCAGTTTTTTTGTCCACGAATCGCCCATTTAGTTTCGCTTCTTGGATAGGTATTCTTTGGTATTAGCAAAATGAGTAATTGTTTCACGGAAAGAAATAGTCGTTCGTATTATTTGTGAGACATGGCTTTGAGATTATTTTTCTTTAATAAACTTGCTAATATTTAGAATATAATTTCACTTACTATGAACATTGTCTGGATTATCCAGAGGTTTTGAACCTCCCCAAATAACAGCAAAAGGAACCGTAATATTTGATGCTCCAGATGTGTAGAAAAATTCCATGACATCACAGTAAATAGTATCACCTAGTAGTTGAGCATTTACGCTAGTAATTCTTCCTTCTATATTGAATTGACATACGAATCTAGTTTGAACGATGAACTGTCCGATGATATGGACTTTGACTTTAATAGCCTTCTTTGTTCCAGAAGCTACCAATATTTCTGGCGAAATTCCGACTGTTGCGTTTATTCTGGGACAAAAGCCTGGACCTGATCTGTAACTTGGTATTGTCCTCTGCAAAGGAAATTAAAAAGATTAGTATAAAAGAGTAGAATATGCAAATTGTCTCTGTTGATATCAAAGGTTTCTTGGCGAGGGGCAAACCGCTGAGTAAGTCTGGTGTACAGACTCAAGAAAGTCCCTTGGAAATAAATGGAAGTCCATGGAAGTTAGTGAGAAGTCTTGAAAGTCAGGAGGAAGTCCATAGAAGTCATGATGAAGTCCATGGAGTCACGATGAAGTCCATGTAAGTCAGGAAGAAGTCCATGGAAGTCAGGGTGAAGTTCATGGAAGTCATGATGAAGTATATAGAAGTCATGTGAAGTCTATTAAGATTTCGTGAAAATGCGCATGCGTCTCGGTCATCAGGTGACTGAAATTATGTGGTGGCATGGACGTACGGAGAAAATTATTAATTAAGTATATTATATATACATACACTAAGAAAAAACAAATATAGAAGGGAGCACAATAATTTAAAGAAAATTAACCTTATTTTAATATTATATCTTTATCAAAGAAGAGGACTCTGGGATATATGTATTTATTCAACTATAAATAATTACTCCTAATAGTTATTGTATAATTATACCTAACATAAATTTTTGTAGGTACCTTTTACTCAATTTATTTTGCTTTGATACGAAAAGAAATGTTTACATTAAAAAAAAAAATAACAAATATATCAATTTCCAAAGTCTAAAGGTACAAAACAGAACAACTTTAAAGTGAAACACAATCGACATACAGGGTGTCAACTTGAAATCTTGCCACCCATAATATGCAGAGTGTCTGCAAAAGGTATTTACAAAAACATACCACATAGGTCCCTTTACACCACAGGTCATTAAGAAATAAGCCAAGCTTAAAATTACATTTTTCCATTAAAATGTCATTTTAACCTTCGCTTATTTTTTAATTACTAGTGGTGCGAATGGCTTTTATTTTTTGAACCAAAATAAGCCGATTTAAGTAAACTTACCTCAGTACAAAGTTCGTTTCTCCTTTATAATTTTAAAACGGCTCATCCGATTCTGCTTAAATTTATTATGTTAACAGTTTTATTTGACAAAAAAAAATGTATCAAAATTATTCACTAATATTAATCCATTGGCATAGAATTTGAATTTTTTTATTACTCGCACATTTATAATTTAATAATTTAGAGTGTAGGTTTTAGAGAAAAATTTATTTACTAAAATGTGAATACAAATAAGAAATATGTCTAGCGACCAAACTGAGCAACTTTGTACTGAGTTAAATTTACTTAAATCGGCTTATTTTGATCCAAGGAATCTGTAGTATGTTTTTGTAAAGACCTTTAATAGACACTGTATATTCCTTCCAGTAAATAGTATGAAAAATTGAAAAGACATGGTAATCTTATTTTCAAAGGGGACACTTTTAATGAATATTTTTAGCCTTCATGGTTTAAATCCCTAGAATTTAGAAAATTCAGCAACATGACTATTCATTGGGTTAATTTTTATTTAAGCGCCCTATAGCGGGATAAAAAAACTTACGTACTGTAAAGTGTGGCACTTTATTTGAAAGCTATTTTGATTAGGAAGTTAATTCACAATATAACAAAACATAATTTTTTTAATATTACCTACATGAACTCTAATAATTGAAAAATCGTACAGATTTCTAACGTTCGGACATACAAATTATAATCTCAATGAACTACAATAATAAATTTACGCTATACATAAATCGCTAATAAAAATATCGTTCAAATAAAGTGTCACACTTTACAAAACGTAACAGTTTTTTATCCATTTAGAGAGCGCTAAAAAATCAACGCAATTAATAGTCAAATTGTTGAATTCTCCATAAAATTTCCATTCAAATGAAGGACAGACACATACTCTGACCAAATGAAAAAATCGTCGCCCTCGGTATAGTTATAACCTCCCACTTTAGCATGCCAGAGTATCGATTGACAGTAGACGTTACTTTTAGTGCCGCCTTATATAATTTATTATTAATTGAATGATCACATTTTGTCAATTTTGTTTAAAATAAATTTCTGCTGTATATACTTTAATAAAAAAATTAGTAAGGATAAATACAACCTTTGTTTTAGCTAAAAAAAGTGTAAGTGACCTCTTCTTAGATAAACCCTCTGAATGTAAACCCTTAGTTGTGATAATCAGAAACCTAGCGGTTCTGTTAATTTCACGTCCTCATCTACGTAGACGTGAACTTTGTAATATACCCTTCCACATAACTTATATCTTTTAGACTTTAGGGTCTATGATGGTTTAAGCCTTGAATTATCAAACTGATTAAATAAAGTAGAATTAAACGAAGCAATCCTTTAGTTATTTATATTGTTCTGCTGAAAGTTTGTAGAAGTCACTGGAAGTAATCCTGAAGTCAGGTGAAGTAATCTAGAAGTCAATTGAAGTCATCTGGAAGTCAGGTTAGTCAATGGAAGTCATTTGGAAGTCATTTGGAAGTCATTTGGAAGTCATTTGGAAGTCATTTGGAAGTCATTTGGAAGTCATTTGGAAGTCATTTGGAAGTCATTGTAGTCATGTTTAAATCAGAGGAAGTCCAAGAAAGTCCATAGAAGTCCACGGAAAGTAGGTAGAAGGCATAGAAGTTTGGAAGTCCGGTGTACAAAATTTTGGTAGCGGTTTACCACTCGTTTCTTGGTACCATTTTAACAAGCAGAAAACTTGGCAATCTTTGTCTAATTTAAACAACTATCTATCCGGTACCGGTTAAGAAATAGCAAAACAGTTCGTGTGAAATAGGAATAAAACTATGTAACAAACATACAATGATTTTTTATCAGTTTAACTTTGAAAGTTACTTGTTAAAATTATACGAATGTTATTATCTTTAACATTTTGTAAATGTGAACTATTTATGACAATATTTGCATTAGGTATGTAGCTCGAAGTTACGTTAAAAAACATTTTTAAGTCATTGCATAGCTTTTTTTCGCGGGCTTTGAGCGTGGCGACCGAATCAAGAAATTTTCGTAACGACCGTAACGAAAATAATCTAATAACACCCCCCACTCCGACCGGCACAGCGGTGCAACGTTGAATGCCGTGGAAGATTTTATCCGAATCCGACCCTATTCGTATTAGTATGAAGCGGAGTTAAATATACGTCTGCGGACTGGAACGTTTATGCAATACAATACTACAGTCTTTCTCTACGCTCCCATTGACTATTGGTCACGCGTCTTTTTACAGCTGTATATTTCAAATTAATATTTCGGAGTATAATAAAAAAATGCATTTATTTAGATGACTTATGTTTAAACTTTTAATCTTGAGAGATTAAAAATTAATACAATTAAGTAATAATGATACTTTTATGGTATTTAAATCATATATTTATGTGATTCCATTAAATTACAATGTAGGTATCATTTGACATGATAAAATTTAGTTCCCAATTTATTTTTGTTTAATTAAAAAGTAATAATTCGTAAATATTTGTAATCAAATGTTATACAGTGTGGAAACCACTTATGGAATAAAATTCTTTGTCATTATTTTAGAAAATTATAAAAAATGCCGAGACATGTCAACTTTTGAATTAAGTTGTGCGTTATGTAAACATAAATTTAAATGTACAGGGTGATTCACGCAAGTATGCCATAGTCGGTGTTGTTTTTTTTTAAATGAAACACCCTGTATATTTGCATATTTTTGAAATCCTCTTAATGAACCGATTCCAACAAACTGAATAATGTATGGTCAATTATGAATTATACAGGGTGAAATTTTTATTTTGACAGTTATTAAACACATACATAAAATACCTGATGTATTTGATTTTAATACATTAAAATAAATGCTCAAAATGTCCTCCACCTAGTTGTTGGCAATAGCACAGTCTCCTGTAGAATTCCTCTTTAACTTTGTTTAAAGTTTGAGGTGAAATATTCCGTATTTCTGTAGTTATCCTGTCTTTGAGGTCTACAATGCTAGTTGGTTGTGTTGCATATACTTTGTTCTTGAGATAACCCCACAGAAAAAAATCTAACGGCGTAAGGTCTGGCGATCTAGCTGGCCACTCAATAGTACCTCTTCGTCCAATCCATTTATTGGGGAAGATTTCATCTAAATAAGTTCTTACCATTAAAGCATAATGAGGTGTTGCCCCGTCTTGCTGGAACCAAACATTTTCATTCGGTAAGCTAGGATCTATTACGTTGGGATATAAGTTTGCCAACGCAGGAATAACTTCATTTCTAAGCATATTTGAATATTTTTCAGCTGTCAAATTTCCATCTATAAATATAGGACCAATAATATGGTCGCCTATGATACCGGCCCAAACGTTCACCTTTTGAGGGTACTGAGTATGTGTCTCACGCATCCAATTAGGATTCTCTGCTGACCAATATGTACAATTCTGTCGGTTTACCTCTCCATTCAATGTGAATGTTGATTCGTCAGAAAAAAGAATGGTACCAAGAGCTATCTCATTTCTGTTCAGCTTATTCATCAATCTTTCGCAGAAATCCATTCTACGATCTGGATCGTCTTCTGTTAACTCCTGCACAAAAGTTAATTTGTAGGGATGAAGTTTTTCTTTATGAAGACATCTTAGAACAGTTGTATGACTAACATTATTTTCACGGGCAATTTGACGTGTACTTGAAGTTGGATTCTCTTCGACACTTAACAAAATATCCACTTTCACATCATCTTCAACGAAGTGTGGTTTTCTTTTCAATGGTTTGACATGTCCAAGTTCTCTGAATTGTGCATGAATTTTAGACACAGTACTTTATGAAATATTAGGCAATTCGGGATACCTGTGATTAAATAAGTTTGCCACTTCAACTTGACTTCTGCAGTTATCCCCGTACCCGATCATCATTAAAATCTCAATTCAATGAGTCTCAGATAAATATTTCATTGTTATGTCGACAAGGAACGAGTGTTTGACAAAGATTTTACTTTTTTAGTATAAACTCTCAACACATCAACAACTGACAGAATAGAAAACAATCCACATTATTTACCGATTTTGTCTAATTATTGGCGTTTTTAGGCAATTTTTAGGTATTTATGATAAAATTCATGGGCGTAGCAGGTTTTGTTTAATTGTACAAATACGTCTAATAATTAGTTAGTTAAGATTTTTGATAAATCCATATTTAGCTAATTTAAAAAAGTACCAATATTTCAAGTGTAATAAATTATTAATTTTAAAATTTCACCCTGTATAATTCATAATTGACCATACATTATTCAGTTTGTTGGAATCGGTTCATTAAGAGGATTTCAAAAATATGCAAATATACAGGGTGTTTCATTAAAAAAAAACAACACCGACTATGGCATACTTGCGTGAATCACCCTGTACATTTAAATTTATGTTTACATAACGCACAACTCAATTCAAAAGTTGACGTGTCTCGGCATTTTTTACAATTTTCTAAAATAATGACATAAAGAATTTTATTCCATAAGTGGTTTCCACACTGTATATTAGTATAAACGATTCCAAACTTATATCAAGATGTGCTCGGTGGCGCAGAGCGTACAGTGGTAAAAATTTGGATAGTGTGGATAGCAAAGTTGGTAGTTCGACCCCCGAAACTTTGTTTTTTTTTTTTTCTTAAAAAAAAAGGAAAAATATTATTGTTTTATTATTTCACAGTCTTGGTAATTAAGAATGTTTAGTTCTTAAAAAATATATACTTATTCAATGCCTAGTAGCGCATAACGAGGATCATTCAAGTTCAGCTAATTTTAAAAATGCAAGCTACCAGTGGAGACTTCGTTTATTTAAATTCAAAAAGATAAACAAATTGGAAATATATTTTTTTTCAATAAGTACAACAATATTAACTTCTCATTTATTCAATAAAAGAAAAAAATTGTTTTC
This sequence comes from Psylliodes chrysocephalus, assembly GCA_927349885.1. Lineage (NCBI taxonomy): Eukaryota > Metazoa > Arthropoda > Insecta > Coleoptera > Chrysomelidae > Psylliodes > Psylliodes chrysocephalus. The sequence goes on from OV651820.1 coordinate 56,030,235, forward strand.
TTATCGGTCACCACGCTCAAAAAGTGTAATTTGAATTAATATCAAAGAAAAAACTTGAATTAATATCAAAGAAAAAACTTGAATTAATATCAAAGAAAAAAATACTGCATAAATAAAATAAATAATTATAATCGCATAAGTTGATAAAAAATGCTATGCAATAGCTTTACTACAGCAGTCCCCGAGTGCCACACGTATTTTTTTTATATTAAGATTGCATGATGCGCCAATAAAAGTATTTAACATATAATTTAATGTTGTTCAGACCACAATGTTCAGACATAAAAATATTTGGTCCATCTACGAGTTTTTTTGTTAAATCTTAGAAATATTTCTCTTACTATCAAATTTTTGCAATTAATAATGTTTCGTACCTCAAAAAAAGTTTCAAAATTAAACTTATTATTATTTCAATTTAAGAAATATTCCAATAAAGTTTGAAAGCTTCTGTAATCAATGTAAATTGATTTTGTTTAACAACTGGCCTAAAGCGGTAATTATGTTTACTCTGTATTTGGTAAGATACATAAACTATCAAAAGGCTATCTGTATTTTTGATCCATCAACATTATACTTATTTAACGAGAAGACGTTTTTTCAATTGGAGTACTAGAAGTAAAAGGTGTGTAAAAAAACATACCAGGTAACAATTATATTTGGAATACCTAATATACTAATATAAAAGAATACTTACACTAACGCCAGTAACTAGAATGTCGTTCCTACAATTTTCGGCAGTGTCATGTGTACATCTATGACCGTCCATACACCAGTCACAAGGAAAAGAAGAAGACACGCACTGCGTACAGGAACTGTAAGTGTTGCAGTCGAAAACATGATCTGTAACAAGTATTAAGCTTATTAAAAATAATATTTTACCTATATGTAAAAGATGTGTTACAAACATTTCCTAGTTATACAATGGAAACGTCTATAGTTCTTTTATAGTCTCAAAATAAACATTAACAGCAGCTTTATCTCATCGTGGTATACAAAATGAGTATATTAATGTAACAGATCCGCAACGATATATTATTCGCCCTGTATATTATAATAATTCAACGACAGCGGATGATAGATTTTTACGAATTTTTTATCTGTTAAATGTTATTTGAAAATAGATAGTTAATTCGTACAGTAGTCTTTTTTTTGTACAGTAGTCTTTTTTTTTTTTTTTTTTTTTTTTTTTTTTTTTATTTGGTGTCATTGGCTTCGACTACTAAGGCCATTAGCTTTATGTCAATGTTATTTGAAAATAGATAGTTATTTCGTAAAATAAAGTCTTTTTAATTCTTTTATTATAGTTCAAGTAGGGGAGAGGGTGGAGGGTGCGGCCCCTGGGAGGATTCGGCCAACAGCGATTTTATTTTACTATTTCAAATTTCCCGCGAATTGTCTATGATTTTTGGCGCACAAAAGCTTGTTTTTAGTATTCAACCGCATGGACTGTGTCTCGCTAGTGTTTGTTTGTGTTGATAAATTTTTAAAGGTTTTTGGATAAAATAAGGTGAGTTTTGCAATTTTCAAATTTAAAAAACTTTTGTGAATAATCAATTTGATCAAATATTTCACTTAGTGCATGTATTTAGTGGCATATTGATGGCTATGTTTCATAGATAACCTAACCCTAAATATTAATAGTTACTGGCATATGAACCATGTTTGTAATTTTGGACTTGTGGTGATGCTTCGGCCTCTAGGCAGGTGGAGGTTTCGGCCGCGGCCGAAATCATCCCCATGTCTAGTAAGGGTAATATTTAATCATTTTTTCGTTCAATTTTGTAGATACCTCGAAAATATAAGCGTAAAACTGACAGAGAAGTTGATGAACTGATGATAACAAATGCGATTCGCTCCTATTTTACAAGAGAATGTGACCTAAGGGAGGCAGCAAGAAGATATGATATTAAAAGGACAACTTTGCAATCCAGAATTAAGAAAATGCGAAGCCTAAAACCTGATGAAGAGATAAGAAGGCAACTGGAGGATTCCGGAAATGAAAGCGATATTGACGAACCTTCCAACAAGTTTGGTAATAAATATACAGTTTCACAAGTTTTTACATTTGAAGAAGAAACGCACCTTAGAAAACACATTCAGCAAGCATCCGACTTAAATTATGGTTTGGATTATACCCAGATTGAAAAACTAGCCTATGAATATGCAATAAAAATACCAAACTGCAAAATTCCCAAAACCTGGCATCAGAAAAAGAAAGCAGGTAAGTTTTACAATTTTGATGTTACCTCTTGTTGTCTATACAAAATCTGTATGTTAAGTTACACATTCTAAAATTACACCGAATCTTTAAATATATCTGGAGATAGGCTGACACCTTAGCATTAATAAAGCGATACTTTTGCTTGGGGTTGACGTCAATCACAGCCTCTTGTTTAAGTTTATTTTTTTACTTGATCCTACACATGATTCCTAAAAAAGTTTTGATTTTTTTAGGAATCGAATAGAGAAAGGGGTTCATGGAAAGAAATAAGCAATTTTTGTCCTTAAGAAAACCAGAAAGCACGAGCCTATTGCGAAACACTGGATTTAACAAAGCCCGTGTTGAGCAATTTTTTACAAATTATAGATTAGTTCAAGAAAGACATCATTTTAATGCAGCTCAAATCTACAACCTTGACGAAACAGGCGTAACAACTGTTATGAAGCCAATAAAAGTAGTATCGACAAAAGGAAAAAACAAGTGGGTCAAGTTGCGTCAGGCGAAAGAGGTGAATTAGTCACCTTTGTAGGAATAATTTCCGCTATAGGTAATACCGTTCCTCCAGTATTTGTGTATCCACGTGTGATGAATCCTTCAAAGTACATGATCAATCCACCAGCTTCAAGTTTAGCTTTAGAAAATAAGTCTGGGTGGATGACTGGAGATCTATTTCCGAAAGTACTGGAACATATTGTGCACCACACCAAGTGCTCAAAAGAAAAACAAATACTTCTGATAATCGACAACCACGAGTCACACACCAGTGTCAAGTCTATAGAATGTTGCCGCAAACATGGAATCGTGTTATTATCATTCCCTCCCCATACAACCCATAGGTTGCAACCGTTAGATGTGGGCGTCTACGGTCCATTTAAAAATAAACTTACTATAGCTTTTAACGACTGGATGTTAAGTAATCCAGGAAAACCTGTTACAATTGCAAATATAGCAGAGCTTACGAATATAGCATATCTAACATCTTTTACTCCATTAAACATAATAAGTTCGTTTAAAAATACAGGAATCTGGCCGGTAAATAGCTTGGTTTTTTCTGAATCTGATTTTACTCCAAGCACAGTTACTGATAATGATATAACACTAAACACTGCATCAGAAGCACAAAAAACACCACCCAACCTTAACACTAAAAATGAAAATAGTAACAAAAATATATATGACAATCCACAACCATCCACTTCCAAAAGTTCACAAGAAGACTTGGCTCAAATAAATCAATCATAATCAAATTTAGAAAAACAAACTGTGAAGATAATATTAAATAACTCTAATGATGTAACAAATGATACCAGTCTTCTTAAAACAATAAGACCTTTTCCAAAAGCACAACGGGAAGTAACGATTAAAAAGAGAAAGAGTGGAGGTAAGTCAAAAATTTATACCGATACACCAGAACTAATTGCTAAAAAATCAATTGAAAACGAACGAGAAAATAAAAAGAGGTTAAAGGCTAATAAGAAGACAGTAAAGAGAAATGTGTTTTCGAAAGAAAAGAAGTTGACTAAGGAATCAGCTAGTGAGTCGGAAATTTCAATAGAAGTAGCAGATTCTTCAGATGGCAACGAATCGTTTATTTCTTTAAAAGATATGGATCCCAATGAACATATTTTTGTTAATGATTTTCTACTCGTCAAGTTTAAAAAATCAAAGAATGAGGTTTGTTTTTATATAGGACAAGTCCTTGAAATTGAATAAATTGATGATGGCTTCTACCAGATAAAGTTTTTAAGGCGAAATAGTAATTCAACCAGCTTCCACTTTCCGATTATCGATGACATAGCAATGGTGCAAGTTAATGATGTTGAGGCTAGACTTGCACACCCGCAAAAAGCTGGAACTGCAAGAACCCAATCACTGTTTCGATTCAATTACAATTTCCAAGGAATGGATGTTCGTTAAAAATCTTATATTTTTATTCACAATACTTTTGTTTTAATATATTATACTAATCCAGAAAAATTTATTTTGCTTAAATTAGGATATACAACTTTTGTACCAAATAATATGCTAATAAACATGTCTTTTATACTAATTTATACATAGGCCCTCAGTGCTGGCCGAATCTGCCTCCGGTGGTGGAGGGTTCGGCCAAACTGTTGACATTTTGTTTTTTATTGGGAAAATTTTTGGAAATACTTTATTGTCGCTATTTTGACTTTTAATAGTCTTAGAAATGTCTAAAGATTATGTAGCAATATAAACTATCAGAATTTAAGCCAAAATATGGGTTTTATGAGTTCATTTCTACAAACTGGCCGAATCATCCACCCTCTCCCCTACCTATGACGTAATTCACATGTCATTTTTGTTCCTTTTTACTTTCCTATCTGTATACAGATATAAGGAAAGTATAGGAATCATGATTTTTTTCGACCTCGAGTTTTCGACGGATTTTTTTGGTGAATTTAACATTAGATTATTAAATTTTAAGGTAGTAATAGAGTTAGTATTATTTTGATTTGTAGTTTATGTTATTGGTTTAGTAGTTGTATCTCGTTTATTATTAAGAATTGGTAATATTCAACTTAATTAGGGGAGAAAAGAATGCATAGACCGAGTTCAAGTAATTACAGTTCGTCAGATTCGTCTTGTTGGGACAGAGATGTTGAACGTTATAGAAATAAGAAATCTGGAAAGTAGGACTAAAATATATATATTACGAGTGTGGAAAATCACTTTTCACACAAGTGATGTACAATATTTTTCCTACGACCACAAAATAATGTCATGAAAAAAATGTAAAACCAAGGTTATTATTACTGTAATAATTAAAAAGTATTTAAAAAAATAATCAACAATAATCGTATTTATTCAATTTTCATATTTTCTAAACAAAAAACACTAAAAAAAAAAAATAAAAAAATTCTGCCCCGACAGGATTTGAACGCGGTCGAAAAATGGCAAAGTTAATAAGTTCGACGTCCTAACCACTTGAGCTAATAGCCTTTGTGTCAATTGAATGATCTAATCGGTTATGTATTTAACCAGCATAAACCTATTATAACATCAAAACCATAACACGACACTAATAACTAAACACCAGCTGAACAAAATTGGCATGTACAATGGGGAACTCATGTGCCAACTACGTCACAAGAAACCAGAAACGGCCAAACACATACTATGCGAATGCGAAGCTCTAGATCGCAAAAGACAGGCTCTTTTTGGACAACCCCAGGTTGATCCAACAACGTATAGAAAACACTCACCCAAGGATCTGTACAAACTTGTACAAGGTACAAAGGTGATAGAGTGGGTGCTATGAACTAACATGGGGTAAAACACAATAAGCCAATAGGCTTCAGTGTTATTCGGAGACACATAGTCAGACGAGCCCAGGAAAAAAAACCAGAATAAAGAGCAAACATTATTTTAAAATTACTTTAATAATAATTGTTAAAAATAAATATCTAGGATCTAATTTACAACAATTTCAATAATTTAACAATCATATCTATTTTAGTATTAATATGGACATTACATAGGTAGATCAAAATAGAAATTAGGTGTTTGACATTTTGTGACAACTACTACGGAAAGTAACATTCTCACTCGGATAGAAAGTAAATTCTTATTCATACGCGTGTGATATGTGTCACTTTCCTAAGTGGTCGTAGGAAAAAAACGTTTTAAATCACGTGATAACATGAATACCTACAACAAGACGCTCTCGTTCCAAAACAAATAAAAACGTTCTAAATCATACATTCGGGAACGTATTCGATTAAGTAAACCATATTCAAGGGAACGCCCAGAATCTAATAATTGTGTTTTCCAAAAAATTAAATCAACAAATTGACTTAAATCACAAGTTATTGTAGTAAAACAAAATGAACAGACAACCACGTCTACCACCACACTCCGTAATGTGTCTCCAGATGGGGAAAACGATGTGGAAGTAACAGCAGAACGAATTGAAAGGTTGGAAAACATAATCCATAAATAATAAATTATCAAGAGTAATAGAATTTATCAAAAGACCTCGCAAGATATATAATGGATGGTACTTAAATCAGTTAGGAGAAGCATTTTATTTTATTATTCGGATGCAGCTGGCCATTTTGCTGCGAACAAGATCCTAGAGGCAGTAGTGAAGTGGTAATAGTTTCCTTCTATGCGAAGTTATGTTAAAAACTACATTTCAATCAGCCTAGATTGTATGTATAATAAAAAGCCATCAGTAAAGGGTCTAAAAGTCTTTACAAAATTGACAAGAAAATATACCTGCTTGTGGCTGTTGAATGCTTTCACTAAATTTACCTGCCTTAAAACTGTATCCAACAGCGTCAGTAGTCAAATTTGTAATTTAAATTACTGAAATTTTTCGAGTACCACGCAGGTTTATCTGTGATTGATGTTCTGCTTTTACGTACGATTCTTTTACTTCCTTTTGTTCCGAGCTGGGTATAAAAAGGGTATCATATGCTTTGGTTTCGTCACAAGCCAACGGGCAGGTGAAGCGTATGAAAAGAGTTATTCTTTCAGTTGTAACCGCTAGTGTTGATGACGATCAAAGATGGGATCTTGAATTATGTAAGTTTGGTGTCTAGAATATCACCATACGAGATGTTTTTCGGATACCAGCTTTGGGGGGGTTAGTGTTGCATTTTTAACATTAAAAATGGTCGAAAGGTAGCTAAGCAACTTTCCAATAATACGTACGAAGGTGGAAGAGAGCTTGTAAAAGAGACAATTGACTTAAAAAAAATTATGCTAAGAGACATGCCAAAGAAAAACCGTTCTCCGTAGAAAAACAGGTCCTTGTCTAAGGGGCAAAAAGCTCAACTGATGGATAAAGTAAGAAACTTAAACCACGTTTTTGAGGGCCATTCACTGTAACAGCAGTGTTATAACACGATAGTTATGTGGATGAGGATCTTGTTGGTGTAGAACGCTGACAAACTGCATGTAAGGGAATATGTAACTCAGATAAGCTACAATCCATAATAGATTTGTTATATCAAAAATGTTTCTACCAAACTTTATACTATAATAATATAATATTAATAATGTTTATTTAGATAATGATACATCAATATAAAAACAATTAAAAAATGAGAATAAACAATATGGAGCAATCACAGAAAGAGTCTAAAACTATTTGTACGTAATAAAGTACATATACATAATACACCATTAAAACTGGTAGATAAAACATTAAACGGATTTGAGAATTTGTCTCTATAAAATCCAAGAAAGAACAAAAATGAATTTAAATATTTTTGTAAAATTTTAGAAAAATCTTAAAAAATTATAAAATAGATAATATATTAATTAGTGTAAAAATAATAATAAAAATATAAATATATGGATTTAATAAAAAAAAATTACTGATACAATAGGTTAGTTAAAATAAAATATTACTTACTTTGTACTGGTGGTATAGATGGCAAAGAATCAGTCCTTGGTGTTGTGCAATTTACTCCAGAATCATCTTTTGTAGCGTTTATTATTAATAAATTATCGTTTACCAGATTCAACTAAAACCAAATCAGATATAAATTAGTCGATTATCAAAAAAATTGACAAGTAATATTTTTTATTTTAGGCATGTTAATTTCTTTTAAACAGGTCTGCTAGATCTTGGAAAATAATAATTATTATTATTTGCAATGATTTTAA
>OV651820.1:56038595-56121095 GCA_927349885.1 Psylliodes chrysocephalus
AACAGTGGCCATTAAGAGCCATGTGAAACCAGTCCCATGTTTCACAAGATTGTTAATCACTCTTTTGGAAATTTGACTTAATTCGCATGGCTTTTAATAAGCGGCTATCACCATCTAAGGAAAATCCAATTGTTGTAATTCTGTGTTTCCTTCCTTCTGTTTCTAAGAAGTCCCATCTTTTAAGAACCTCTTCGTAAGTAAATCTATTATTTGTTCCAAACAAATTAACTAGCTTTTTCCAGGTTGCATATTGTACTCCTTCCTCCAGTTCGATTGTATACAGTCGGCTGTGATTGCATTCTTGGATAATATATTTCAGGTATTGTTCAGTTCTAAACAATTTTAATTATAATTGACAATGTTCAAAAATCCCTGTCTGTATATGCACCAAATTATATCAACAATCAAAAATAACATTTTGGCATAAACTTTTCTATATATGTAGCCAATTTAATTTGACACACTGTAGGTAATTATATACCTGCCCTATATTTAACGCCTAATTTTAAACTAATATTTGTAATTTCGTTAACAAATGACCTAACGCAATAATATACAGGGTGCTTAAAAAAGTTATATTTTGATAAGTTTTCAAATATTTTCTTACAGAGGCTATGTTTTAATTTAATAAATATGTAACCCATAATTTTAGAAGGGAATATTTTTTTAAAATGAAAATAAATTTTTAATCAACAATAATTTAGACTTTTGAAGTTTTTTAAAGTTAAAATATTTTTAGAATATACTTTTTTTAAATAAAATTCTTGTACTGTTATTAATTTTTCCAAAAACTTTATTTTGCACCTTCTTTTTGTCCTTTATGAGGGTTATTTAGAGCACAATTTTTATAGAGAGTTGCCAAAGAATACCTGGGAATTCCCAGGAATAATTTAGAATTTTCTAAAATTACTGTGTTTAAAGGAGGACGGTGTTTATCCGCCAATCGGAATACCAAACCAAAATCTTCTTCAAAGATATCACTTTTTAAGCCTCATAAAAAGACGTGAATACCATTGTTATGTCACAGATTACCCAGATGCGAAAGTTGACAAAGAACATCAAAATTAAGAGAGAGACAAATGGCCATACCCATTTAAAGGTCCCTCGTAGCAACTCGTTTCCACTCGCGTAGTTCCGAAGGCAAAAATTATTTCATTATGCAAAGTTGCCGATGCTCCTAAATTTTCTGATGTTATGTGACAATGGAATTTAAGTCAAATGAAAATGTACATACATTTTTTAGTTACCCCCACATACTTTGATTTTTTAGTATGTGGTTTACCCCAGACGTTACATACAAATAACGTATAATTAAAATCCGCTAAACAAAAATAATACAAAACCATTTAAAGGTTTATAGTTTACATTTATCAATGACAATCAATGACACTTTAAAAAACTCGTGAAATTTTAATTTTTTATGTGACAACCTTGCTTAGGATGCTGTAAGTAAGATGACATTTCTGTGACAATCAGGACCGGTTTCAGGACAATCAGGACCGGTCGTGACGCTTTGCGTTGTGTGCATTTTTGGACAAAAATATTGTGTATTTGTGTCTAAGTCTTCTTCTGTAGATAAATCATGAGTGAAACGAAGAATATACGTCGTGGTGGCATTTGGGCACTTATAAAATGTCTTCGAATTCATAGCTGTAAATGTATGAACACTTCTCTACTGCAACTTTCGTTTTAGATAGCAACAATATTTTTATACATTTGAAAGGTTATGATATCAAATCATTATTTGGAAGTCTAAAAACACCAACCGAATGTTTTTATGAGTACATTTATCAGTTGGAATATTGCAGTTTTTAAAAAATATGGAAAATTACTTACCTTGTCCCACACTTGGAAATAATTTGTATAATTTGTTTAACCTACACCTGGCCTCGTGGGGTACGTACATACCTCACGCTCTTTCTCGTCGATTTTCGATATCTAAATCTTCGAAATCGAAACTCGTAACGACATCTATCGGTAGTCAAGGGATATACTTTTATACCTAGGCCAGTGGGATAGCGCTCTCAAAATAAATACTTTTTAAAGACCCATGAAAACAATTATTATTCTTTTATAGTGATGTAACAGAAGAATACAGCTAAAATTTCAGCCCTTTCTATCGAAAAACAAAAAGTTTTTTTTTTGTTAAAAACGCATTTTTTCAAGCTTTTAAATTTTTCGGATTTTTTACGAACGTTGATCTTTTTTCAATTCGAACTATTCTAGAGTTTAAAGTGGTATCTAAAGAGGATCTCTAAATTTTTTTGAGACAAAATAATCAATATTTCAATTTTTACAAAGATTTTTATCACTGGGGTTCGTACGTACCCCACGAGTCCAGGTATGTTACTCAGGATGAGCATGCCAGTTGAAGGTTAATACAGTTCAAGGATTTAAACACCCTTGTCAACATTTTTCTAATGACTACTTTTTAAATATATTTATTCGTCTTCGATTATTTTACCTAATAAAATTCAACAACATATATTTCAGAAATCAGCAAAAAAAAAGAAAGGTATGTATTTTAAGTAATGTTTTATTGAGTGCTTTAGATCTGATTCTTCATTAATTAATTAATTCATGAAGAATTTGATAAATATAAAACTAAAACCAAATTTAATGAATATTCATGAATAAATGTTCTATTTTGCATTTTCAGTTCAGAAGTATCAACCTACCAAACTATTTGTTTAATATTTGTTTTATTAGGTTTGTGGCTGCATGCGATAGAATTGTAATTTCCTGCTAATAGGATTGTATGCAATAAGTATTCAAACCTCATTTATTTAAAAAAGTTGTATTGGTATACTTGTTAGTGATGAGTTTATATTGTATCCCAACAAACAATTAATTGCCGGGATATTGCTGGTCTTTTGCTGTAATTGAAGCAAAAATGAATGCGAGGATTAAAAAATAAAAGAATACTTTTGTCCTTTTAATAGTGGCCCAGCATTATGTTGGTTGATGAATGGGTGAGAGCCAGGTAAAAGTCAAAAGGCTTTTAACTGCCGCAGACCCAACCCTCCAACAGTCCAGGAGGGTTCCGTCCCGCGTTCATAGATGAAGACACCGATGATCACTTGCTACATACTCAACGAGTGGACATGAGACCAGTTTGGGATTGATGGTACTCACTATTCATTGTAATTTGTTGCTCATACATGTTATTAATTTAGATTATTTTATGAAAATACATTTTTTAGAAGACATTTTATCTTTATTATATATTATATAGCTGAATTAAATAAAATGTCTACAATATTCTAGGTATATTGGAATGCATTCGGTTTTATATACTTCAAACAGTACTGCTGGTCAAAGAGGCACTATCGAATTGTACCTGGCACATGGCCTTTATTAGCAGTCAGTATTAATTTGATAAAAGGCCTGCAATTTCCCGTTAACTTTCCATCAATAGGCCATTAATTGCCAATATATTTATTTCAACACATTAAAAAGGTCTTTAACTTAATTTTATGTCTAACAAAGCCCGCTTAATAAAGTTTTAAAACCTTTACATTATAATTCGTTGCTTGTTATAACTTTTTACCTATAATAAAATTTTGAAAATATTAATACAAATCATATTCTTTTTCTATTAAAATGTTTAAAAATGAAACTCCTATCGATAACTTTTTTAACATACTAATGCTGCTACTATACATTAGTTACCTAAACCAACCCTGGCATCCAAAAAGCATGTTTAGAAAAAAATCATATTTAGTAAGACTGATTGAAAATAATTAAAATTGGCAACACCTATGCCATCCATACCCATTTAAAGGTCCAAGGTCATAGAAATCTCATTTCAAAATCCTTTGATCTTTTGCCGGGTTTCGCATCTGTTGTGGTTAATCTGTGGTTATGTGTTAGTTTTCAAAATTGTTAACGGTTTAATTGATTCTCCTGAACTGTTGAGAAAAATTGATATCTGCATTCCGAGAGTATCCTCTAGAAATTCTGACATATTTCACATATCTGTACCTCGCACAAATGTTCTGAAAAATTCTCCATTTCATACTATTAGCCGCGTTGTGAATAGTGTGAGTAGTGACATTGATATCTTCTCATGCAAACTTAGGGAAATAAAATGTAATTTCTTAACATTAAAAAAAAAATGTATTGTATTATATTTTACCTACTAGCTGTTTACAAATTTTTGTATATTTTGTACCACTTAGCCTATATAATGTATGTGTTCTTTTATTCCTGCTCTGTAATTGGGATTGCCTGTAGAACATTGTAATAAATAAATAAATAAATTCTCGGGAATGCCTGGGAATTTCCGGCAATACCTAAAATTCCCGGGAGTACCTAAGAATTCCCGGGAATGCCCAGAGAATATCTGAGAATTCCCTAAAAGTACACAAGAATTTCCAATGTATTTACCCCTCGGATTAAACTAAATATGCTTAGATAAAATATGGGTTTCCGAAATACAGGGTATAATTTTGCTAAATTCGGTAAACATTTTTGGTGTCATAAAATACAGCAATCGATAAAACAGTTAGTTGAATAAACTTTGCCAGTGGCATACGGCATGGATAAGTAACACTTTCATGTCTTCTATATTTTACGCCATTGCCCATAAACTTATTTGGACTATATTTTTACGTTTTTTGATGGTTTTTAAATAAATCGTGTGTACCCTTGTTGGGAACTCATAAAGTGATTGGTTTTCGAGATATTCACACTCATAGGTGAAAGTTCCTCTTTTGAATTACTTTTGTAATTTTTAATTTTTTTAATAAAATTATAGTCTGCAAACGTTTTTTGTGTCAGCAAAAAATCAATTAGATAAATTTTGCCTGTGGCGTAAGGCATAGGTAAGTAATACCTTCATCCCTTATAAATTTTACACCACTTCAAAAACTTATTTGTAAAAAAATCAAAAATTGTAAAATTAATTAAAATGAGGAATTTCCACCTTTGAGTGTGAATATCTCAAAAACTAATCACCTTATGAATTCCGAACAAGAGTACAAGATTTATTTAATAAACATAAAAAACGTAAAAATATAGTCCAAATAAGATTTTGGGCAGTGGGGTAAAATTTATAGGGTATTGAAAGTGTTACTTAGCCATGCCGTATGCCACTAGCAAAGTTTATTCATTTGATTGTTTTGCTGATAGGTGCATCCTACGAAACAAAAAATGTTTGCCGAATTTAGTAAAATTATACTGAGAAATTAAAAAAATTATAGCCATTAATAATTTTTAAATTTTCACACCCTTTATTTCGGAAACGTGTAATATTTTCTTTAAGCATGTTGCCTTTAATCGACTCATTTTTATTCAGAGAATCTTTATTTTTCTGTGTCCCATTCTTAATGAGACACATTGTATAACTGCTTATAATAATAATAATAATAATAATAATAATAATAATAATAATAAACGTCTTTATTATACCAGCAAAACAACATTTACAAAGTATAAATGGCGTAGTCTAGCCAAATGGCCATTCAAGTTAACCATATCACAAATCCTAAAACTAACTTAAACCTAACCTACTCTACATTACGCTGAATGTCTACGGATGAATTCAAATTTAAATTAAGAACAAGAATTAAATAAAACAATAAAATAAATAAAATAGAATATGAATTAAATATTTTCATTTGCTTGGCTAACAAGAAAATATGATTTTAACATTATTTTAAATGAACTAGTACTCAAATATGATTTTAAGTGTGTATTTAGTGAATTGTATACTTTAGCGACATTATTGCTAAATGACCGTTGAAACATGGCAGTTCTATGTCGTGGCATGGCGATAGTATGGCGATTTCGCAAATTTAAGGCATGTGCGTCAATCCTATACGTAATCCGTTCTCTTAAATATAATGGTGAATTAGCTTTTAATAAATTGCTTAAAAATAATAAGAAAAGAAATTTGAACAAAGAATCCATTTTCAACCATTTTAATGAAATAATGTAATATGTGGTCATATTTTCTTTTTTTTACAAACAAGCCGATAACAAGAATTTTATACAGTATAGTATACAGAGATGCAGTATGTTATTTTAGAGATTACCAAGTTTTCACATAGGGTTTTTTTCATGTTAAATGTTAAATATTGTTTACTTGCATATAAGAGTCTTAGACGAAAATAACAATTTTTTGACACTTGAGAAACATGTTCAACAAACTTTAAATTTTCATCTAAATACAAACCCAAGTTCTTTTCACAAGGAGAAAATTTTATTTGTTCACCCTTTACCTTAATCTGCATGTCCGATTTAAGCATATTCTTATATATTTTTGGAGAAAACAACAAAGATTTTGATTTTTTAGCATTTAATTTCAAACCATGCCCTTTCACATATTCGCTTATTTTATGCAAATCTTGATTTATGCGAACATTAGCTATTTCATATTCGAAAGGATTAAAATGAAAATATAATTGAATGTCGTCTGCAAATAACTGTTTTTTGCAAAATTGTAAATATTTAGTCATATCAAACGTGTATAATAGGAAGAGAAGGGGTCCTAGCACAGAGCCCTGTGGGACGCCAGAGCAAATAGATTTTAATTTGGAACATTTACCACCAATAACGACTCTGTTTTCGGTCTGTAAGGTAGCATTTGAAGAAATTAAGAGCCATATTATCAAATCCAAGATATTTGCATTTAGATATAAGAAGTTTGTGATTAATCGTATCAAAAGCTTTACTAAAATCTAAAAGAACTAATACAGTTGACATATTTTTATCAAATGAACCGATAATGTCATCACAAACTCTTGTTAGGGCTGTTACTGTACTATGACCACTTCTGAATCCGGATTGATCACCAACTATCAATTTGGAACTGTTTACGTAATCATTTAACTGAAGATAGACAACTTTTTCTTATATTTTTGAAAGTATACATAATAAGCTGATAGGACGTAGATCATTGCATGATTCAGGATTGGATACTTTAGAAAGTGGCGACACTAAAGCTTCTTTCCAAGAATTAGGAAAGAATCCTATCTCAAAACAACAGTTAATAGTATGAGTGATGTAGTCACCTATAACTGGAAAACATAGTTTAAGCATTTGTAAAGTAATACCATCTGCTCCTTTAGCATTGCTTTTGATTTTTTGAATTATTTTTAAAATGGTTGATGTATCTGTCAATCTAAAAGAAAAAGTGTTTCCTGAATTAGGTTTGTTATGTTGATAGTAATCAATATTGCTTGAGCATGCAGTTTCGTCATTTTGAAAAACTGATATAAAATGACTATTTATATCATCGGGATCAGACAAATGTGTTGCTTATCGTCAGCATACATATAAATCTCAATGAAGGCATCTAGGAAATTTTGAATTGAAACCTATGTCATATTTTTAGGCTATTTTTATACCCTATTCAAAATTTTTTTGCTCTTTGTTTTTTACAAAAATTAAGGTGATCTGCTTGCTTCGGACGAAGTCAGCCGAACCCCTCGGTTTTTAAAGTTTTTTTCTAAAAACAATCACACCATAGTTTTAGGCTATTTTTAGACTCTCTAAATATTACAAAACCTTTGGGAAAAAAATTGGTATTTAAAAAAAAGCAGAATGCTTTGTTAGCTTCAAATGAAGCCTGCAAAGCACCTCGGTTTCTTAAAGCTTCTTTCTAAAAATAACCACAACACATTTTTGGTCTATATTTAGGCTGTTGAAATATAAAACTTTTCTAAAAATTGCTATTTTTAAGTAACATGGGGTGCTTTGATAGAACAAAGACATCAGAGCAACGCATTTTTAACTTAATGGATTTTATATAATCATCACATCATATAAATACGAAAGTTTGGATGGATGTATTGATGTTTGTTGCTCAATTACGCAAGAACGGCCGAACGGATCTGGATGAAATTTGGCACAAATATAGAATATATATAGTCTGGAATAGCACATAGGCTACTGTTTATCCCGAAAAAATCTACGGTTCCCGTGGGATCGATTTGTTTTTGTTTTTCACAAAGCAAGGGATGGGACATAATTTTTTGCATAGTGGTAGTGAAACATGAAAATTTGAAATACTGCTACTGAGCATTAATAAATAAAGAAGTGGTTCAGAGTTTTTCACATTTTAATGGGGGACAAGAACTTGAAAATTGGAATTTTAGCTACTCCTCACAAATAAATAATTGAAGAGGTTGAGTGGTGTGTACACACTGGGTAATAAGAAATGAATCGAAAGTATTTAAAGTGTGTAGGTAGAGTTTTATTAATAATAAAACTCAGTAATATTAGTCTTAGCGCTTTCAGCCTGTTAGGCCATCATCAGAGACACTACAAAGAGAGAAAAAACGGAGCTATAACAATATAATCAAATCGTGATATTCCTGAATATTGAAAAAATAAAAAATCTTGAAAACTTACTCATCAATAAATGTAGAAGTAGCATGAAAATTAATATATCAATAGATTAAAAAAGGGTTGCCACAATACGGTCCCTGTTCTCCACCATAACTTGAGGCTGGTTGCAATTTAAGAAAAAACGTGGGGGCTCATCCCAACACGTAGAAATAAACAGTCTCACCCATTCAAAGGTCGAGAAAGATAAAAAGCTGTGCTTCGGCATGAAGCCAGCTGACCCTTCCAAGTCGCTGCCGAGAGGCGGAGGCAAGTTGGGGCACAAGAAATCGTAGAACGTTAGTGAAAATTCGGAAAAAACGGAAAAAGTACCCATCTTGACAGAGACGCGGCTAAACAGAGTACGAGGTAACTAGTCCTACATGAAGTTAGCTACATCATGTGTCACCTGTCACTTTTGTCTTTAATCTGAAAGTGACGTATGGACTTCGAAAATATCAATAAAAAGAAGAATTAATTTATAAACACAATTTTATAAATAAACAGATCGAGTTTTAAAATCATAAATTTATTGATACAAGATACAAAAAATACACTAGAAACTAGTGAAAAAAAAATTCGTTAAAAGGAATAGATACAATGGAATTTGTGTATGACCAAGTGTTAATGATCATCTATAACAAAGTTTGTTCATAATAAAAAAATGTATATATCTACTAGGTGTCTTCCATTAAGAATGGGACATAGAACAACTAAATATTCTCTGAATAAAAGTAACATTCTTGAGTAAAATCTTACTTATGAAGTGATTGTTTTTTGGGATATTTGCAAACAAAGGTGGGATACTCTCTATTTTAAGGAGGCGTAAAATTTAGAGAGGATGAAGCTGTTAACCATGCCATAGGTATGCCACTGACAAAGTTAATTTAACTGATTTTTTGCAGTAAGGTGTATCTTATGAAACCAAAAACGTTTGTGAAATTTAGTAAAATTGAACTGTGAAAATTATACCTGTGTATTTCGAAAACGAGTAACATTTTACCTAAGCATGTTTCCTTTCCTTATAAAAAAAATGTATTGGTTCTATATGTAAATTTTTATAAATAAAATTATTATTTTGTATAATAATGATTATTTAGAAAATTATAGATTCATATAAACACAATTACAAAAATAAAATAAACAATAGGGATAAAACACAGAAGTAATCTAAAACTGTTTGTATGTGATTAGACACATTCATTACATACATAACACAAAATTAAACATATATAAAAAAGGAGTGTCCATGTTCCTATAAACCCCAATGCCTTCTACAAAGAATAAACATACATTTGAAAGCATTTAAACAAACATGAAAAAACTATAAAAATTTAAAATACCATGTATATAAATTAAATTAGTAAGTATACAAATATTAATAAATAGACCAATTAAGATACTGTTTTAAATTAATTTGGCATACTTAATTATGATAGTCTTCAAGAGAAAACTAGTTATCAGTAATTGACAAGTTATATGTCATCAAAGAATTGTCATCATTTATTGTCATAATTATGATCATCAAATGCATTTTTTGAAATTAATGGAGCATTTTTAGAAAGAATGACTTTTAAATTCGTTTTTTCTTCTTCACAAGGACCTGCAAATTTTTCCTCATCTGATTTTTTAGAGTGTTTATTCTTTGTAGAAAAAAAAAGAAACTTGTTTAATTATTTTTTTGTTCGATGGTTCTAATTTTGTTCTTTCAGGCATGGCAAATGTTTGTTCTTGACATGAACTGCCCATTTCAAGTAAAGCATTAGTTGCATTTACTTGTTTGATTGCAGTAGCTAAAACCTCACTACTAATGTTTTTTTTGCCAATGCTACTAATTTTAATGCACCACTTACTAACATTTCTTGCAAATTTTCTTTGTCTCTTGGCGCTTTACACAGTTCACTTAAATTATTATCAATTTCCTTATAAGTCTGTACAGTATTTACAAAGTTTTTATCTGTAGTGATGTTGTTCCGAACATACACAGAAAATGAACGTGTTTACAAATATTTGATTTTATAAAATAATCTGTGCAGGAACAACTATATGAATGGTAGCACACGTTACAATTTTGACACACTAAAGCGCAACAAGCTGTTCTCGACTTTTCCTTGATGCTATACGAATTATTATTTATAGTGTTGGTGATAATCCATCTAGAATCGTTACCGTCATCACCTGCACTTTGGACACTAAAATTGGAATTCAGAGCTGTAGCATGGCTTAATCTAATTGATCGCGATCTATCAGTATTTTTACGTAAAACAAGTAAAAAGATGTTTTACATTTTATAAAAAAAAAAAGTGCGAATATTTACCTTTAGTTAACTTAATTAACCTCTCCACATGCTTGTCACGTGTAAATCGCATCAAACTGTGAAGACTTTTGTCCAAACGTTTAATTTTTTTCTTCTCCAAGTAATCGTACTTAATAATGCGATGCATGCTTTCTAGGTACATATTTGTATTTATTCCTAATTCTTTTCTATAGCAGTATGCCCAAGATATATAATTATTTCCATAGTTATTAATAAAATATTCACTAAAGTTTTTAGTATCAGGGTCAGAACGTAGCTGTGTAAGAAATTCATTATAATATTTTTCAAATTCGTTTACATTTAAAGTTGTCTGGATCATTTTCAATGTTTTATACACTTCTTTTTGTTTCTCGATCGAAGTTTCTCTACAAGTAAACACAATTTTCATTAAATTAGATCTCCATGCTCTGTCAATATGCCAAGAGCAATAGAGTCTATGAGGCACTCCACCCATTATGTTCTTCCAAGCATTATAATATGTCTCTGTGATATCACTCATAAAAGTGTTTGTTAAAACAACACCAAGTGCATTTCTAATACATCTAAAAAAAACTTTATTGCAGTGGCATGTATGCCACTGGCATTCCTTCACCAAGATCATCACTTACAACTAGTGTCGTTAATTCAAAATCATATGCATTAGTACCATGTGTACCATCAATGCAAATGAATTTCAATGCAAATTTTTTGCAAACTTCTCTCTGAATTTTATTTCATTAAAATGAGGCAGAAATCAGATGAGGTTAGTTGATATTCATGATCAACAATTCCTTGTGGTTTATAAAATAACACAGGATTGTTTTCTTGTTCTGCACATTCCTTTACCCAAATTGATACACTTGTTGCATCATCTGCATGTCTAATACCATCTAGACCCTCAATTTTAAACGATTTTTTAATATTGTAGATATTCTTTTTTGTAGTTAAATCTACACGTTGTAAAGAGCCTCCAATACTATCACGTATTGAATCTACAATTTTAGGAACAGAAACACCCAGTGTAAGCTTTGCTGCAATGTTTTGTTTTTCATTTTCTGGGATTTGTATATGCTGAACTTGGATATTATGGCCATAATGGGTTTTAAAATATTTAATATTCACACTTTTTGTAGCATGTATTAATTTAACTATTAATTGGCTAGTGCACATACATCCAATTTTCTGGGAACCTTGTGACTTTTGCGCACGTTTCCTAAAAGTTGGTGTATTGGGCAATGGTCCTAAAAAAGTGCATTATCTTTAAAAATTTCATCACATAATGTGGGTAAAAACATACTGAACGATTGCATTGGTAATAATATATGGAACACTTTTTACAATCATGTTTGCCTGTTTTTCGTGTATATTCAACGTTTCTTCTTTTTCAGTGTTCTTACGCCATAACTGAAAATCTAAAAATTATTATATTAGTAAATAGTAAGAAAACGACTATACTCTTAATATTTTTCCTACCTTGCAATGAGGCAAATTCTAATTCAATGCATTCTTCATTAAATGCATGTTCACTAACTAAATGTAAAATTAAAGTTTTTCTGTCCATAAACTGAATATTACACAATAAACATTTGTATAAATAATCGGTACATTTTATTTTCTCCGTTTTAGTTTTGTGGGCACTTTTCAAATGTTTATATAAAGAACTTTTATCAAAAAATGTCTTATCACATTGCCCACATTTTAATTGTTGGTGCTTTTCACTTATGTGTCCCTTAACTTTTACACTATGAACTAATCTTAAATGTCTATTCAAATTACTTTTATCAAAAAATGTTTTATTACACATATCACATTTAAACTCGGCCATAATTACGCAAATAAAAAAATTAAATTTAAAACATGTTTCTATATCTAAAAAAATTTAAATATTGCACACATGTAGGTATTTCCACCGCAATAAATACAGGAATACAACCGTACAATTTCTTGTGATACCAACCTAAAAGCTTAAAAGTTACTAGAAGACTAGTTACCTCGTACTCTGTTTAGCCGCGTCTCTTGACAGTGCCAAAACGAACTGAGTGACAATTGACAGTTAAAATGAAGTTGTCAAGACAATTGCCAACTTGAGAAACAGAAATGAATTTCATGAGAAATGATCAAAAGTTAAAATTGACAAAGATAAAAGTGGGTTGGTACCACTGAACCAGCTGACACAAGTTATGGAGGGAATTTTAAACAACCAAACATTATAATGATTAAAAAGAATTATAAAATATACAGTGAATGAAGGTAAAAACACATTTTTTATATAAAATTATTGGAATTAAAAGTTGCCTGACTAAAAACAACAAAATTGAGCATGCCGACCCCAGCGAAACCGAAGTCGCAGGCAGACCAATTTTTCCAGCTATAAGAGGAGGAAAAACCGTCCTGGCCACGAAATCAGATATCACCGGAGAAGACAAGATCAACCCCGCTGTACGAAGATTCATGGAGAAGCTAGCTAGGTAACTTCAGACCAACCGTTGCCAATACTCTTAAAGAGAGGAGGCACTTTGCTATTGAGATGGATTTGAGTATTAACACATGTGACATTAGCTTTATTAAACTCTCGGTGTATCTCAAGATCTTCGAGCAGATTTAATTTAAAGTTGCAATTAAAAATAATGTGAAGCACAGTGACATTCTCAGAAGGAGTGAAATTGTGATTATTGAATTTAATATGATGTCCAAAAGTAGACTTGTCTGGATATCTAATGTGTTCACCCGCTCGTATGTTGAGTCTTCTCTCGGTTTTCCCTATATAAGTAGTATTGCAATCGTTACAGTTTAATCTATAAATACCGCTTTTGTGTAGCAACTCGATTTCATCCTTGGTGTGTGACAGTTGGCTTTTAATCGAATTAACATTTTTAAAGGAAATTTTAATATTGTTGCAATCCTTAAAAACTGCAGCGATATCATTGGAAATCTTCCCGAGGTAAGGTAGTGAAAAGTATTTAAAATTTGTAGAAGAATCGTTAGTAGGATTAAAGGCAAGTAGGGACCTTTTCTTTAGTTTGACCTTATTAATAACCACGTCAATAATAGAAGGATTGTAGTTGTTATTAAAAGCTAATTGTTTTAAAACGTTGATTTCTTTATTAAAATTATGATTGGATAAAGGTATAATGATGTGTTTCAGATTTTTGTATTTTCATATTTTAATAGGGGAAAGAGGGAAAATGGTGATAGGAGGGGAAATGGGAGAAAGAAGGAGAATGGGGGAAATTGGAGAAATGTGTAGGGAGTAAAAGTTTGTATGGTAGAAACTTGAAAATTGGAATTGTAGGTACTCTTCATGGCTAGGAAATCCTTTAATAAGGCAAGAACCACAAAACTTAAAAAGAACTGGGATACTTAGAAATATCACCTCAGAGAATACAAAAAAATCGTCAGACAAAAACAAAGAGATGCATGGAGATCCTACTGCGAAGAAATCGAAGAATTCCCGTAGACAGCGAGGCTTCAAAAAGCTCTCTCAGAAGATCCACACCGAAGCATTGGTGCGCTAATCAAAGAGGATGGCACGAAAACTGCCAAACTCGAAGATAGCATCAAGTTTCTGCTGTCAACACACTGATTCGGTCATTACAGACGTGGCCGACTGGGCAGAAAAAGAATACAACCTATCTGTCTATGATTGGCAAACTGGGAAACACATTGTAGACGATGGACAATATCCAAGTTCTCTCCACTTAAATCGCCAGGACCTGACGGTATCTGTCCAGCCCTACTTCGGTGGGGTCTGGAAGAACTCACACCGCACCTGGTGGGTATATTTAGATCCTCGTTGGCTCTGAGGTATATCCCCAAAAAATGGAGAGAGGTAAAAGTGGTATTCATACCCAAACCTGGAAGGATGAATTACACTGTCCCAAAAATATACCGACCAATTAGTCTAACATCGTTTTCCATGAAGTCATATGCGAAAGGTAAATAAGCGATGCGGTTACAACATCACCACTACACCCAAACCAACATGCATACATCCCAGGCAGATCTACTGATTCAGCCCTTCATTTAGTTGCTGGCCGGATAGGTTAGGTTGAAAATTAGTGGGATGATCTCATCGGCTTCCACTGCGACCTAGATGGGTCTATTGTGGCTCATGACTAACTTATAGTTTACCATACAAGCCACACCTTTTGAATTGGGTGAGACTTCTTTAAAGTCGGTAGGCTCCAGTCGAGTAAATCCGAAGATCTTGAACCTGGTTCTTTCCAGAGTGGAGCAGGTACATAAAATGTGCTCTGCAGATTCGTCCTCCACGCTGTAGAATCGACAGTCCGATGTTTGTTGCAAACCTATCCTTCTCATGTGGTTGTCCAGACAGCAGTGTCCTGCCATCAGTCCAGTAAAAATGCGTAGATCTTTCTTACTCCGATTTCGGATCTGAGCAGAGGCGTTCATAGAAAGGTTGGTTATAAACGCCTTCGAATGGGTTAGCCCTGGGGTATCTCTCCAATTCGTGAGTATTGAACCTTCCGTCCATTTTGAGAAAATTCCTTTGGCAGTGCTTTTGGCAATGCCCAGGAATGGTTCTGGTCCTATGAACACAGATTCGGTTCCTTTTTTAGCAAGTACGTCGGCGTTTTCGTTGCCCTCCATACCACTGTGTCCCGGAACCCAGATCAAAGTAACTTTGTTCCGGGCACCGAGGCACTCTAGGGTATTTATACAGTTCCAAACCAGCTTTGAGTCAACTCGATTGGAGCTCAGGGCCTTAAGTGCTGCCTGGCTATCTGAAAAGATCTTTATAGTCTTGTTTGCGGGGAGAAAATTAAACAACTCTCTCGCTGGCCGCATAAAGAGATCCCTTAACAATAGGGAATCCGCCTTGGGTGTTTTCATAGACATAGAAGGTGCTTTTTATAAAACCACCTTTCCCAAGATAATACACTCATTAACCAACATGAATTTTCCACATATGGTTAGTAGGTGGATACATAACATGCATAACAAGCATAACAAAGCGAGCAGTAAACAAATGTAGAAGATGTGAATATAAGAGGCTTGGTTGCGAGGGGATGTCCACAGGAAGGGGTGCTATCACCTCTAATGTGGAACATGGTCCTCGACACCCTCATCAGCCACCTCAATAATACCAGTCACTACACAATAGCATATGCAGATGACGTGGTCATTCTGCAAACAGGGAATTTAGAGAACATACTCTGCGAAAGAATGCAAGTAGCTCTCAAAATTATAAAACAGTGGTGCAAGAACCATTCACTATCTATCAATCCTAAGACAGAAATGATCCTTTTCCAAAGGAAAAGGATGAAAATGGAATTAAAACTTCCAGAACTCTTAAATACAAAACTAAACTTTGCAACAGAGGTGAAGTACCTGCCTGTTTGACAGCAAGTTAACATGGAACTCGCATTTAGAAGACAAAGTCATAAGAGCATACATTGCTAATGAACAATGCCGCCGAACGGTGTGGCGCACCATACGGTGCAGTTGTCTGCTGTGTACCGAAAACCGAACAATTGACAGTTATCCGTAAACTAGGACAAATTCAAAGAACAGCATGTCTCAACATAACAGGAGCCATGAAAACAACACCGACCAGAGCCATAGAAGTCATTCTTAGTCTCACTCCCCTTGATATTAGTTGTTTCTCACCAAATTCGTACAGTTTTATTTACCTAAAATCTAATTCAGAGGTAAGGAATTACAGGTCCGTACCTAACTGTAATTTCATATATCACATTGTTCCAAACTATTTTAATTTTTTTTTTTTTAATATATTTGCGAAAGACTAATAGTTGAGATATGACATTTATATAGCATGAACAACGTACCTAATGAAGTGTTGGTGATTTGTTAATTGTTTTATTTATATTACCGGTATTTTTTTTTTGCAGATTTCCGTTCTTCTGAATCAAAATCGAACCATATCAACGGATATTTTGGGAAAGGCTTCGTGGTTTGTGAATTTTGTGGAAGATTCATGTCAAAAATGAATTTTTTTCGGCACCAATTTATTCATGTAGTAAAAAAGAGATTAAGAAAAGTTTCTCTGAAAATCAACAACGTTTCCACCATACAGCAACAATTATCAATTTATACTGTTGAAAAAACAATCAAGTGTGACATTTGTTCCAAAGAATTTAGCCACAGATTAAATTTACAGCAACATTTAATGAGTCACACCAATGAAAAATCATTTAAATATGAAATTTGTTCTAATGAATTTATTCTAAAATGTGACTTACAACGACATTTAATAATTCATAGTAATGGAAAACCATTTAAATGTGACATTTGTTCCAAAGAATTTAATCGAAAATTTACATTGAAAGAACATTTAAACATTCACAGTAATAAAAAATCATTTAAATGTGAACTTTGTTCCAAAGGATTTAATAAAAAAACTAACTTACGGAACCATTTAATAATTCACAGTAATAAAAGAACATTTAAATGTTACATTTGTTCCAAAGGATTTAATGAAAAATCCACCTTAAAAAAACATTTAATGATTCATAGTAATGAAAGACCATTTAAATGTGACATTTGTTCCAAAAAATTTAATCTACAACTTCTCTTACGGCGGCATTTATTAAATCATACTAATGAAAAACCATTTAAATGTGACATTTGTTTTAAAAAATTTAATCTAAAACATGTCTTACGTCAGCATTTAATAATTCATACTAATGAAAAACCTTTTAAATGTGACATTTGTTCTAAAGAATTTAATTTAAAATTTACGTTTCAACAACATTTAAATATTCATAGTAATGAAAAACCATTTAAATGTAACATTTGTTCTAAAGGATTTAATTACAAATCTAGCTTACGAAAACATTTAATAATTCATACTAATGAAAAACTATTTAAAAAATCGTTCAAATGTGATATTTGTTCCATCGAATTGAATTCAAAATCTAACTTACAGAAACATTTAATAATTCATAGTAATCAAAAACCATTTAAATGTGACATTTGTTCCAACGGATTTAATCAAAAATGTAACTTACAACGACATTTAATAATTCACAGTAATGAAAAACCATTTAAATGTGACATTTGTCCAAAAAGATATAATGACAAATCCAGCTTACGGACACATTTAATAATTCATAATAATGAAAAACCATTCAAATGTGACATTTGTTCCCAAGGATTTAATCGAAAATCTAGCTTACGGTCACATTTAATAAAGCATACTAATTAAGAACCATTTAAATGTAATATTTGTGGTTCCCACCTTATCGAGTCTGAGGCCCTCAAGGGTAAACTCGAAGCGTAAACAAAACGAGAAATGATTTAACTTGAACTTGGAACAAACGACCGAAAGCCGATACTAGTATTAAGACGTTGAATTTTTTGGTTTGTGAAATTATTATGTCATCTACTTATAGTAATAGATACATAGTCTCCTTGTCATTTCCTTTCACATATAAACAATAGTCCGTTTCAAATCTTTTGAATTTCAAACTTATCAAGAATTCATTTATTTTCTGATTCCAACACTTACTTGCCTGTTTCAGCCCATATAATGATTTCTTCAATTTTAAGATATCTTTACATTTTACATTCACTGGTGGATATACATATATATTTTCTTTAAGATCTGTAAAAGATTACTCACGTAATATACTTTAAAACATTTTATTTGGTAGTTTTAATAATTGTTATACAGGATTCGAAAATAAGGTGACCTTTGTCATCGCTCATGTTTTACCGAATGGCGCGCTCTTCTTCCCTTTCTTCTTCTCTCTCTATTGATGGTCTTCACCTGAATGAGCCACGAGCACAAGAGACCAACGCTTTAGCACATATATGACATGCCCCTTTTTTTAACAAATACAATACAAACGAAATACAAATAAAATACAAGCTTAAACACTTAAACCAGTGAAAACATAACATAAAGTAACTCAGATCAAATTAACATTCATTAAAAATAACTTAATTATTTTTTTTTAACATTTATATCTAAATCATAGTCATTTAGGTATGGAGGAGGCCTTCGGTTTCTATGTGAACGTGACACAGTTACTGGGGTATTTCTGAATTGTTCCTCAAGGTCATTCTGAGACTCCTCCGTGTTATTTAATTCACTAGGATTATTCAACTCACCAGTAACATTTACAGGTGGTTCTTTAAAACAGAAGTCATCATCGTACATTAATCTTTTTTCATTAGATGGTTTAAAATCAATGTCTGTTTTATTCAGTAATCTACGATTTCTCCTAAACAGTTTCCCCTCAATTTCTACAAGATAGGATCTGTCACTCAGTATTTCTTTCACTATTCCTTTTTTCCACCCTTTCCCTTCTTGTACTAATATTTTGTCATTCATGTTTAATTTGGACAATTCTTTAGTCCCTTTATTATAATAGCTCTTTTGGGATTCCTGCTTTCGCTCAAACAATTCTTTTATTTTGTTTTTGTCAATGGATATGGGTTCAAGATTATCTTTTATTACTGGTAGTTTGGTTTTTATTTCTTTATTTAATAATAATTGAGCTGGTGAATACCCTAAATTTGGTAAAATTGTATTTCTATACTCCATTAATGCCCCCAGAAATTCTAAATTATTTTCAGTTTTTTTTAACATTTATTTTATTATACCCACAGCTTTCTCAGCAAGTCCATTCGATTGACTATTATAAGGACTCGAGAATTCCAAAACAAAATCAAAATCTTGAGCATATTTTAACAGAAACTTACTGTTATAAGGTACATTATCAGCTATAACTTTATTAGGTATACCAAATCGTGAAAAGGTTTCTTGAAAAAATAATTTAACCTCCTCTGCAGATTTATTTGGTATTTTTTTAACTTCAATCCAATTAGAGTAAGAATCTACCAGAAGTATATAGTACTTTTGTTTGAACTCAAGAATGTCACTGCTGACATTTTGCCAACATCTATCAGGTATTTCACGACTAAATAAAGGTTCATTTGACAAGGTTGGCATCTGAAAATATAATTTTCAATATCCATGGACATATTTTCCCAGTAGAAAATCTGTCTCGCTCTTGATTTCGATTTCGTTATACCTAGATGTCCCTCATGAATAATTTTTAACATTTCTAATCTTAAGCTTGTTGGAACTATAATTTTTTCATTATAAAATAGCAAACCATTAGAAACAAAAAGATTAGCTTTGATCCTGAAAAAGTGTTTTAAATTTTTGTCTAATTTTTTATAATCTGGCCAAACTGATTCCTCAAATTGTATTACCTGTGACAATATTTTGTCTTCTTTTGTATGAGTCTGAAATTGATTTTTTTCTTTTATCACTCATTTCTCCATTATTGTAAAGTGAATGAATAATATAGGACATTTCTGGATCGTCATACACTTTATTTTTTAAAAAGGACCTAGAAAGAATATCAGCCACATACATTTCTTTACCAGGAACATATGTTATATTAATATTATATTTCAAGAGTCTTAACAACATTCTCTGCAGCCTATTAGAAACTTTATCTAAATTTTTATTCAATATTGGAATTAATGGACTGTGATAACTCTGTACATTTACATTATAACCATAAATAAAATTATTAAATTTTTCACATGAAAAAAGGACAGCTAAGAGTTCCTTTTCTATCTGAGCATATCGTTGTTCAGAACTAGTCAGAGCTCTAGAGGCAAATGCAACTGGAGCTCCTTCCTGCAACAAACAACAACCAAGACCCTCAAATATTGCTAAGGTAGGGGCACTTGAAATAATGTTTTTTAATAATTTGAAGTCATTTTCGCAATCAACATTCCAATTAAACTTAACATTGTTTTTAACTAACTGTCTAATCTTATAGGTAAGTTTTGAAAAATCTGGTATGTATTTGTTAAAATATTTTAATAGTCCTAAAATCCTCATTACCTCATGTTTATTTATTGGACTTTCAAGATTTTTAATTGCCTCTATATTTGATTCATGAACAGATACCCCATTTTTAGATACTAATTGCCCCAAAAATTTTACTTGTGGTACCTTGTATTGTAATTTTAAGAAATTAAATTTAATATTATACTTTAGAGCTCTATCAAAGACCGATTTTAATGCAATATCATGCTCTTCTTCAGATTGACCATAAATTATTATATCGTCAAAATATATATCCACATTTGGAATATCACCAAACATTTCAAAATTTTTAGATTGAAATATTTCAGGTGCAGAGCAAATGCCAAAAGGTAAGCGGTTAAACTTGTAGCGCCCAAAAGGTGTATTAAACGTACACAATTGTGAGCTAGGTTCATCAAGTTTTAGTTGCCAGAAGCCCTCCTTCATATCTATTACTGTAAAGGTTACCTTTCCAACCAGACGAGATAAAATATCCTCAGCTGTAGGTATCATAAAATGTTCTCGCATTATATATTTATTAAGAGGTTTTGGATCTAAACACAGACGTAATGATCCATCTGTTTTTTCAACCACCATTAAACTATTTACCCATGGTGTAGGATACTTTACCTGGCTTATAACATTTTTACTTTCTAAATTATCTAGAGCACTTTTTAGTTTTGATCTAAGTGATAAAGGAATTTTACGATTACATTGTACAACAGGTTGTGTATTATCTTTTAAAATTATTTTACATACACCTGGAATTTTACCTAATCCTTCAAACAACTGACTATACATTTTTTTTATTTCATCCTTTGTATTAGGTAAAATAGTTTTCTTACAAATTGAATGTACTCTTGATACTAAACCAAACTTAATACATTCTTTTAATCCTAGAAGTGGTTTGCAAGCAAAATTAACAACAATGAAATTTACCTTGAATGACATTTTTATACACACAATTTAGTGAGACCTGGCCCAAAGGTTTTACCTTATGATTTCCAAAAGAAATTAATGTTATACATGAAGCATGTAATTTACTATCGATGCTCATAGTATCTAACACTTTCAATGGCAAAATACTTGTCTCTGCTCCTGTATCCAGTTTGAATTTCACTCTCTTACCTTCAACTATAAGTTCCTCTAACCAACTTTTGTCGTACCCTGATTCTATTTCATGGATGAAAATTTCATGATGTCCTCACAGATGGTTTCCACTTTATTGTGGCCCTCGGGATCATATTCTTCTTTTTTTCTCTCCTGAATATCACTAACTTCCATCTTACACATTTTTGCATAATGGCCTCTCTTTTTACACTTCATACATGATTTATTATATGCTGGGCATTTGCCTTTTTCATGTTCATAGCCGCAGAACTTGCATTTTAGTTTTCTGTTTTTCAAAGCATGTGTATCTATGTTACTTGTACTAGTTTGATTTAACAAACGTACATGCTCTTTACTTAATTCTATTGATTTGCAGTAAGACTGCACCTTCTCAAGTTTTAAATCCCCTTCTCTTAATAATCTTTCTTGAACTTCATTATCAGCAATACTTAAAACAAGTTTATCTCTTATCATTCGTGTTTCATAGGATGCTTGACAAGATTCACATTTGAATTCACATAGACCTGCTTGTGTTCTAAGAACAGTGATAAATGAATCCATTCCCTGTTCAGAATCTTGTTTTAAACTGTTAAATTTAAATGATTCCATGACCAGTGTTGCCAACTATAAAATTTCAGGATTCTCAAAACTTAACCTCAAAATTCACCAGATTTCACCAAATGTTAGGATCAAAATACACCCATCATCGAGGTTGTTTCAAAACCAGGCAAGTTACCTGATAACTTTTATGACGTCATCTGTATGCTTCAACATTGACCATTACAACTTACCAGACAACCTCTTAACCCATCATAGATAGAACAAAAAAGTAATATTTCTTTTGGAACAAAGTTTGTTTTGAATAAACAAATATAAATTGGACACAAAACAGAATATAAGAATATTTATTAAAAAAAAAACACAATTGTTCACAAGAAAACAAGACATTTCTTATTCTTATCCTACTAAGGATATTATAACAATAATAAAAATTATTACAAATTCTTAAAAAACGAAAACAAAAAATATACTTAATTATCTTTGGTATTACTTAATTAGTTAAGTATTGCAAAATGTTATCAACCTCAACCTGTAATCCTTGATCTGCCTCATCATCGTTGTTTTTTGTATGCTGCATTTGAGTCAAACATGATCAAAATCTCATCTGGCAATTTATAAGAATTGCAACATTTCCCCATTCTTTTCATACCAAACTTGATACTTAAAATATTGTTCAATAGGTTTAGTTTCATTCGGTTGCGGATTTTATTTTTGACAATACTCAACGAACTAAAAACTCTTTCGACATCTGCATTTGAATGAGGTAAGCAAAGGATCCTTAAAGCAAGATTGACTAGATTTTGAAAAGGATTTTCATTTGTTGCATCCCTATAATAATAATACTCTCCCTAATTCACCCCCTTACGAGTGAATTTCAACCCCTGAAGTCGACTGAACGACTTGTGTAGGGGAAGGGACGGATATTTTTATTATTTGCCGTGGCGCTCCGGGGCAACTTAAAGATGATTGATGGTGCCATTTGACTTACAGATGAGGAAAACCCGGAAAACCTTACCCACCATCATCGAGACGGTAATGCATGGCGATTTTTTAATCTGCATGTAATATCAACAGAAATTGAATTTCTATTAATACGGCACACATCAAATCCTAAAACGAACCATGCAATTTAATTAAAAATCCACATGGTCTGGTCTGGGATTCGAAGCCCAACAGTCTCAGACTCATAAACTTGCCTATAAATGAATATAAGCGCGTTAGACCGCTACACTACCGACCCGATTTATAATTATTTACTTCTATCCAAAACTGCTCTGTACTTTGTGTTTCAGCCCAGTTTATCAAATTCGTTTTCAATTTTTGATACTATCTGGGCATCATCATAAAACTGAGTGGCTACGTCTGTGATTTTATTTGGTTTTAAGCACTCCGTTACTGAAAAATATTGAATTTTGTTTCAAATTTTTATATTTTCCGGTAACCTCTGTCTCAGCTGTTTCGCCAATTCAATTAGAAACAAAATTCAGCGACCCTTTATCATTTCTTTACTGTCTTGATCTAAATGGCAGTCACGACAAGAGTTTTCAAAGGCATATCCCAAGTAAGGATTAGGGTCTAAGTGGTTTTCAAAGTGATCTACTATAGAAGAAATATGAATATTTGCATTTGGGATGACAATTTTCTTTATAATAGATAAATATAGGTGATTTAAATTATCAAACAATTTTGTAACGCCAGCATTTGATGCCTCAAAGCTTTTATTTGTTGCCTGTACTCAATTAACAATGGAATATATAAATTCTAAATATACCTAATTTGTACATAGAATACAACATTTCAGCTGTGTAACAATTGTCCTTCAAACGAACGATATCAAAATGTGCTTTCAAGCTATCCCACTGTTCCAATATTCGTTTAAGTGCTGGTTCGATGGGAATCCATCTTGTTGCGGCCATCTGTAAAATCTTTAATTGTTCCTCGCCATTATTTATCAAAGAATAAATTTGTTTATAAGAAAGCTGTCGAACTGTGACTAAACCAATTGTATGTCTCTTTGATCAGGAATTCAATATTTCTGGGCAAAGTCTTTTCTGAAGCACAGGAAACTGCTAGTTGTAACGAGTGGCAAACGCAACGCACTAAAACCAAATGCGGAACATCCTCTAGTTTTGCATAAACACCGTTTGTAATTCCTATCATTACTGAAGCATTGTCAGTACCTATAACCTGCAAATTCTGTACATTTAATTTAAGTTTTGTAAGCAGCTGCTTTATTGCCTGAACAATGCACTCTGCAGTTCCATTTTCAATGTTTATGAGTGACAAGAACGTACTATTTTTAAATGTTTGGTACTAAAATACCTAATAACAATTCCTAACATTTTTAAAACAGTAACGTCGGTTGATTCATCTATAATTATTAGACTATATGGGTTAGCTCCTACATCAAACAGTAGGTCTTTCATAAAATGGGGACCCACAACATTTTTTATTAAATTTGTACATTTAGTCCGATGAACAGGAACATTATTAATTTCACACAAGTGATCGATGTCATTTATAGACGTGTGAGCAGCTACGAATGGACAAATATCACCTTCTTTCCTTTGCTGAGTGGTAACACCTTTATTATTGGGCTCAAAGTTTAATTTCTGCTGCCTTGGACATGAAAAGGGCTTCTCAGCTGCTTTGTGCTTTAAACTTTTATGATGTTTTTTAATATCACCAAGCTTGGCGTTGATAAAAAATTTACAGTACTTGCAGTACGCTTTGGTGTAGTCTGTAGTGCATGGTTGTAGCCAACCTTTCATCTCTGGCAGCTTTTCCCACTCAGCTCTATATTTTTGTGTGTAATTAGGCACTAAAAAAATACAAATTATTTTTAAACAAAGAGATTTTAAATATTAAAATGCAATTACTTTTGGTCTTTGGATGGGAATATTTATCAACACAGTCAATATGGTTGTTTTATGATTTGAAACTAGTCAAATATTTTTCCAATTTTTTTGCTTTATTTGCTTTTCTTCATTACATTTTTGCGCTACTACTGTGCCGCACTTTTTCTGAGATGTCTGATTTTTTTTAAAAAAATAAAAAAATAGAAATTTGAATATTATAAATTTTAAGTGCAACACACTGCGAACGGCAGCTTTTCAGTCTGGAGAGCTAGGGTGAATTCGGAATTAAATCAATGTGTTTGAGTAAAGTAATAATGTCGAGCGCCATGCAACTTTAATACAATAAATGTCAATATCAAACTATACGACTAAAACTTTCCCAAGTTGCAAAATTTAAAGTTACTTACAATGATATTGATATTGTTTGATATTAACCAATATTCAAATAAACTTTTAAATAAACAATGATTATGAACTTTTCTGAAAAGGGAAAATTTATGTACCAAAAAAAAAGGAAACGAAACAACTTATTATGTCACTCTCAATTTATTTACAAATTATATTTAAAATAGAGTTACTGGTTTATCTATATGTAAATGATGACCTTTCAAACATATTACCTATGTTTATCAACTTAACATTCTCAATAAATGAAGTTAATGTTTAAAATTGTGATTTTTAAATTATTATAGTTAATTAGAAAATATGTATAATATTGAACAAATATTAATACGACAAAATAATTAAAAATAGTGACTTTTAATTATTATAGTTAATTAGAAAAATATGTATAATATTGAACAAATATTAATACGACAAAATAATTAAAAATAGTGATTTTTAATTATTATAGTTAATTAGAAAAAATATATAATATTAAATAAATATTAATACCACAATACCTTTCATAGCTATGTTCGGTTTACAACCTTTAATATAAATTAAATAACTTTATGTTCCAAATTATATACCAAATTATAATCATCAGTTGTGTTATATTTAAATTAAATAGTTAAATAAAAAAATGTATTACTAAATAAAACCTGGTTTGGTGAACTCGTGGTTCGCTCACTGGACTTAGATCTTTCGGTAACAGATCTCGGGCCGGTTACTGGTAACAAATAGGTTGACTCCATTTGTGGCGGATTGTCCAAAGGAAAGGTACAGTTGAATCTGGTCTTGGATGAAAGGTACAGCTGAATGTAGTTGTAAGCAGCAAACTACGTCTCGAAAAATACTCAGCTGGACTTTGAAATGTGGTAACTCATACATCGTGAAGACGAAACCAAATGCGGCTATTACAGCTATTCCAATATAAATTGATGCAATAAAAAGGACGATATTCAAGGTATTGATTATGGATATCTCCATATAAATGAGTACTTCAGAAACCATCAAGCGATGTAGTACAAAAAAAACATGGAAGGCGTGCTTTCTACCGGACTATGTCCCAGTGTAGGTCCCTGATAAAAGAAATACGGAAATAATATCTATCCAGAAACGTAAGAAGGAGATTCGTGAAAGAACCTGAGAAAATTATTGAATAAAAACTCACCTATTAAGGGATGACAAAACTAACACTAGCCTTCACACGAAAAGATGTGACTCTTGCGGCTTTTCAAACAGAAAGGAACGAACTTGCAAAATGGCTATTCAAAGTTCCAGAAAGGCACAAAAAATTATCTGCGTTATTTTGAATTTTGAAATAAATTTAAACAAAATTTGAAATAATAGCTTTTGATTGGTTAAAATAAAAATTTGTATACAAACGAACGAATGTACGCAATAACAGTTCTAACTAAGGCCACTCAGTAACAAATGACATGCATTCACGAAGTAGTGCAATTTATCAAACTAACAAAAAGAAGAACTGAAGAAGTGACATAACCTAACTATTCGAATCAAACAATATAAACAATAATTAGATATTATAAAAAGAATGCTACCAGAATTGAATTATATGCACAACAAAACAATTATAGATGGTAATGTATTGTAAAGTGATTAAACAAAGTTATTTTATTGTGATTCATGTTTCAGAGCTTAATCTAAATACTATTGAACAATTTTTAGTATATAATAGTTATCAAATCAAATACATGAAATTGTCTTTGAGAAACATTCCACAGAAGTGAAATACTTTAGTAGTTACGACTCAAGCTAATTGTTTTATATTAATAGTAATGAAAAGGTTAGTACATGTAAATACATTCTTTGTAGATTTAAATAAAATATTCTTGTGAAAATATAAATGCTACACTACAAAGTTAAATTTCAAAAAGCCCCCTCGTGGCGGCCATATTGAATTTTAGTACCACTCCAATTTGACTCAGAATTTTACCATTGAGTTTCCCATCTATTCACATTAGTAATCTATGGTTATGACAAACGAATGGCTACGTTCGAAAACAAGATTATGTCCATAGTACTTCTCGTGGAAACTTTTTTAGCAAGTTACTTAATTACGTTGTGTTATCATAACAGGCAGGTTAAATATGTAAGTAACAAATAGATGTTTCGCGAGGTTTTGATTTCCCTCAACAACTTCTCATTAACGTTGCAATTACGTTGTATGGGTATGTTATTATGTTCCCTTAAAACAACATCGCCGAAAGGCTTGGCAACGTTATGTGCTAGCTGGGACTACATCTCTGGAAACTATAATCTTCTTCTTTTAAATATCCCATAGTCTATATCCTGTATTTGTATACCCAATCATTACAAATATTCTAGATTTTTGCTTAAATTTTCCTCTAAATGCTGTATGTGTGCATAGGCATTACATCCAAATTTCATATTTTTAATATTAGGTTTCTCCCCATTCCATATCTCAGCTGGTGTCTTATCTTCTAAACTACTATGTGGACTTCTATTTATAATATAAGGTGCCACCCTTATTGCATCATTCCAAAATTCTTTTGGTAAGTTTCCTTCTTGGATTATAGCTCTTGCTTTGTCTAATAATGTTCGATTGTATCTCTCTGATTTGCCATTTTGTTCCGGTGTATACGGGGTAGTATAATCTATCACTGTACCATTTTGTCTACAAAATTCCTTTATTTGATTTGATATATATTCTCTGCCATTATCGCATATTAAACTTAGTTTGAACTGTATTAACTGTATTAATGGACTTATTGGTCCTGCAATGTCAGTATGAACTCCTAACACCCTTTTTGCTTTTGTTCTTGTTCCAAAATTTAGCCACATCATTTTACCATGTATGCAGACCTCACAAAAATCAATTTTACTCACCTTTAAATTTTCTATACCTCTTTCCATATTTTTATTTACCAATTTATTTAAATAAGAATTACACATATGTCTTAGTCTTTTATGCCATAATTTAACATTGTCATTTTCAGATTCTACGTTTAGACATTCTTTAATATTTAACTCAAATACTATTTCATATAAACTATTTCTTTTCCCTATTCCTACTATATCATTTCCTTTGTACAATAATACTTCACCATTATCAAAAATAACCTTTATGTTTGACATTTCTAGTCGTTTTATAGACATTAAATTATGACGCAAATTTGGAACATAAAACACATTTTAATTGTACATTCTTGTGCTTTTCCACCTACATAACTATTTACTTTTATATTTCCTACGCCTATGGCTTCCATAAAATCATTATTTTTTGCAACAGAAATTTTTATAGGATTATCCAAATACATAAAATCAGAAAAATATTTCTTATTGTTCACTAGATGATCCGTACATCCTGAGTCTATATAAAACAAAATATTAGGTACTTACATTATTATTTTGGTCTTTATTATCTAAGTTATCTTTTAGTCTGGTCATAAAACAAATACCCTTATTTTCAACGTCCTCTTTATTTTGTGCAAAGTTCCCTTGTGCATTTTCATCCCTGTTTCTTTCATTTTGATGCCCATTTCTTCTATAATTGTAACTACCTCTGAAATCACCTCTATAACCTCCTCTGTAATTTGAACTATGAATCCTCTATTTCCAATAAAACCTCTATTGTTTCCAAATGTTCCTCTACTATGACCTCGAAAACCACCTCTATACACACTCCTACATTCTCTTTTGTAGTGTCCTCTTCCTCCACATATAAAACAATTTCCTATCCTATTGGCTACTGTAAAGGCTGCTGGCTTAATATTGTCTCTAACTTCATTGCTGTCATTATTTACTGCTTTTCTTCTTTCAATCTCGCGATTTCAAATGTTAAGTCCTCACTATGCATGTTTTCTAATATTGTTATTACAGTTTCAAAAGCTGGAGGCATAGCAAGAAGTAACGTACATACTAAATCTTCATCCTTAATTCTAACAATTTCTTCGAATTCAGACAAGAAATGCTCTAATTCATTTGGCTTTTGCAGTTTCATGGTCATTAATTTTTTTCTTTGAATCATCTGCCCCGGAATGCCCTTCTTTTCATACCTTTCTTCTAAGCTTCTTCACATGCTAAAAACTGTATTTTTATCTCGAATTAAATTGATTTGGCCATCATCATCAACATTGCACAATGAACGATTTGCATTTGTTATCATTACTCTTTGCTTCTTTCTTCCTTGCCTCATTTTCATAGTTTTCTTCTTTATATTCGCATTTAATACTTTGTACTACATTTTTTTTTTTTCAAATAGAACATTCATTCTGAATTTTTATGTATGGTAATTGTTTGAGTTAAGTAATTCTATATTAAAAGTATTTTTTGGTTTCTCTGACGCCATTTTCTTTTACTTTTCTTAACGGCTTTTGAATAACTTTTTATCACTTTTTAATCTTGAATTTCTGGGTCCATAACCTGTTGTAATTGTTGTTTAATATATTAATACGCAGTAGATCACTTATATAACGTTTATTTAATAAAGACAATGAATATGCAAACAGCGTTCTAATTATTATTAATACCAAAGACAACCATTCTTCATAATCTACATCAGAGACAGTGACACAGAACAACCTTCTTTTTTCTCTTTTGACATCTGACATTTGACATTCCATTTATCTTAGATCGTCAATAACTAGACTTGAACTTAATATAAGGTAAAAGGAAAGCATTACTTATGAATAAAATGGGTTTATAACAAGAGTTTGTGAAACATTGGCATTACTTAGGTTATACCATGCGGTGATTTTCACAAGCCTGGACAAATAATTACTGAGCGGAGATCTAGAATAGCTCCCCAAAAAGTTATGCAACTTATATCCTTAAATGTAAACAAAATATATTTAATTATGTTTTTTTTTAAGAAATGTTTTTATTTTTTGATAGAATAATTATTTTGTTTTTAAGAATGTATTTTATTTTATTTAGACGTTTATCAAAGGCATTACTTTTTGTAAATAATAGAGTTTATTTTTAATTTTTGTTTTACAAATTTGTATAAAAATTACGCTGTACTTAAATTGCCGTTAAACGGTAGCCTACTAAAATGCCGTTAAAAGATATGACGTCATTGAAGTGACGCACTTGACGGCTTTTTATTTGCTTTTTTCTTAAAATGCCGTTAAATCCAGAGTAGGAAATGACTTATTATTACTTACTATATAGGCGAGTTTTTTTTTTTAACTGAAATTCATCATTGATGCCTGTCAATTACGTCATAGATTGTTTACCGATGGAACGATTAATAGTTAATAAAAAAACGGATTTTTTTCGTGTCATTTGTCATTTTTGACAGAGCGTTTTTTATTATTATTGTGTTATTATTTATTCAATTTAAGTCGATTTTGCTGTGTAAGTTTTGTGTTTTATAGAAAAATGGGCGACGATTTAATTAAAAATGTTAGCGCACTTATTGCAACGAGAAGTAGATGGAGTAGCTCATCGGATAGTTCGGATGAAGAATTATTTATTTTGACAGCTAAAAGAGAAAGACTGAAAATTATAAATTATGTGCAAAACATTGTATTAAATTATGATGACATAGACTTTAGGTCGCATTTTAGATTGAATAAAACCGCTGTTGAGGTAAATTTTATAGGTGTAAGATTTTTTTGTAATTAAATTACCCATCTATCTTTTTAGGAAATCTGTCAAGAACTAAATTTTGAAAGAAGGATAACACTTCCTGGGAGACCACCACTAAGACCTTTAGATTCTATATTGATTACGTTGTGGGTACTTGCCAACCAAGAATCTTTTAGGGGAGTCGCAGATCGGTTTGGATTGAGCAAGGGACATTGTCACCAAGTTTTTATTAAAATATGTAAAAAAATATGTAAACTCAGAGAAAGGTATATTGTTTGGCCAACAACAGTAGAGGACATAGAAACATGTGTGCATAATTTTAATAATTTGAGGGAAAATGCATTTCCAAATGTAATTGGATGTATTGATGGGACTCACATTTCTATAAAAGGAAACAGACAAGATAATTCTTTTTATAATAGAAAAGGGTATACAATTCTCCTATACACAATAAAATGGATACAGAAGGAATTATACCAGAAAGGTATCATTTATTAGGGGATTCAGTATATCCGTTAAAGACATATTTAATGGTACCATTTAAAGATAATGGGCATTTGACCAGGCGTCAAAAAAAATTTAACCGAATACTAAGCAGCTCTAGGGTTGTCATTTAAAATGCATTTGGCAGGCTCAAAGAAGTTTTCAGAAGGTTGAAATATTTAGACTTAGGCAATTATGAATACTTCAAATTTATTGTTATAGCTGCAACTGTACTCCATAATTTTATATTAAAAAATAATATACCAGTCGATTATAATCCACCAGAATTCGATGAAAATCTAGATGACCTTAATCAAGCTTACGATGGTACTGAGATGGCCAGGGCCAGACAAAAACGTGTGGATATAATGAATTCATTCCCTTAAAATGTTTTAAATAAACACTTTTACAATCTCCGTTTTTTTTGTTATTCTTTGCAGGTAGGTACTACAATGACGATTTTTTAAACCAACATTGAGTTAATATTATGTGTCCTGTAAACTTTGTTAGTATTGAAATGAAAAATATAACAAGAGAAATAAATGAAACAAGTAAATTCACAAATGCTTTATTAAATCTTTGAACAAATAGAAAAACAAACAACAAAAATCATAATGGCATATTTCTAGCCTCAAATCTAACAAGTACAAAAACAAAAGTACATTCTTAGTCTACTCTCTCTCGCTCTATCCAATTAAATTGGAATTAAAAGTTATACATATTAAAAAAATATATAAATAAGCAACATTAACTAACATAATATCTAATTTTTGACTAGATTCAATCAGAATCAGAACTATGGCGTCTTTTTTTAGAACTAGATGCCCGAATTGCATCTGCTAGATTGTTCATCGCGTTTATTTCTTGTTCCTTCAGCCCTTTTTTTTCTTCCCAAATAGTTTCCATTCTTTGTGTTTTATAGAATAAGTATTCATTTAAACACATTTTATTTTCTTTTAATACTTTTTGCACCTTCCTTTCTTCATTTGGTTTTGGCTTTTCAGCTTTATTTTCTTTTTCTACTTTTTCTAATGATGAAGACAGTAATAATTCTTTGGGAGCACTTGACTGCTTTGTACCAAGAACCTCATCGAATATGTTAAAGTATTCCCAAGTAATTTTTGATTCTCCAGTCATCTTGTGCCTTTTGTCATTATTAAATCTATAGGTTTGTAATAAATTCCTATATTTATTATAACATTCGTCCCCTGTTAAATTGTAGCCTCCGACTGTTTTCATTAGAATAGATATTTTCTGCCACAGTTTTGTTTTTTTACAGGTAGGCATATTAAATTTGTCCTCCTGTCCTAAACGGTAGTCCAGCAATAGTTTTATTGAATCGTCTGTCCATTTAAACCGTACATCTTTTTTGGTATTTTCTTGCATTGGTACTGGTTCACTGGACTCACTCTCATCATTCCGGTTCTGCTCTGGGGACCCTGATCCTAACCCTAAATCAATCTTAATAATACTAGATGTACTACTACTAGGGTTTTGGTTTCTAGTTTCTAACTTTTTTTTTAATAATTGTTGCTGGTATTCGAGTTTTTTAAAATATTGTATTAGTTTGGTAGCATCTGAAACAAGTATTTACAAAATATATAAAATTCTTATTGTACACGGCTTAAATAGTAGGTACCTACCGTTAGACACTTCTTCAATTTCAGTAGCAGTTAAAAGAGCCCTTATGGTTTTGTTTTCGTGTTCTAAATTTACCTCTATTAAATCATCCATTTTTCTAATTTTAAAGAAATTTATTTTAATTTTTGAGGTTAATCTCACAAAACACAAGTGTTAATCTCACAAAACACTCACTCTGGTTAAGCTGTCATTTTTAACAATCCATCGATATTTGCCCACCACTTCAAAACCTCGGTGGACAGATATGCAATTCCGATGTACACAGCGGTAATAAATGAACGCGAGATCAAACAAATCTAAAATCCATCAGAGAATTTATGAACGCGTTTGGTGGAATGGTGGAGTCACCGGTGGATAAAAAAACAGCCTTTATTGTTGAGTATTGTTGTCAATAATCAGTCATGTCTTATTCTGAATAAAATTAACTTGGAACA
The DNA here is from genome assembly GCA_927349885.1 of Psylliodes chrysocephalus. Classification (NCBI taxonomy): domain Eukaryota; kingdom Metazoa; phylum Arthropoda; class Insecta; order Coleoptera; family Chrysomelidae; genus Psylliodes; species Psylliodes chrysocephalus. The sequence continues at coordinate 56,072,088 of OV651820.1, forward strand.
GAGTCTGTCGATTTAAAATGTTATTCTTGGTAAAATGTGGCATTTATTTTGACTTTTATTTCAAATTATACACAGATAACTAAAAAATATGCTGCACATGGCATTCTCTGCAAAACCATAGTTTCGACTTAGGTTGCCTAATCAATCCAACACATCGAATATGTCTCCATAGAAGGCATCCACTACAACATTCATTGTGAAACATGCTTACCTAATTTATATTGATTATTTTAAGATTTTCCAGATTTTGATTAATTCAATGAATATTTTTTATTTTAACAATCTTATTTATATACTATTTTTAATTCTAATGGAGCATTGGTAGATGCAAGTAGTTATAAGTTTCGTAAATTATTTTTGTTTTTGTACTTATACTCGTATATATTTTTTATTTCTTTCTTCTTTTATATTAACTTTATTGGGAGCATTGGTAAATGTATTTAGTTGTAGTTTCATTTTTCTTAGGAGAACATGTAATGAGGTTATAAAACCTGTTTGTTTTCTGTTAAATAAATAAATAAAAAAATAAAAAACAAAGCAGGGACCCGGACCGAAATGAAATTGACGGTTCGGTTCCGGTTCTTATCACATTTAAAAAAATCCGGTCCGGTACGGTTCCGGTTCTCAAAAAAAAATTTCGGTTCGGTCCGGTTCTACCAAATTTTTTTCGGTTCGGTTCAGTTATTTCGGTTCGATTGATTTTTTTATAGTAGGTATGTACAGGGTTATTCATTATAAATTACCCACCCCTTATTATCGTTATTGCATATTGAAAAAAAAAAGTTTCAAATAAAAGTTGTGTCCAGCCAACAAAAAAGCATATGAAAAAGACACAAGAACCGAAAAAAACGAAAAAATTCATTTTTATTTCGGATCGGTACGGTCCGGTCCATAAAAAATATTTTTAATATATTATCGGTTCGGTTCGGTTCCGGTCCATCTAAAACATTTCGGTTCCGGTCCGGTTTTCGGTTAATAACGGTTCGGTCCGGGTCCCTGCAACAAAGTGCTGTATGATTTTTCTGTGTGTCTTCACCGCACACAGAACAAGGCCAACGTTGTTGAAATCGTTTCTGCTCGACTAGATTGATTATTTTTTCAAAAGCTTCCTCTGTGCAAAAACTTCTAAAAGTAGGAATTTACATCGTTAGCAATAACTAACATTAAAAACCCAAAAAAGGGGTGTTGGTGGCTGTTGCACGTACTTTAAATTAATAAAGAAAAAAACTTGTATTTCGTGCAAAATTTTTAATTCTTAAATGCAATGCGCTTTCGGCTAGAAGCCATCCTCAGTACTTGTTGTCACCATTATCCCGAAGGTCCTTGGTCATCCTAGTTCCAAACAAAAGTTGTTTGGATATTCCAACCAGAATTACAAATTCACCATTAGTGCGGTTCGTTTTGGAGGTGTCATCGGCACGAAATACAAGTATTTTCTTTATTAATAACTGAAATAAAAAGTATTTATTGCTACACTTACCTTATCATGTGGATATCAACTGCTTCAGAAAGTACGGCATGTGATATTTCTTCAGGAAGCGTTTTAAGGTCTACATTTTCAAGAATTTTCCCATTTACGATATCTTTAACAATGTTACGATTCTTTACGAAGAAATTTAGGATTATCTTTTGTTTTTCATAATAGGATTGTTTAACAAATGCTACAGTATTTCTTTTCTTTTTCTTTGGTAGTCCTATGACTGTTAAGTCCTGTCCATTTGGACGACCTCGTTTTTTTATTGAGACAGGCATCTTAATTGTTGACAAAACGACATCATTGACTTCAACTATTTGATGAGACTGGCTGTTGGCGTCATTTAAAACTAAATCACTGGTATAAGAAAGTCCATGTGCTTCATTTGGATCTGGTGTCTTTTCCTTCTCTATAACCACCTCGTTACAAAACACAGGTGATTCCACAGATGACTGAACCAGAGATAATGGATTTGCAATATCTAATATGAGCGCTTCATTCGTATTATTTCTGTCTTGGGGAACCACATCGTCACAAACCTCTGAGTGTTCCACAAAAAACTGATTTTCACTTTCAAATACAACTTCATCATTGCTTCCAATAAAAAACTGGGTCTGATTTTCGTCTACATTCACAATTGCAACATCAGTGTCATTGGCCCACAAAGTTTTAAGATTTTTTAATACATTAAGCCTTTGCTCAAACAACATGCCCGTCCGTTGAGCTGCTAAGTCTGCCAGTTCTGTGCATAAGACATTTTTTTCGTCTTTGTGTATAGGTACTTGGTGGATGAAATCGGTTTGTGGTCAGTGATATAGACTGACCATTACTATTAGATGTACTTGGAGAGTCCCGGTTGGTCGGTTCAATATCTTCTAAAAAACTCGTTAATGTTCGCTGACTGTCTTTGTAATAGGTCATAGTCCATCTCGAGTTTACAATCGTTTTGTCAAAGAGCTCGACATTTAAATACTTTCTTAAAGCAAAAATATGCTTGCAAGGTAAAATCATTGCAGTGTATATCACACAGCTGCAAGAAGAAACCGTAGTTTGCACAGATCCGCGACTATCAGTAATGGTGTAATAACTGTCTGTAGAAATGGTAATTTTTTCGATGTGTTTAGAAAGACGAATTTCTCTTAATACGTGCTTCGATGCTTCACGTGTAAGCAATTCAAAATATTTCTTTTCAACTGAATCTTCCGGGAACATATCGACGGGTTTCTTCAAAATACCATAAACTGCTTTATGGTCCCTCTTTGTCTCTAAACTTGCAACGATTGTAAACAAGCTGTTTATAAAATGTTCCAAGGGACTATTTTTGTCTATAACAGATTTTAATTTAGCGTTTATAGACTCTAGGCGGTTATTTGTATTATTTAAAAAATTATTTTTAAATTAATTTTTTCCCAAATTACACTCATCTCTGCTGCTATTCCAATTTTTCATAAAATACTTATAAACAGTTTGAGGTACACTATTCTTTAAGGCTTCCAAGTATTTTTGATAATCATTGTCTGTTTTGGAATAAACCAATTTTTGAATAAGTTCCAAACTAAGTGTACGTTGACTCGGAGTGATACCCAACTTTTGACAAGAAATATCACGATGGAAAATTTTTAGTGTATGAAATACACATATTATACTGTTAGCGGTGGGAAAACAATTCTTAATTACCTCTCTTTCATTTAAGTCTTTGTCTGTCATTATGCATTTCACGTTGATCCATGACGGATTTTCTTGTTTGAATGTTTCTAAGAACCAGGTAAAACTTTCCTTATCTTCAGATGCCAATATACACACAGCCACTATTTCAGTTTGACAATTACCATTTTCAACGATTATGAGAAAAACAGGTAATCCTATTTTAAGTAATTTATATGTAGCATCCACTGCAAGAAATTCTGAAAAAGCCTCCATTGTGCTTTTCATGGTTGGACTTTGAATGAAAAGTCCTCTGAAATTATTGTCTTCGTCTCTCAAAACAGCCGCATTGGCACCTAAAAACAGTAGTTATTAGGACCAATAAGATGATTATAGAATATTTTAGTTTACCGTGTTTAGCTTTAAGTATATTTAAGCAGTTATCCAAGTTTTCTTTCTTTGATTGATCTTGATTTGATTTCTTCATATTTGTTAAATCTTGTAAAGTAACAATTTTACCAGTACTTTCTTGAAATTTTTGTTGTATCATTTTTCTGTTAGCCTCCATATTCAAATAATCCTTTGCGCTTTCCTTCATGTTGCTGGAAAGTCTTCTTTGGCTGGGGGTATGTGCATGTTGGACATACAAAATATGGCTCCATATGGCAAAACAGCGCAGGACAAAATGGCGCAGGACAAAAGAGCGCAGGATAAAATAGCGCATGACAAAATAGCGCAAGAACAAAATAGTGCAAGGACAAAATAGCGTAAGGACAAAATAGCGCAGGACAAAATAGCGCAAGGACAAATTAGCGCAGGACAAAAAACGCGTGTCAAAATATTCCAGAATTATCATTAAAATATTTTTTTTAACTAATTTACCTAACCTGTGCGGCCTGGAGACATATACAGCAACCTCACAACGACTCCAAGCCGCACGTCTAATTTGTCCGCCATTTTTGAGTAAATGCCAGTATTATAATTGAAATAAAAAAAAACTTTGACCAATTTACCTAACCTGTGCGGCCTGGAGACATATACAGCAACCCCACAACGACTCCAAGCCGTATGTCTAATTTGTCCGCCATTTTTGAGTAAATGCCAGTATTATAATTGAAATAAAAAAAAACTTTAACCAATTTACCTAACCTGTGCGGCCTGGAGCCATATAGAGCAACCCACAATTACTCCAGGTCGCACAGTTTAGGTAATTAGTTAAAGTTTTTTTTTAATTTTAATTAGAATACTGGAATATTTTTCTCGCTTGATTTGTCCGCTCTCTTTTTTTGAGTAAATGCTAACTTGACTCTGATTATAATTTTATTACGCATTATTTCAATGAATTACAATAATTAAAAAACATCTTTTTCTTTTGCGCTATTTCGTCCTGCGCTATTTTGTACTTGCGCAATTTTGTTCCTGCGCTATTTGGTCCCAGCGCTATTTTGTCCTGCGCTATTTTGTCCCCGCGCTGTTTTGTCTTGCGTTATTTTATCTGCGCTCTTTTGTACCGCGCCATTTTGTCATGCGCTGTTTTGTCATGGAGTCACAAAATATATCTATTATGAATATAATACTGTTTGAAGAAGAGTTCTAAATTACTATATTTCAACTATACTCTGCGAACATACCTTTGAAGTGACATGATTGTGCTTGTTTTGAACCGACGTTACTTCGAGTGCTTTTCCATCAGACGATGCCTTGAATCTTACATGTGCTGGACAATCTTCTTTAAATGTCCAAGACTGTCGAATTTTTTTCCCACTGCTCTTAAATGTTTTTCCACCGTGATTACATGCATATAAAAGTTTATAATATATCAAAGAGCTTTCTATTGGTCTCACAATTTTACTGCTTGCAATAGTACGGGCATCTCGTTTCCAAAATGTTGTGTACGTATTTTCACCAAGCTCCTCAATCGCTTTCTTTGCGTCATAAAATGAGCTGAACCTATCTCCAACTTTCAGCATTTCCGACATTACCGCTAGATATGTATTTCAATTTCAATACCTAACCTATAAATGTATCTAGGTAAAATTCATCAAAAAAACTAACTGAAACACTTACCCCAGTCTACACCAATAATATCCAGATTCACACCTTATTTAAAATTAACTTGTAGCATTTAGCACATATTGTTGCTACAATAATAACGAAAACGCGACGAAAATAACATTCCAAAGCGAAAACGGGCTACGGCAAAATTTTAAGAAGTAATCGCGCATAGAAATCAGTCATTTTCTACTCTAGATTAACGGCATTTTAAGCAAAGCAAATAAAAAGCCGTCAACTGCGTCACTTCAGTGACGTCATATCTATTAACGGCATTTTAGTAGGCTACCGTTTAACGGCAGTTTAAGTACAGCGTAAAAATTATTTGAATAACCTACAAAATAATCACAGACGCGTCACTCCAGAAGAGGTTTAGCTTGTAATAAGGTGTAATGTTATAATCTTGGGTAATGTCATAATCTTAGGTAATGTCATAATCAAGTGTAACTGTTAAAATCTGATTAAATGTCAATATGTTGAGAGAATATGAATGTTCATAACTGGTCATAATTAATTATTTATTAGGTTTATTGGTTTACACGCTTGAATTTACAAATTTATGAAAAATTGTTCTGTCGTTTTCTCCTATCCATTTTTTAATTTTATATTTAAAGTGTTTGTATCGTTTTATACTTTGTATTTCTTCTGGTATTTTTGAAAATATTCTAGGTGCTAAGTAAGAACAACATCTTTGACCTGCCGTTTTTTCGCATCTTGGTGTTTTAAATGCTTTTCTTTTAATTCTCGTTTCATACTTATGAGAAATGGGCTTCAGTTTAATTTTATTTTGTTTACTAAATAATAATATTCTTAAACAGAAAATTTGTCGAATATCAAACAGCCCTGATAATTTAAATAAGAAGTTCGTGGGGTAAGTACGACTTTTTCCGTATATTATTTTTATGAACCAAGTTACGTACGCCTCCCCATCCTGTAATTCCATAACTTAGCTGAGATTGTATTAGTCCATGATAAAGTATCTTAAGATGAGCTTCAGTTAAAACTTTTTTTAGGTATCTAAATTTCCCTAACATGCCCCTTAATTTTTGTATGACCGAATTAATATGTAGATCCCATCTTAAATATCTATCAACTATTATGCCTAGATATTTAACAGATGTAGCGGCTGGAATCTTGGTAAACTGATCTATTTCTAATGTATCAAAATGAGGTAAATTATTTTCATATGATGTAAAGGCACATTGCGTTTTTTCAATATTTAGAATAAGAAGATTGTGTTGAAACCATAATTTTATTTTCTTAAAATCCTTTTCTGTTTGACTTTTTAAATCACTCCAATTCGATTAAAGAATTGCAGTGTCGTCTGCGAAACTCATAATCTTTCCTGTGATGTTTAGTTTTAACAAACTATATATAAAAGGAATAATAATGGCTCCAATACTGTGCCCTGAGGAACGCCACAACATACCAATTCAGGCTCACTGACGACACTATCAATTTCCACATATTGGACTCGTCCCGAAAGATAACTTCATATTAATTCAAACACTTTGCCTCTTAATCCATATGACCTTATTTTCTCAAGAAGTTTCACATGAGAGACCGTATCAAAAGCTTTTGACAAGTCCACAAATATACATAAACTTGGCGTATTTTTATCTAATTTTTGGTGTATATAAGAAGTTAGCGCATAGATTGCGTCTTCTGTGGATTTACCTACCCTAAAGCCATATTGACACTGAAATTAAATTATGTTTATCTAAAAAATTTACGATTTTCTTTTTAAGTACTTTCGCAACAACCTTTGCTATATTTGATATCAATGAAATGGGTCTATAGTTTGACATCTCTGACTTACTTCCTTTTTTATGTAACGGTTTAACAATACCTACCTTAAAAACATTTGAGAAACAATCTGCAGCCATGCAATTATTAATTAAGTAAGTCAAAGGTGTTGAAACTTCTTCACATATGTTTTTTAGGGTCTCAGATCTAATTTTATCATGTCCTGGTGACTTTTTAACCTTTAGTTCATTGATCAAATTTTTTATTTCAGATTTTGTTGCAGGATATAGATACATTGAATTACATAAATTTATGCTTTCTGTAAAATCCTCTTGAAATTAATTTACTTGAGGTACTTCTGATGCTAGTATTTCACCAATGTTACTAAAATATGTATTTAAATTATTAGCTATTTCTATTTTCTCTATTATTGTAACTCCATTTGATAATTTAATCTTCTCTATTTTTGTTTTGGGTTTAAGGTAATTGCAAGCCTCGTTTACTGTATCCCAAAGTACCTTCGATTTATTTTTGCTTTCTTCAATATTATTTTGAAAATACTTTTTTAGTTAATTAAATTTTTTGTGTGCTGTTTTAAATAATTATATCTACTTTTCAATTCCGTATCGTAAGGTTTTTTATTGTATGACCTATTTTTTTTCGTCAATTGTTTTTGACAAATTTGGCGTAATCCACTTATTTCGTAAAATATTTTCCTTTTTTATTTTTAGTATTTTTGTATTTTTGTGTATACAGGGTGTAACTAAATAAGTGTAAAACATTTAAGGGGGTGATTCCTCATCGAAAAAAAGATAGGATCTTTCATATAAAGAAACTATATTGGAGCATCCCTTGTTAAGATACAGCCCCTTAACGGGGGTACCTTAAATTTGTTTAACAATTTTTTTCACAAGCACTAAACAAGTTACAATATTGAAATTAACCTGTCATTTTCTACTACCAAAAAGACACTTAGCCAGTAATTTATTTGGTTTACCCCATGGTTGTAAGGGGTGGAAAACGCAACCCCTAAAATTTCGTTCCAACGTAACTTTTTGTTTATTTTGGGCAAAAAATTCAAGAGACATTTTTTGTTTAGAATGAAACAGGATATCGGAAATAAATTTTTAAATTGGTAAACAAATAATAAGACAAAAAATTACGCTGGAACGAAATTTTAGGGTAACTTGTTTAGTGCTTATGAAAAAAATTGTTAAACAAATTAGTGCAACAGTAGGCACTACACACCATTACAACTTAACACACGAGGAAGCTTCTTTAAAAGACAGAACAAAAGTGACCAGGAAATCACAGTTTTGCCATATTCGCAGTAAAATGTATTTACAGAATCCATCAGTAGATGGAGCCATGGCGAGTTATCGCAAAGAAACGAAAATAATCGGGAAATTAGGGTCAAAACATACAAATAATGTAATATAAACTAATCTTATATAAGGGGAAAAGTTTAATAGTTGCTAGAGCAATCTATCAGGCTGAAATACTCTCCACAAACCTAAAGAAAAATTGGAAATCTTAAAATTAAAACTGGCAGCGTCGCATTCCTGCAGAAACTACCCCGGATCTGTTAATTAGTGCGAAAATTAAAATTGAATAGATCAAGGTGACATTTTTAATACCTACTATACTATACTATACTATACCTTCTAAAAATAATAAATAATAACTAATCAGGGCATCAAATACAATAACTATGATGGAAAGATAGTCCTTCGTTTGCAATAGAATCAAACTTGTTCTGAAAATATTAATTTTCACACAAAATATACATAAAATTTGCAAAGAAGGTCAAAACTGAGCAAGCACAAGTGTAGAGGTGGGAAAACTAAAATAAAAATCAACTAAAAATGAAACAATGAAGAAAATAGGATTTAAATACTTTCGAAAACGGAACGATAAATTTGACACGTTACAAAATGTGACATTTATTTTGTTCTCAAGGATTTGATCACAAATCTAGCTTACGAACCACATACCTTGATTTTCGTTTACTATACGGAGAATGGTCACACTGCGCAGCTTTCTGAGTGCCTTTTAAAAGGAGATAGAAAACTCCGCCATTTTGATCCCTTATTACGTGTTGCCTACATCTTGGCGCAATATTTTTAATAGGTGCGTTTTAATCATCCGCTTCTGCTTCGGAATTGTCGGTTTTCTTGTTTTAGACAGACAGGTTAAAACGACTAAACCGACAATTCCGGAAGCAGAAGCGGATGATTAAAACGCACCTGGGCGGCTATCCTCGACAATCGCTAAAAAAACGAACCGTTTTCGAAAGTGAGTGGTTGAAAAGCGAGTAGTTTTTGAAATCTATATTCTTGACTGACGTTCGATGAGTATTCGTTTTTTAAGACGTACGTTTTTAACAAGCAAATAATATGTCTGGCATCACTGTAAACTGTCTATATCGTTGAATTCAAGTAATGTGCAGGTCATAAAAGAATAAGGATTATGTAATTTAATTACAACAAACCAATAACCTATAGTTTGTTAAAAACCTATCTAAGCAGTAGGGAACAACATGTTGAAATTAATAATACTCTCAGTAATAAAACAATAATTGAGTACGGAGTACCACAGGGAACTGTATTGGGTCCAGTACTCTTTACAATTTATCTAAATGATATCTTACACTTACCATCATCAGGAACAATAATTAGTTTCGCAGATGATACTGTGATCTACTATGAATCGTCTAGTTGGAAAGATCTAAAACATTCGGTAGAACTTGATATAAATAAATTAATTGACTGCTTCAATCAGAAATTACTTACCATCAACTTTTCGAAAACACACTTTTTGCCATTTGCATGTTACGAAAATACTCTACCTACATACAATCTCTTGAGCATCAATAATCATGGTACTGAAATCCGAATACAATCTTCCAAATCTGTAAAATATCTGGGCATTTATTTAGACTGTCATATGAGATGGGATGTTCACATTGGAAAAGTTACAAATATTTGGAAGTTTTATGTACAAATTCAGATTGCTAAAGAGTATTTTAGAATTGCCACAATTGAAAATAATGTACCATGCACTGATAGAATCTAGACTTTCGTACGGAATAATTGGATGGGGCGCAGCTGCGACTTGCTACACAAAAAAAATAGATATAATACAAAAAAAATTTATTAAAATTATTTTAGGTAAGCCTCGAGTATACTCCTCGGATAATCTATTTAAGGAATCTGGTTTTCTAGATATACGGCAACTTTATTTTCTAAAAATGTGTATCGAAACCTATAAAAATAAAAATGAACTAAAATATATAGACCATCAATATAAAACTAGGGCAAATACTAATAATCTCGTTCATGTAGACTACTTTTGAAAAACAATAAACCAAAGGGGATTTGTACATAACTCTTCTAGACTATTTAATTATCTGCCGGTACATATAAGAGAAACAAAATCCGTAAATATTTTTAAAAATAAAATACAAAGACACATGTTGCAAATGAATAGGCATGAAGTTCACGCCGTAGTCGATCCTATGCAATTCTTAGTATAAAAAATTGTGATATTCATTTAAATAAATGTATTTAGTTTTTAATATTTAATTTTTATATATTTATCCTGTAATTTCAATGTTTTTAATCGATTATAATTATTTTTATTATTATTATTTTATAATTATTCTTTTTTAATATGATTCAATATATCTGTTTTAATAACTATTATTTTCATCATTTTATTGAAATTTTATAAATATAAATGTAACTGAATAGGTATATAAGAAAAAAAAAGTGTCAATGGCAAATCCACGTGCTGGCTTAGCCTTAGTGGATTTACTAGGTTACTTACACGTATATGTATTTAGAATAAAAAAAAAAAAATAAATTAAAAAAAAAAAAATTAATTAATGTAATTGTAAATTTGTCGAATGATTTTTTATAATCACATAATATATCGATGTTCAGGATAAACTGAATCGTTAATTGGTGGCGTAAAAATAGCTATACGGGTGCAGTTAATGCAACCTATAATTCTAGGAAAATCGTACTTCATAAAAACCTAGTTTTTATGATACAAAATTCATTTAACTAATAACTGTGCTTATCTTATTCAGTTCTTTAACATCTTGTGGCAATTTTACAAAATTGTAAAAATTTCTGGACACAACGTGTGATAGAGAAGAGCTTTGAACTACCACTTGTAAGAAACCGCAAGCAAATTAACATTTGTAAATAAAACATACATAAATTAATAATTAAATTCTTACACGGTAAGATATAAAAAATATTCATTCAATATCAATTAAAATCAAAAAATGGATTCTGCCTCTGCAAGTCTGAATCTTTAAGCATTCTTATCTTCCAAGTTTTCTAATTGTACAATTATTGATAATATAATTGAAAGAAATTCTCAGCTATATTGGACTTTTTTAGTACTGCAAACCATATTTATAAGAAACTAGATACTTTTGTAGGTATTAATAAAACGTAGTTTACCAAGAAGTTGTTTAAATCAATCAATATTATTAATCATCCTAAAAGTGACATATAAGTGACATTGACTAAATCCTTGAAAACATGCACGTTTTATCAAAAACGTGTGAAAAATTCCGCTCGCTGTAAAACCCCCCTTTTAAAAGCGTACACGCTTTTAAAACGAATGTCGAGAATAGCGAATAGCTCGTATGTTGCTAAAGCGTATACGTTTTTTAGAAAACGATAGCCGAGGATAGGACCCCTGGGCGGCTATCCTCGACAATCGCTAAAAAAACGAACCGTTTTCGAAAGTGAGTGGTTGAAAAGCGAGTAGTTTTTGAAATCTATATTCTTGACTGACGTTCGATGACTATTCGTTTTTTAAGACGTGTACGTTTTTAACAAGAAAATAATAGGTCTTTTCCTTTGCATCGAAAGTGTAGCACTGATCTACACCACTTCTGAAAATATCGTTCCATTTATACAAATTGTATGGATGGAACGATATTTTCAGAAGTGGTGTAGCTCATTGCTACACTTTCAATGCAAAGGAAAAGACCTATCATGTCTGGCATCACTGTAAACTGTCTATATCGTTGAATTCAAGTAATGTGCAGGCCATAAAAGAATAAGAATTATGTAATTTAATTACAACAAACCAATTGTAAATTTGTCGAACGATGATTTTTTCTAATCACATAATATATATCGATGTTCAGGATAATCTGAATCGTTAATTGTTGGCGTAAAAATAGCTATACGGGTGCAGTTAATGCAACCTATAATTCTAGGAAAATCGTACGTCATAAAAATCTAGTTTTTATAGTAAAACATTCATTTAACTAATAACTTTGCTTATCTTATTCAGTTCTTTAATATTTTTTGGCAATTTTACAAAATTGTAAAAATTTCTGGACACAACATGTGATACAGAAGAGCTTTGAACTGCAAGCATATTAACATTTGTAAATAAAACATACATGAATTAATAATTAAATTCTTACACGGTAAGATATAAAAAATATTCATTCAATGGGTGCTATGATTGAACGTTTACGTTATCCGTAACGTACATGTTAGGCCGAGTTTTAACAGTAAAGAGACAAATTCGTATGATGTAAATAAAGTCTTTCATAACACATTACTGTTATTTTCCGCCTGTTATGTTCTAATTTAACAGTTTTCCATCATACGAACTTGCCTCGTTACTTTTAAAAATCGGCCTAACATGTACGTTACGGATAACGTAAACGTTCAATCATAGGACCCAATATCAGTTAAAATCAAAAACTGGATTCTGCCTCTGCAAGTCTGAATCTTTAAGGATTCTTATCTTCTAAGTTTTCTAATTGTACAATTATTGATAATATAATTGAAAGAAATTCGCAGCTAATGGACTTCTTTAGTACTGCAAACCATATTTATAAGAAATTAGATACTTTTGTAGGTATTAATAAATAGTAGTTTACCTAGAATTTGTTAAAATCAATCAATATTATTAATCGTCCTAAAAGTGACATATAAGTGACATTGACTAAATCCTTGAAAACATGCACGTTTTATCAAAAACGTGTGAAAAATTCCGCTCGCTGTAAAACACCCGTTTTAAAAGTGTACACGCTTTTTAAACGAATGTCGAGAATAGCGAATAGCTCGTATGTTGCTAAAGCGTATACGTTTTTTAGAAAACGATAGCCGAGGATAGGGCCCCAGATATTTTGCTTGCTGCTGTCAGTGTCAGTGAATATTATTTTTGGAGTCACAGTTTATTCAAAGTATAATATACTTTGGTTTATTGCTAAAGAATCAATTAGGATAGTTTTGATTGTCAATCTAAGGTTGTCAATTAACTATTTTATAAGTGTTTTCCTGATAAATCCGAATATATTTGTTCGATTTTAAAAAGAATTTTGTTTGTTAATCACCTGGTGAACACCGTTCTTCTGAACGTATCAGTTTTAAATTGGAAAATTGGTAACGGATTTCTATCCCCTTCTGTCCTGTTAGAAACCGCAGTGCTACACATCCACCTGAATTGCAGTTAAACCAAAGAAGGTTAGGGTTTCTCCCGCCCAAAATGGTAGATCATAAGCCTCCTGAACCACCAGATAAAAATGCTGGTGAAATTATTAAAACAAGAATAAAAGAAAAAGATTTTACTCTGCCTCAGATTCAGGCTCCTATGAAGTTTGTGTACAAGGGAAACAAAAAAATGTAGGTAATCTTCACATTTTGAGTATTGCTAAATCAATATTCAACCTTAATATTAAACAAATTGTAAAGGTTAACCGAAAGGGAAAAAACAGATTGGGCGTGTTTTTTGCTGATTATAAATCTGCAAATATTTTTATTGATGATAAAAAATGGGAATCCTCAGATTATGAAGTTTTTGTTCCTCTTCATCATGTAACGTGCAAAGGAATTGTTAGAGATGTCTGTAAATCTTTAACTGATGATAAGATCAAAGAGTTCTCTGATACCAAACTAGCCTTTTGCAAAGTCCTTTACGTGAAACGAATGAATAGGAAAGTAGATGAACAAGGCGAAGATCCAGTTTAAATACCCACAGGTACAGTTAGTTTTACCTTTTCCGGGAAAATCTCCCTAGAGAAATATTGATTTACAGTTTGCCAATGAAAGTGATCCCTTATGTAAGCCCCGTTCTGCAATGTCAAAAATGTTTGCTGTATGGACATTCTCAAAAGCAGTGCAAAAGTAATGAAAAATGTAATAAGTGTGGTAAATCCCACGATGTAAATAATACATGCAATCTATTTTATATTCATTGTAAAAATTCAGACCACTCTTCAACAGACAAAAAATGTGTAGAATTTAATCGACAAAAAGAAATTAAACAGTTAATGTATTTTTCAAATATTTCTTATTATGAAGCTAATCAACAAATTCCAAGAAACCAGACAGATTCTTTTAACCCAGATCCCAGTCAATTCCCAGCTCTGAGTAATAGCGAATCAAATAATATTCCCGTTTCTCAAAGAAGAACAACTACCATTAACAGTTCTACGAAAGTGGCTTCTTATAGTCAATCTTTAAAAGCCCCAGGTATGAAGAGAAGGAGACCCTCAATTGGCCTTGATCAAAATGCACATAATAATTGTCTAAACAGTCCTACAGGTAGAATACAATCATTCCCTTCGACATCTAAAAGTATCCGTATGGAAGAAGAAAATAATATAAATTTAGACTTACAAAAGCTATATCTATCCTCTCTAATGAACACAAAGAGCTTGTCATGACATTTATAGGTAACCTTATTAATGCTTTATATACCACACCAAACAACAATGTATCACATTCTCTAGTTACCAATTCTTCACAAACAATCAATTCACAATTAAATAACTATCCTCAATCAATACATGATTATAAAGAAAAAGAGATGGAAGTATCTGACATCGAGTCGGAGTACTCCCCTGAAAAATAAATTCTTACATGAATTTAAGATTTACTCCATTAACTATTATACAGTGGAATATTAGATCATATAATACTAATGTAGATAATTTAAAAAATTTAGATTATAGCCCAGATATTATTTTATTAAATGAAACTTGGTTAAAAGAATCTCATGTTATTAGATGTAGAGGTTATCAGGTGATTAGAAAGGACAGAGCTGATGGGTATGGTGGTATAGCTACGCTCATTAAATACAATATTGATTACCATCTGCTACCAAATTGTTTAATATGTTATATTTGTAGTTTAAATAAATATGGATGGACACTTTAACTAAAGATTTATTTAAATAATTCGGTTACACAGATTCGGTTACATACTTATAATAACTATGACAGACAAGTGGCACAATGACACTGTCGTCGTCATATGAAGGGGGTGTGTTCCGTAACATACAACACGTAACACACAACACTTGACATTACACTAAACACCTTCCCCTTAAAGATCAAGTCTTTGCGTAGGCTTCACCTTTCGTCCATATCGGGATATCTTACAATTAACAGCTTCAGTATTTGGATACATATTACTACAATTATTTTCTGGTGTATGATTAAACAAATATTCTAAGTCAACTATATCATCATTATCTCTATTATTATTACATTGAGGCTCGTATCTGAACTTAGATTGTGTTCAGGAAACAATTCAGGTTCTAAAACGAGGTCACTACCTTGATATTTAGTGATAGAGGGTTTCATTTGACTTGAGTTCCGGCGTAATACTTTATTATTGCTTTCTTTGCGTATCCAATAGGATCTTGGTTCATTGGCTTTTTCTAGTATAGTTGCTTTATGCCAAATACTGTCTAAACTACTTTTTACTACGACCTTATCCCCCTTTTGGTAGTTTCTTACTGATGTCCTGCTATTTTTATTATAATAAGTTTTGAGTTTATTTTTCTGATCACATAAATATGTATATATTGTAATGATAATTATAATGATAATTAATATTAGAGCTGCCCTATCTCTTTCTCCCAGGGGTGGATTCAATATAACTATTAGACTTTATGTTTAATTTTACTTTAATTTTGTTTTAATTAAATTGCATCTGTTCCGATTAGAAAAATTCTGAAACAACTGCCAAAGATCAAGAAATAAATACTTATGTACTTACTACTTACTTTTCGTAAAACCCTGTATGTTTTTAAATTAAATAAGCAAATTTTTCAACATAACTGTATTGTTTATTTGTAACACATTATTTTCGAAACCAAAAATATGAAAGTAGTCACAAATTAGGTTCAAAATCTTATAAATACCTACCTACTAAGAACTATAATCATTCATACCAACTAAACTTAAAAATAACCGATTCAAAAAAAAATAATGATGGTGATTCGTTGATATAAAAGTGAATATTATTGCAAATGGAAACACAACTTTATTTCTATGACTTTTATACCCAAATTCTATAAGAAATGTCACTTCGTATTGTCAAAGAAATAAAATTTTCTATTATGGGATTTTAATTTATTTACACTAATCTTTAACGTTTTTATGTTATTGGTTAACGATAAAATTTAGTCTTTCTTCACATAAAACTCAATAACTCAATATCAAAAAAAAGTCAGTGCACATAAGAGTACTCACTCAGTTCGTATTCACTTTTGTGTCCATTAGCTAATACAAACGGATTCGCGTTTGCATGATCCACAGTGAATTGATGCTTCTTCAGCGGTCGTATCTTGCTGTAACAGTCAGTCCTGGATAATATTTCTAAAATCTTCTTGTCGCACCTACACTTGACGTTTCTTATAACAATTATCTTTACACATACCATAAATAAATTTGCTTATTTAATCAGCCTTATTTTGTTAATTTTTATACTAATTTTTCAAATTTTTCAATTCAAAAAGACCTTATTTTAGTCCCTTCAAATTGTCTTTCACTTTGACATCTGTCCTATTTTTCTTTTTTCTATGTACCGGGTGGTGTATTCTAGTTATGCATTTAGTTCATTCTCATTATCTTAATATTATTATTATTATTATTATTATTATTTTGTTATTGATATTATTATAAAATCCCCAAATTTTAATTTTTTTCTTCGATACTAACATTCATGTTTGTTTAGAAAAAAAAATTACAATTTTAATTCTTCACTTATAATCCCACATTAAAATATCAACCCTTTGCTTATGTAATACAACTATAAAATCTCAAACTAAAATACCTTACTATTAATTCTATTTTGATTCTAATCATTTTTATTTGTTAGAATTCTGAAAAATGTATTTGTTTTAATTAAAAAAAAATGATTATTTACAATTTTAATATTTATAGAAAAATCTTATACAGAGTGATCTCCTTTTCATTTGCTAAACATTATCAAATTTCAAATTTAGTTATCTTTAAAAGTTTTATTTTTTTTTTTTAAACACAATCTCCAGTTGCCCTTACTTTTTATATCATAACCTTTTCTTATGCCATAGTCTGTTCTTTCTAATTTTATTTATTTATCTTACTATAATATTTTATTTTCAATAACATTATATCATATAAACTCATTTTATAATTCATATTTATTTATTATTATTCCATTTACTATTTCATAATATCTTTTCAGCTTTCTTTTACAATTATTATCTATGTTTTTCAAAATAAAATTTCTCTTAATTCAACCTTCTATAAAATTTGATATCCAACTTGTTATAACCAACTTTCTTTAAAAAAAAACACTCTGTATTAGATATTATTTGCTCAAATAATTGAAAAAATTCTTATTTCATATTCTTATTTCATTCTTTTTCCAAATTCAGACATTATTAAAATCTTATTTTTCAAAATTCTCAACTTCCTATTTTATTAATAACTAGATAACTTAAAAAATATCATAAATAAGAATGTTGTCTATCCCTCAGAACTAGAAACATCCGGATAATACTTGTACACTTGTTCAATGTTAAATATTCCCCTTTCTTTGTTTGTTACTGGGTCTACTAACAGATAACTATTTTGTGGATTCTCATTTACTATTTTATACGGACCTTCGTATGCTGCTGTTAGCTTTGCACATTGATTTTTAGATCTATTAGCCACCTGTAATGCCTTGACTAAAACTAATTCCCCAGTATCAAAAATTATACCCCTCCTCTTTCGTTTTTCACACCTTTTTCTTGTCCGCTTTTCATATTTCTCAATATTTTTTTTAACTTTCGTCATAATATTTTCATATTCCCTGTTTTCAGTTTTAATCCATTTTCTTTCAGGATTTTTTCCTAACATTAATAACATGGGACATTCCTCCGTTGTAATATGTGGAACTTCATTAAGGAAAACGTCAACCTTTTTTAAATTACTTTCCCACTGATCTTGATTCTGATGACATGATATCCTAAGAAATTTTATGACTTCTTGAACATATCGTTCTGCAGGATTAGCAGCTGGATGTCGAATACTAATGAATTTTTGTTGAACATTATTAATTTGGCAAAAACGTCTCATCTTTTTACTTGTGAAATATGTAGCATTATCCATTATAACCTTTTTAGGCACACCACATTCTTGTATAAAACATTTTACTTTCTCTATTACTGTTTTGGTATTTATGCGTTTACATGGATATGTCTTTACAAATTTTGTGCAAATGTCTACTATTACCAGGATATGATTATTGTTATTGTTACTTTCAACTAAATTACTAATGAAATCCAATGCGATAATATCTAATGGTTTTTCTGCTATAATTGATTTAAAATTGTTAACATTTTTAAAGTTTTTATTTTTACATATTTGACATGTTTCACACATTCTTGCAATTTCTTTGGCTAAGTTCATGTCTTTAAGTGACCAATAATTTTCCCTAAATAATAACCATAGTTTTCTTGACCCAATATGCCCATACTCATAATGAAGTTCTTTTAAAATTTCCCTAGCTAGTTTTTGTGAAATAATGTAATTTTCACTTTCCCCAATTTCCTTATACAAAATATTATCAACTACTTGGCTACCTCTTGTTTCATTAACCTTTAAATTTACTTGATCTTCCCTTATTTTTTTCAAAGAAAATATTCCCTCTGTTTTAACCAAAATGTTCACTCCTATTCTGTATTTTCTGATTTGCTCTGTTGGCTCTGTTTGCCGAGAGATGGCATCGGCAACTAAATTTAATTTTCCCGGCAAATATCTAATTACAAAATCATATTCTTGCAAGTTTAATAACCACCTATGGATTCTATTACTTGCAAATCGGTTATTCATAATAGAAGTTAGAGCTGAATGGTCAGATTCTATGTAAAATTTTTGCCCTAATAAAAAAAATCTCAATTTATTAACACTAAATACTATGCTAGCCAATTCCAACTCTGTAATTGAATATTTCCTTTCGTAATTCTTTGTAACCCTTGATACGAAACTAATAGGCACTTCTATTCCCCCGTGATTTTGAATTAAAACTCCTGCTAACCTATCTACTGAAGCGTCAGTCCTTAAAATAAATGGAACATCATACTTAGGATGATAAACTTGCAAATTTTTTGAAAATACTTCTTTCAATTCATTAAAAGCCTGTTGACGCTCTTCCGCCCATTTCCACTTTTCCCCTTTTTTTTAATAATTGTATTAGTGGTACTTCCATTCGACTTAAATCCGGGATAACCCTCTTAAAATAATTTAAAATCCCCTCAAAGTTTTAAGATTTGTGGGTCTAGCATAATTTTGAATGGTTTTAACCCTATCGGGATCCATTCTAACTCCCTTATCATCTATTATGTACCCTAAATAATCCACTTCCTTTTGAAAAAATTTACATTTTTCTAAATTAATTTTAAGTCCTGCCTGATCTAATTCGTTTAAAATAATACTTAAATGTTCCTGATGTATTTTTTCATTCTCAGAATAAATGAGCATGTCATCGATATAGTGAAGCAAGAAATCTTCATATTTATTAAGAAAAGAATGCAAAGTTCTAACGAGTGCTGCACATGCGCTTTGAATTCCAAATGGCACTACACAGAATTGATATATGACTCCATCGATCATAAATGCTGTATATTTTCTACTATCAACATCAAGAGGAATTAACCAGAAACTGTGTTTTAAATCAATTTTGGAAAAGATTTTAGATTTTGTGATTCTACCAAAAATTGCTTCCACATTCATAGGAGCTTCGTACTGAGAAATGGTATACTTGTTAATGTTCCTTGCATCTAAACAAAGGCGTAAGTCCCCTGTCTTTTTTCTTACACATGTAATGGCACTTATATAAGGTGAATCGCATCTTTCAATTATCCCCTCTGTAAGCATTTTATTGATTTCCTCATAAACTTCATCCTTTAGTTTGTATGGAATAGGATAAGTTTTCATTTTAAAATTCTGAATATCTTTAACTTTTATTTTATGAACATAGTTTTTAGCAACCCTTATTTCTTTATTAAATAAATTTTCGTTCTTTTCTAATAACTTTTTAACTATTTCATAGAATTCTGCTGGACATCTTTGCCTAACTATATCCTGTTCCATAACTTTTAACAAATTAAGTCTATAATCTAATAACTTATTATTTTCATTTTCACCCTGTATAATGAAAGATACTTTTTCCCCTTGTACTTCTAAGTATTTAGCTTTATAATTGATTATCATTTGATGGTTTTCCATCTCATCAGTACCCATTACCATGTCTGTCATTAAATTTTTAACAACAAGTAACTGCATTTTTAAATGAACACCATGTATTTGTATTTCATTTAACAAAGCTGTTGTAGATTCATACAACTTTTTCCCATTGGCTCCTACTAATGCTAATTTATTTGTTTTAATTAAATTTATTTTGTCTTTTTCAATCTTTTCCAAAATTTCCTGTTTAATTAAAGAAACTTCTGACCCTGTATCTAATAAAATTTTAATCTCATAATCTAATAATTTTCCCTTAACAAAAATTAATCCCAAACCTTGATTTTCAAAATTGTCAGTTTCCTCTAACGTAAATTCCCTCGGATGTTCATAATTTGAGCGATAGACAATGTTATTCATTTGGACGCGCTTTATACAAAATCCTGTTCCCTACTTGTTCCAGGAGAACTGGCATTTTCGGGTATTGGATCTAATCGAATATGATTTAACCCCCTTGAATTTTGATTTTCATGATTTTCCCCATGATCATCATTTGCTTGTCTCCTATTTTGATCATAATCTACATAATTATTGTTCCTATAAATCGGGCGATTATTAAAATTAAAGTTATTCCCATTATAGTTTCTATTTCCTTGTCCTGATCTAAAATTCCTATCATTTCCCCTATTTAAATTTCCCCTATTTTGATAATTTTGTCCAAAATTATTATTAATATTTCTCCCTAAATACCCTTGTGCACAATTTTCGTTACCTCTATTTTGATTGCCTTGTCCATAGTTTCTGTCATTTCTAAATTGATTATAATTCTCATTATTACTATTATCCCTGTTCTGATTAAATTGATTATAGTTCCCATTATTCCTATTAATATAATTTTCCTTATTATTATATCCATAATTCCCTCGATTTTGTTCATTTTCAATAAAATTATTTCCCTTAAAATTGTTAGTTATTCTTTCAACTCTCTGTAAGTAGCTTGACAGACCTTCCAAAGTTTTAATATTATGTAAGGATATGGTTTCAGACACATCCTGTCTAAAATGTCTAGAAATGTAAAGAATTATTTCATCTTGTCGCATTTTGGGATCCAAATGTTGAGCTATGTTATATAGTTGCATTGCATAAGCGTTTAAATTGTTATTTAAATTGTAATTAAACCTTCCAAAATATAATTTCTCTCTAAAAATCGATTGTTGCAATTCCCCCCAGAAATATTGTATAAAATGTTGTTCAAACTCTCTAATATTATGAATGTCCACTTCTTTATTGCAAAACCATAGTAAAGGATGCCCTAACAACATATTTCTTATTATTATTTTTGCATCTTCAAAATCTATTATATTTTTAATTCTGTTTTTAATTATATTAACAAATACTTTCGGGTGAAGTTTTCTAATATCCCCGTCAAATTTAATTCCCCCTTCTTGATTTCCCAATTGAACTACATAACTCCCATTGGTAATCCCCCCTTGGCAAATATTTCCCTCAATTCTTCTAATATCTTCAACATTTTTCTGACAAACATTCATGATTTCCCTTTTTTCAGTCTCAATTTTTCCTGAAAGTTCTAATAATTTATGTTCATGCATCACTAACTTCTCCCTATTATGCCCCTCATTATTCTTTATTTGCCTTTTTACCTGTTCAAATTCATCCCCCAAACTAATTTTAATGTTTTCAATACAATCCCCTTGATCTTTAACTAATGTCCCTAAATTTCCCAAACTATTCTGATATTCCATAATATTCCCATCTAATTGACTTTTAATTTCCCCCTGTATACTTCCCATGATTTGTTTTTCTACTTCATCAATTTTTAAGTCAATTCTGGTTTCTAATTTCTTCTCTGTGATTTTTATTTTGGTTTCTATTTCTTGTACAGACTTCTTTTTAATCTCTTCTATTCTCTTTTCCTGTTCTGCAAATTTACGTTCAACTACCACCTTATTTTCTTCTATCTCTCTTCTTGTTTCATAAATTTCCTTTTTTAAACTTTCTTCCAACTTCTTGTTGCTTTCTTCCATCAGATTTTTAATTTTATTTTCCATTTTATTTTCCATTGTGTCAATTTTATTTTCCATTTTATTTTCCATTGTGTCCAGCTTCTTACTATGTTCATCAAATTTCTTGACCAACATGTCATAGAACATGTTTATGTTAAATCCTTGATCCATTCGTGTAACTTTATCTCCTTGTTCTATATTCATATCAGGTTCGCTATAACTTCTTTGTCTCATACTATTTCTTTGTCCATCTTCAGTCTCTCCTGTTTCTTCAATATTATTGTTTCCCCTTTCAAAGTTATTTTCCCCATAATTTGGCTGTTCTTCCCCTAAATTGTCGGAAGTATGCCTTACTTCTAGCCCTGCTTCCCCTTGTAATCCCTGTTCTAATTGTTTTTCCATCTTTTTCTTAGTTTTAGATCTAGTTTCCATAAAAACAGATTACCCTACTTTAAATTATTTTACCCAAATTCATATCTAGTACCCACGTTTTAAAAAACTCGCTCCACGTTCAGGGTGCCATTTTGTAATGATAATTATAATGATAATTAATATTAGAGCTGCCCTTTCTCTTTCTCCCAGGGGTGGATTCAATATAACTATTAGACTTTATGTTTAATTTTACTTTAATTTTGTTTTAATT
Organism: Psylliodes chrysocephalus; assembly: GCA_927349885.1. Classification (NCBI taxonomy): domain Eukaryota; kingdom Metazoa; phylum Arthropoda; class Insecta; order Coleoptera; family Chrysomelidae; genus Psylliodes; species Psylliodes chrysocephalus. Next base: position 56,095,157 of record OV651820.1, read on the forward strand.
AAATTGCATCTGTTCCGATTAGAAAAATTCTGAAACAACTGCCAAAGATCAAGAAATAAATACTTATGTACTTACTACTTACTTTTCGTAAAACCCTGTATGTTTTTAAATTAAATATGCAAATTTTTCAACATAACTGTATTGTTTATTTGTAACACATTATTTTCGAAACCAAAAATATGAAAGTAGTCACAAATTAGGTTCAAAATCTTATAAATACCTACCTACTAAGAACTATAATCATTCATACCAACTAAACTTAAAAATAACCGATTCAAAAAAAAATAATGATGGTGATTCGTTGATATAAAAGTGAATATTATTGCAAATGGAAACACAACTTTATTTCTATGACTTTTATACCCAAATTCTATAAGAAATGTCACTTCGTATTGTCAAAGAAATAAAATTTTCTATTATGGGATTTTAATTTATTTACACTAATCTTTAACGTTTTTATGTTATTGGTTAACGATAAAATTTAGTCTTTCTTCACATAAAACTCAATAACTCAATATCAAAAAAAAAATCAGTGCACATAAGAGTACTCACTCAGTTCGTATTCACTTTTGTGTCCATTAGCTAATACAAACGGATTCGCGTTTGCATGATCCACAGTGAATTGATGCTTCTTCAGCGGTCGTATCTTGCTGTAACAGTCAGTCCTGGATAATATTTCTAAAATCTTCTTGTCGCACCTACACTTGACGTTTCTTATAACAATTATCTTTACACATACCATAAATAAATTTGCTTATTTAATCAGCCTTATTTTGTTAATTTTTATACTAATTTTTCAAATTTTTCAATTCAAAAAGACCTTATTTTAGACCCTTCAAAAATTGTCTTTCACTTTGACATCTGTCCTATTTTTCTTTTTTCTATGTACCGGGTGGTGTATTCTAGTTATGCATTTAGTTCATTCTCATTATCTTAATATTATTATTATTATTATTATTATTTTGTTATTGATATTATTATAATATGTTTTTGTATTTGTGGTTCTAAATTTGATTCCAGAATAGGTAATTGGGTTTTTAGCATCCTACTTTGTAATATTTGAGCAGGGGAAGCATTTATACTAATGATAGGGGTATTGTTATATTCTAATAGAAGTTCCCTAAAATCACATTTTTGGTCAAAGCTTTTCCTTAACATCTGTTTCCCTATACCTACAGCTTTTTCAGCTAAACCATTACTTTTATGATAATGTGGTGTTCATGTGAAAATTGTAATGTCTTTGCTTTGATAATAATCTTTACATTTTAATGACAAAAAAGGTAAGTTATCTGCAATTAGGTACTGTGGATATCCAAATCTACAAAAAACATCTTGCATTGCGTTTATTACCGCATCTGAAGTTTTATTGGGTAGTTGATACATCTCGATCCAATGTGAGAAGTAATCGACTATTATTAAATACGATTTAGATCCGAATTCTAGGATATCAGCTCCAACTTTGTTGAATCTGAGTTTCGGTACATCATGAGGCATAAGTGGCTCTTTAAAATCATTAGGCATATACTTTTCACATATCCTACATTTTTTAATAAAATAAGCAATATCTGTATTCAATTTTGGCCAATAAAATAATTTTCTAGCTTTATGAATGGTTTTATGAATACCTAAGTGGCCTTTATGAAGTAGATTTAATATGTATGGTCTGAGTTTTTCAGGTACTACTATTTTATCATGAATAAAAATTAAACCTGCTTCAACATATATGTCATTCTTTAAATTATAATAAGGTTTGCAATCTGCAGATATATTATCTATTTTTGGCCATCCATTATAATAGTAATCAAAAATTAATTTTAAAACTTTATCATTAGCTGTTTCTTCTCTAAATTTACCTTTCTTTTCATCCGTTATTGGAAGATGTTTAGACACACTATCTACCATTTCAAACATTTCTTGGTCATAGGTTTCATGTTTTAAGCTAGCCCTAGATAACATATCAGCAAAATGAATATTTTTCCCTGATACATAGTAAGTATTTAAATGATATTTTAATAATTTTAATCTTAATCTTTGTAGACGTACTGATCCTATCTTACATATAGGTTTTTTCATTATGGGGATTAATGGCTTGTGATCTGTTTGTACATCTACCCTTAACCCATAGATAAAATCATGAAATTTTTGTGTGCCATAATAAATAGCTAGTAGTTCTTTTTCCGATTGGCTATAATTAATTTCATGATCATTCATTGTGCGTGATGCACAAGCTACTAATTTTAAAACATTGTTATGTTCTTGAAACATACAGCACCGAAGACCGTTTTTGAGAAGCATCACATTGAAGCACAATCTTTTTAGTTTGATCAAAAGAGACTAAAGCTGGTGCATTACTAATTAACTTTTTTAAATTTTCAAACGTTTGTTCATGTTTTGGCAGCCATTGCCATTCCACATTGGCCTTTAATAATTCGCACAATGGATTCATGTATTCAGCCATGTGTGGTATATAACGTCTTATATAATTAAAAGATCCTATAACTCTATGTAATTCATTCTTATCTTTCGGACTTTCTAACTTTTTTAATGATTCTATACTATCTGGATCTATTTGAATTCCTGATTTGGAAATAATTTGACCTAAAAATTTTACCTGCTTTTGACAATATTGTAATTTTTCTTTATTAAATTTAGCTTTTATCTCCCTAGCACGTTTTATTACCTCATTGACTGCTCTGTCATGTTCTTCTCTCGTTGAACCTGATATAATCATGTCATCATGACATAACAACATTTTCAATATTTCCAATAATTTCATCTACCTTTTCCTCAAAAAGGTCTTGAGAATTTGACAAACCATAGGGTAGCACTACATACCTATATACTCCAAAGGGAGTAGCAAAACAGCACTTCCAGGAAGAGTTTTCTTCTAATCTTAAATGATGGTACCCTTCTGACAAATCTAATACTGTAAATATATTTTTACCGCATAATTTAGAACATACTTCTTTAATATTTAAGTTTGTTCTAGGTTTTCTAATAATAGCTTTATTCAGATCTGAAGGATCTAAACATAGCCTAATTTTGCCATTTGACTTTTCTACTAAAACAATTCTATTGATACTCGCTCTGTTGTCTACCTGTTCAACTTTTACTATAGCTTTCCGTTCTACTAACCTATCTAATTCATCTTTATTAGCATCTCGAATAGCAAGTGGTACTTTTGTTGGGGGAAAACAGGCCGTTTCAAATTTATCTGAAGTTGTTATTTGGCATTCTCCAGGAAACTCACCTGAGCCTGAAAAAACATCTGCATTTTGTTTTATAAATAATTTTTTGTCAATGTCTCCCTCACATTTCACAACAGATCTTATTCTTTTAACTAAATTCATATGTAAACATGTTTGACCGCCTAATAGGACCTGATTTGCTCCCTCAACAACTACATAATCCTCATAACTATTTACATTTTTCAATTTACAATATAAGTTTACAATCCCAAGAGGTTTTGTAGTAGTTCTCTCAAAAGCTCTTAAAATATAGTTTGTTGGTCTAACTCTAAACTGTTTATTTACTTTTTTAAATATTTCAAGAGGTATTACATTTATGTCAGCCCCTGTATCAAGTCTAGATTTAAATTTTTTCCGTTCTATTTGTATAATTTCTTCCCAAATATTTTTATTACAATTACAATTTACTTGTTTACAATTATTATGAACAACATTTCCTACAAAAATTTCGCTTGAACTATCACTACTATGATCTACATTTCTAACATTTTTAACTCTACATGATTTTGAGAAATGGTTCAATTTATTACATTTGTGACACTTTTGTCCATAGGCAGGACACTCACGTGGACCATGTCTTTTTTGACATCTTCTACAAATAAATGTTTGTTCTTGTCTCTCACGGTCATTATTTTTCTTATAATTAGCTTTATATTTGTTATTATAACTTACATTTCTCCTTTGGTTCCGTTTTACCTGATTTATTTCCTCTGTTTTTAGTTCATATTCATTGCTAGACTCTCCTCTTTGGAATTGCATATTTTGTTGTTTACTTTGCTCGCTTGTTCTGCAGAACTGAATTGCTTTGTCCAGTGTGAGCTGATCTATTTGTAGTAGGGCCTCTCTTGTTGTTGTGTCTCGTATTCCCATCACTGTCTTGTCTCGAACAGCTTTGTCTTCTGCACTCTCATTCGGGTCCATTACATTATAATTGCATGATTTCACCAGGTGCTTACACTCTGTTAGGAAGTGTTCAAAACTTTCACCTTCCTTCTGTATTCTTTTCAAGAAACTGTATCTTTCGAAACATTCGTTAATTCTTGGATAGAATCATATTTATCATAAAATCGTAGTTATCTATTTGTTCTTCTGGTACCTTGAATGTTGCCATTATTCTTGCTGACTCTGTACCCATAATGTTCCTTAAAATTGATAATTTGACTTTGTCTGGAGACTCATGTTGACCAATCGATACTAAGTAGTCTTCAAATGCAGTCTTCCAAAACTTCCATTCAGTGGCGGCATTTTGGCCTTGTAACTCGAAGTCTGGAGGTAATTTGACTGGACCTCCTGCCATATTAATGCATACATTTATCGCCTTTTTACTACTTAACCTCACTTATTGGACGTGTTTGTCTGGTAAATTTCAGACACAACAGTTTAACCATAAATTTTTACTGTTTTCGCAGCGCCATGTTTAATATGTTATATTTGTAGTTTAAATAAATATGGATGGACACTTTAACTAAAGATTTATTTAAATAATTCTGTTACACAGACACAGAACACTTACTCTTAGTACGGTATCTCCCATGTTAAAAAAGGATGATAGAATTTTTAGCGGCACCTGGTGGACGTGGTTGATTTTTTTTCAATTAAGTCCTTGTCTGGTAAGAGGCCATATGAAAGAAGAGAAAATAATAAAAAGAAGAAGAGAAGAAAAGCGCGGGGCTATTCAAATTTGACAGTAAAAATTATCCGCATTAAAAACTGTTAGCCAAATTAAGATTTGTTCACACAAACTGCATTTTTGCTTTATTATATCGAATATCGCTATAATAAAGCAAAAATGCAGGTTGTGTGAACAAATCTTAATTTGGCTAACAATTTTTAGATAAAAAAAAACAAACATATTCAAAAAATAAATTTATTAAAGAATATATATAATACAAATCCAATATTTAAAAAATGTAATGTATATGAAAATTGTATTATGTATGAAGTAGCTGGATGGCAGCTAGATATTCCAGGATACAACACTGTCCATCATTTTGTGAAGAACTTTATCTGTGAAAAAAGAAAGACAGTATAAGTACAATCTCATTAAAATAAATGTATTAATAAAAAATTATAAGTCCGAGGAATACTTTATTTTTTAATAAGTCCAATATCTACGATACAGCTTTGCAACCCTGAATGTCATGAAACAGAAAATACACAGTATATGCCGCGTTTGAGAATCCACATCGGATGCAACTGATATGTAGTAAATCTTTGATCACGTGATTCAGTTTACGTAAATGTAATGGGACAGATGTGTCAGATTTAAAATAAACTATTTGAGGCGCTGTTCTGCACATCTCGGCAAATGGGCTAAAATAATAATTTATAATACTCTTAATATTATCTCATTTTAATTATTGTGCCATTATACTGTATTTGCTCAAGCAGAATGAGTTGCAACAATTGCAGAATAGAGGTCTGCGGATAATACTGAGCTGTTCGAGATTGGAACCAATCAATTCCATGTTGAATGTGCTTCAGTGGTTGCCTCTTAAAAAATATTTGCTATTCTATTCCCTGCTTTTTATATTTAAAATTAAATCAGGAATCTCCCGAGTATATTTACAAAATATTTTAAGTCATAATCAGGATGTTCATGAACATAAGCAGGTAATAAGAAAATTTTTAGAGTTTATAAGGCCACGAAAAAATGTACACAAAATTCAGTGTTTTTTAAAGGTGTACAGGCTTTTAATAATTTGCCTGAGGATATTAAATGTTCTTCAAACGTGGCAATATTTAAAATAAAACTGTGTGAATACCTGTTGACCTATTGACGTTTTTTTTTCTCTCTTTCTTGTTCTTTTATTATGTTTTGTATAGTTGACATGTAAGTGTACTGTAATCTTATGTATTTTTTATTGCATTTTAAATGTATGTTGATTCTATATTTATGTATTTTTTATATTTTAAAGGTGAAGATGTATTGACATGTAAAAAATAGTTTTTTTTGACTAAATAAACGATTTATATATAGGTATGTGGATAAAAAACCGCTTGAGATGTAAAAAATGCTTCTGATGTGAATTCTCAAACACAGCAATAAGTATAAAATAAATGAGTAGAGTACTAACTTTCCTTCTCGAAAAGAAGTCCAACATATATTATTAGTCTGCTTCTTCTTCTACGATACAGCTTTGCAACCCCAAATGTCATGAAACAGAAAATACACAGTATAAGTATAAAATAAATGAGTAGATTACTAACTTTCCTTCTCGAAAAGAAGTCCAACATATATTATTAGTCTGCTTCTTCTTCGAACCTTTACTTGAAGTAGGTGTTTGAGCAACATATTCAATTTCTACGTTATTTGAGAAAAGTCCATCCGCTACTCTTCCAGGAAGTGCTGGTAGGAATAGCGTTGGAAATGCTTCAGGTGTTAGACCTCGACGAGAGCCAACTACTTTATACTTCTCTTCAAAATGTTTATGACATACTACAAAGGTGGAATAAATTTGTAGTCTTGTTTTATTATTAAATCTTGGACAACGAACAGCAAGTGCACAAATATCAAATAAATCGAGTGAATTCGTAGGGTGGGGCAGACGATGCATCTTGTTGTCCACATCAAGGCAATTCGGTACACAACATTTTCTATAATTACGCATCTTTACAAAAAAGCACAAAATAACAGCGAAAAAAGCACAAGATAACAGCTCAAAAAGCACAAATGTATAATGGAAAAACAAGCGTATTAACAGTGGTCAACTAAATCAATTAATCAAATTGGAAATGAAAACAACTGAATACAACAGTCACCAATATAAATAAACAAAGTTCACGTTTGGTTTAAGCCAAGACGCCATGACACCCCCACAAAAATCAATATTCACCTGTCATTTACACTCCCACCACCTACCCCACCACCCGACTGCAGCGCCACGCGGACGTGGTTGATTGATCCCAGGCCTGCGCATACCAGTTTCCCACCCCTGTACACAGATTCGGTTACATACTTATAATAATTATGACAGACAAGTGACAAGTGGCACAATGACACTGTCGTTGTCATATGAAGGGGGTGTGTTCCGTAACACACAACACGTAACACACAACATTTGACATTACACTAAAACACAAATAAGTCCAATTTGGATCATAATGTTCAATATATAGGGGTGTACTTAACGCAATTTAAGCTAAATATAATTAATATATATAGCCCTCTAGATATCCTTATAAACAAAATTGCATTAAGTTTATAGAATCATTCAACAAGCCTTTAATTATAATGGGAGATATGAATTGTAATCATGAAGCTTGGGGTAGTTCTTTTAACAGTGTAAATAGGAGGCATATATTTCAAACATTAGAACTTTTAGACATGGTTTTCTTAAATGATTGTTCACCCACTCGTTTGTCCCCTCCAAGTCAAAGTAAGTCAGTTGTTGACTTAACCTTAGTTTCAAAAAATCTGGCGTCTATAAGTACATGGCAGACCATTGATGATCCTGGGTCTAGTGACCATTTCCCAATAAAATAGGAAGTTTTCCAGATACCTATTCTCCAAAATTTATGAAAAGAAATCTTTCGAAAGCCGATTGGAATGGCTACCATAATAGACTAGAAATTCTCTTAGCTTCTTCTCTAAATAATAACTATGATTTCTTTGTCAACGTACTTAATAGTACTGCAGACTTAACTATTCCGTTATATAAATATTCAGACAGAAAACAGTTTCATATCCCGTGGTGGGATGACTCCTGTTCAACTGTTACAAAAAACAGAATTAATGCAATTAGGTCTTTTATACAAACTCCATCTCTTGAAAATTATTGTTTGGCTAAAAATAATATTGCAGTTGCAAGAAGGTTTTTGAAATCTAAAAGAAAGGATAGTTTTAGAAGGTACTGCAGTACACTGAATCGAAATTCTTCGTTGAAGAATATTTGGGATAAGGTCAAAAAAATTTCCGGGTTTCAACCAAATTTATCCAATCTAATGCCGTCTTCCCAAATTGCCCAATAAATTTTAATTCGTTTGTCCTCTCCTGTGCAAAATCGTGCTAATATATTAGGTAGTCCGAAAAACTCTGAACCTCTTTTTTCTTATAATGAATATAAAAGCTTATTAAATTTAAAAAAAGATGCTGCTGTTGGTCTAGATCAAATATTCTATTCAATGCTCAAAAATATGCCCATTTCTGGTTCCACTCGCCTTTTACAGTTCTTTAATAACAGCTTAAAATTTGGGTCTATGCCATCGCAGTGGAAACAGTCCTTAATCATACCAATTGTTAAACCAAATAAAGATAAATTAATTTCTTCAAATTACAGACCTATAGTTCTCAATTCATGTGTTGGTAAAATGTTAGAGTCTCTCATTAAATATAGGTTAGAATGGCATCTGGAGAATAGGAAAATTCTAAGTTCTCAGCAATTTGGTTTAAAAGGTCGTGGATGCATAGAAGCTACGTCATACCTTACAACGATTATACAAACAGCTTTTTCTCTCAATCAATTGTAAGGGGTTTTCTCGCCTCAGAGAAAACGATTACTTACAAATGACGCCTGTTGACGGGACGGCTCTCGGGCGCCAGATTTTATGTGTGGTTTACTCCACAAACTTTCGAAACGGCATCGAAAGTACTCGGGCAGCACAGATGGAGATGAAAAATTCCAGGGGTCGTTGGTCACTCAGACACAGGTAATAAGTAACCACAAGTAACGGGCTTTAATCGTGACTTGTGGTGATAAAGAATTTCTCACTGCTGAAATAAAGGGGAAGTAAATTAGGGGTCAGTAACCTCAGTAACAGTCAAGGTAACGTTGACACATATATTGAATTTAACTATTTACAACAACAACAAAAATAAATATTTCAGCGCCCACCCCCGCTCGTATTTTTAAAACCCTGAACAAAAAGAAAAACAAACAGATCGGCTTTGATTTGATTAGTCTCAATCAGACGGTATAATTAAAATTAAAAGGAAGATGTTCGGTAAGTAATTAATAAATTGTCGGTTCGGTGGTTGAGCCAAAACGAAATCAAAAACAAAATTACTATTTTAGTTAAAGAAGAAAAATGGCAAATAATTGCGGTCGTAGCAAAAGTTAACTAGTTAACTGTTAAATCGGTAAAAAAAATTGAAGTTAAATATTTTGTTTCGTAAAGGTAGAAATAAAATCACGGTCGTAGAAAAAGTAATCTGGTTAACTATCTAGTCGGTATTGAAACTGAAACAAACCTCCTTGTGTTATTGAATAGGGAATAGATAAATGATAAGAAAACGGGATAGTATCAATCCTATGAGAAGTGTACTCGCCAAAACCAGCCCGCTCAACATAAAAATGATACTATCATTTTAATCACGGCGCGGAGGTAACAAAAAAAAATAATCAAAAACCGGGTTAGCATTCAATCCTATGATGAGTGTACTCGCCAAAACCAGCCCACTCAAACATAAAACAAAATATTAAACCGGGTCAGTATTTATCCTATGATGAGTGTACTCGTCAAAACCAGCAATCTCAAACATAAAAAAAACACTAATATTTTAATCACGGCTAGGGGTTAATCTAAAAAAAATCTAAAACCGGGATAGTATCTAATCCCATGTGAGCTTTCTCGCCAAAACCAGTCCACTCAACATGAAAAATGATACTATTTCAACTTTCGAACTAATTCTATTCCCAAGTAAAGAAACATAAATAATAAAAAAAAGTTAAACCAGATTGTGAACAAATAGAAACAAAATTTACGGTCGTAGTAAAAGTTAAGTAATTAACTATATACGGAATTTAATTTAAATTTATTATTACTTAAAAAAAAATCCACGGTCGCAATGAAAATTAAGTAATTAACTGTATACGGAATTTAAATTGAAATTAGGTTTACTATTACTCTGAAATAGAAACACAATCCACGGTCGCAATAAAAATTAAGTAATTAATAAAATAGAAACAAAATTTTACTTCCTAATAACCAAAACTAATTTCCAATGTTTATAAAATCAAAACTAAATAATTTATCTGTAAATCAAAATATTTTTAACGAAAATCTAAAGTCAATTATTATTTCTATTAAATAAAATCGAAATCGGAATAATTTAGTCAAATAAAACTGGTATTCGAACGTTTAGCTCAAGAACCGACGACAGGAAAAAAACGTAAACAAATTCGGTGTACCTAATTACGGACTCGGCGATGATTTTACAGCGGCGTATATCGAAGCAGAAGCAGCAGAAGCTAGTCGAATCGGTAAAGTCAATTGAATGAATTTTAATAATAAAATCTGAATCCGAGTCTCTATGCCCAAGCAGGCTAGCTCCCACTCGATGTGCGCGGATCGCGCGCGCTATCGTTACTCAGGTATAATACGCGAATTTAAATAAAACAAAATTTGATATACAGGGTCTACCCATGAAGTTAAAATAAAATTAAAATTAAAATTTATATCCGGAATAGGCCGAAATATAGTAATGAAAATTGACTTCATTACACAATATGTGGTAGGTATATTCTTAGACATCGCATCGGCATATGATAGTGTTAATATATCTCTTCTTTATAACATTATAATTGACGTTGGAGTATCCTCTGATCTAGTCAATCTGATATACGCCTTTTTGAATCAAAAGACCTTATATATCAGAGACAATCATGGAGAAATCTACGAACCTCAACATACAAGTCAAGGTCTCCCACAAGGCTCACCTTTCAGTCCCATTTTGTTTAATCTTTATACCGTTTCTTTATATAGCATCCTTCCTAAAAAATTCAAATTAATTCAGTATGCAGATGATCTTGTCCTATTAGCTACTGGAGTTAATGTAGATCATATAATTATAAGCTTAAATGAGTTTTTTATTGTCTTCCAAGATTGGCTTGTTAACCACAATTTTAAATTGTCTTCAAATAAATCTAAAGCTATTTTATTTACAAAAGGTCAAACCAGATTTATTACTCCCAGTATTCTAATTAATCATCAAACTATTCATTGGTTAAACATGGTGTTCTTACTTTACATATATCTATTATGGCACTTCCTTCCTTTAAATAATTAAGTACCTCATTCAATACAGTATTATCTGTAATATCGTACACTTTAAAGATATTTCATTAATTTTACTTTGAATTTTTTCTTCTATACTTATCTCATTATTTTTAGTTGCTGTGCCATATTTCCATGTTTCCATGTGAGTCTTCATTTCTAAGTTATTGATTTCAGTTAAATCAGTTATTTGAATGTTTTTATTATTATTAAGTAAATTATTAAAAGCTACATAATGAATATGTTCACAAATAGTATTTTTTAAATAAAAGATTGTACACTGGCAGCTATAGGTATGAATACATATATGACAAAATTTACAATCTAAATGGCAACAAATGTTATTTGAAATTTTAGATACCTCATATGACATTTTATTTACTTTTATAATGCACATGTGTTCAGAATTAACATGTGCACTAAGAGAGTCAGAGTTTGCTATTGCATTCCTGTGCCTATCAACAATCTTTTTAGTATGTGCAGTTGCTTTGCCCTTTGTGTTTTTTATTAACCGTTCAATTAGCTTATCTCTAATATATTTCAGTAAAAAATGAAGTCCTTTATCTAATCTATGCACTTTTTTTCCATCTAGATAGAAATATTTTAAAGTTTTGTGCATCGACTCTAAATGCATATTTGTGTTAATATTGCAGGATTTTCGGAAACAGGAAGCCCACAACTTATAATTATCACTATAATATTGTTCAAAGTATAAGCCAAACTTCTTAGTATCCTCATCATCTTTTAAAATATTTAAAGTTCTGTTAAGGAGGTACAAAAAATTGACTTGCGTTTCTCCATATTGTTAATTTTATTCAAATTTTTTTGCCAAGCTCTATCAATGTGCCAATATAGTTGATGACAAGGAGCTCCCATAATTATTTTCCAGGCATTGTAAAACACTCCTGTAATATCAGACATGAAAGTATTTGCATGTATAGAATAACCTAATTTACTTTTTATAGAAGAAAAGAACAATTCGTTGATATGTGTGTCATTTTTATTGGAAAACATACATGCTGCTGGGAAACCTGAACCATATTCATCTACTACCATTATGGTTGTTAAATTAAAATCGTAATTATTCAGTCCGTGGGTACTATCCACGGCTATTATATTGCTTCCAAATGTCTTAAGTATGTACTCCTGTGATTTACTCATTATTATAAGACAAAAATCATCTTTATCTAAAACACCCATATCAACTCCTTGTTTTTTATAAAAGAGTACACAATTAGTATCACAACTTTCTTGTTCTTGTATCCATAAATCAATACTAATTACATCATCTGTGTGTCTCCTTCCTTCCTCCTCACAATTAATGTCGAATGCTGTTTTAATATTGTGTATATCTTTTCTTGTGATAATATCACACCTCTTTAGTTGTGTCCCACTGATATTATCTCGAATATCATTTAAAATCCTACTTACAGACACCCCTGATTTTAATTTAACTCCTATATCAGTTCTATCTTTTGACAAGATTCTCAAATGCTGTACATCAATTTCATGATTATAATGTGTTTTATAATATGTTACAAGTATCTTATCTTTGTTATTATCCACTTTAATCTGGCTAATACATGTTGTTTCAATTTTACAGCTTCCTTGGCTTTTAAGTGGACGCTTCAGAGATTGTTTATCTAAAAAAAATAAAGTTTTTCAAAAAATGAAGAACAATACCAAAATAAACTCTTTACATTTTGGATCAAAGCTTACTTGTAATACTTCGATTACAATTGTAGTACTGAACATCTTTTTTTTGCCCTCTTGCTTTAACATACTGAACATTATTACTCTCTTCTTCAGTAGAAAGCCATATGTTAAAATCTAAAATAAATTGGTAATAGAAGATATATTATTTTGCACATGACTAATTATTATATATTACCTTCTAAACTTTCAAATTCCTGTGCAACTGTTTCGACTTAATAATTATGTTTTTCTGTCAAATATTCCTCAAATCTTTAATAAATTTAAAAGGACATAAACATTCGTTACACTTTGAATTCCATACTTTGTAATCATATGAAATAATATTATTTAATACATTATGATGATTTCAAATGTCTATTTAAAGATGACTGTGTACTAAACGCCAAAGAACAACTACTACAAGATACAACCATAATATTTATTTACGAATAATTTATAATAGGTGTTTTCCTTTGCATCGACAGTGTAGCACTGAGCTATGTCACTTCTGAAAATATTGTTCCATCCATACAATTTGTATAAATGGAACGATATTTTCAGAAGTGGTGTAGCTCAGTGCTACACTTTCGATGCAAAGGAAAAGACCTAATAATAACTTGATAACCACAAAAACTAGATTTGTTTTTCACCGGGTTATGAATAATTTTCCTTCCTCCATGGTTATGAATGAACGAGATTGACAGTTGACGGTAAAACTTTATTTTATAAAGGCAGCGCCAACGGAATAATAGGTCTTTTCCTTTGCATCGACAGTGTAGCACTGAGCTACGTCACTTCTGAAAATATTGTTCCATCCATACAATTTGTATAAGTGCCACTTCAAACTTTTGAAAAAAGTTTTTTTTAAGGAAAAAAATGTGTTTCATTGTTTTATATCTTGGCCAATTATAGTCCGATTTCGGAGAAATTCACACACACATAAGATTTCACATTCAAGAGTAAGCTCTGTAAGTGGCATTAAAAAAATTCAAATAGTTTGGCCGTTATAGGCAAACAATGAAATTAGGTCCGCGGTACACTTTGCCCTTCCGCCATATGCCCAATTTTGGGATTTCTCTTGCACCCTTCTGGGAATCAATAGTCACATCCCTTAAGTTCAAAACGCACTTTTGTGTTTTCAAATATCTTAATTTTTACCAAAGTTATGAAGAATTTAGTGTTTGAACATTTAACAAATTCAATTTTTCGACCTTCGCCTCGTCAAAATACTAAACAAATTTCAATCGTGCATACCGCGAGAACGGTGCATCAGATCAAAATTTCTCAAGAGACATGAAAATTAGCATTTTTATTAAGCTTTAAAATGTCGTAAACTGCGTTTTGAAAATATTGATTTATTTCCGACATGCGTCTGCGCAAAATTAAAAAATTGACAAAATCCAAAATTTCGGCACTTTCAAAAAACAGCTACATTTTGTTTTGCCTTTTTTCGAAAAGATCACCTCAAAATACATGGAATCCATTTTGTTTCATCTAATTACAATTCAATGTAAGCTCAAAACCCGTAATCAAAGATAAGGGAGATAAAGATAGGAAACGCCCATAAGAAGCCAATGCTCAACAACGACCAGCTTTATCGCAGTTAACTCTGACCCAGTATGTGGCGCTTTCATCGATATCAAACAACGCAGCGGGAAATTTAAAAACCTGATAATAAATATTGCATAAATATCGAATGCACTCTCATGTTCTTGTAAATAAACTTAAACAATGTAATTACGCTAAATTATTTATTAAAAAGAATACTACACATAAAGTCTATTATCGATTAATTATTGTAAATCTATATTCATGATAAATATTTTTAATTATTGATTGTTATTTGTAACACTGTATTTTTGTTTTTATTTTGATATCTTATTTAAAAATGTGCAAATTCAATAATGGGAATTCAGATATTTTTCTTCCTATATCAAATCTTCTTTCTAACATTTTGAAGTCATTTTCTTGTTCTAAAACAATACATATTACATGAATACTTACTTTGTGACAAAAGTTGGTTTTGTGTTACTTTCATGACTAAATTTTACTTTGGTTAATTAAAGAACGCCACATTGGGGTTGTTAAATTTGTTCATGTGGCATGTGTTACTAATGCAATACGTTCTCCAACTTATTGTAATATAAAATATAATTGTTTTCCTTAAATTTCACACAAAAACAGCCAGAACTATTTCGCTTAGTTCATCTAGAGGATAACACAATCATGAACTCAAAACCGTACGATTTAAATCGTATTTATACGATTTTTTAACTCTCTGTACGATGTACGATTGCATCAGTGAGATCGTACGTAAAAATGTGATCTTGAAAAAAAGTCATACTGACAGACGTAGTAATCACATCGTTTGTTAGTAATTTTCGTAATTTTCTGCTTAATTACAAAAATCTTTAGTGAATTATTGTTCAATTAGCTTCATTTTACCTCTTCCGAGTCCGTTGCAGTTGATAGTTTCCCAGTTCCCACCGAAAGTAACCGCCCACAGCCTAAGAAGCAAGACAGCGCCAGCCCAAAATGGCGGTTGATAAGCCTCCTGGAGAACCGCCTTATATCCCCAATCCCAATCACCTAACAAAACAAAAAGTCTTGTACTCAAATACTGACGTAGGCTCGTTTGAAGTCTATGTACAAGGAAAAGACAAGAATATTGGTAACCTTCATATCCTTAGCATAGCCAAAACTGTGTTAACCTTAAACTTAAAGAAATTATTAATATTACCCGCAAAGGAAAAAATCGCATTGGAGCCACCTTTTTGAATTACAGTGCTGCAAATACATTTATTAATGATAAGGACTGGGATTCAGTTGGTTACGAAGTATTTATCCCTTCACATAATGTGTCCTGCAAAGGTATTGTCAGACATGTTCTAAAATCTCTTACCGATGACGAAATACAAGATGCCATAAATACTCAACTGGCTTTTTGCAAGCCCCTAAATGTTAAAAGACTTAACAGACGAGTAGTTAAAGAAGGGCAGGAACCAAATTATATTCCAACTGGAACGATTTGTGTAACATTTTCTGGAAAACTTATACCAAAAGAAATAACTATATATGGTCTACCAATGAAAGTAACTCCTTATATAAAAGCCCTGTTCTTCAATGCCAACAATGCCTTTTATATGGTCATAATATTAAGCTTAATATTAAGCTATGCCGCAGCAATGCAAAATGCAAAATCTGCGGAAAAATCCACGAAATCGGTACAGAAACTTGTAATAACACTCTTCTTCTAATGATAAAAAAATGTCCTGAATACAGCAGACAAAAAGATATCAAAAAAATAATGTCATTTTCAAACATCTCATTATGAAGCAAGTCAGATCCAAGAAAAACTAATACTATGTACGTGCATAATATAAATGACTTCCCTACTTTAAATAACGATTCTCTAAATACCAATTCTATTAACATTCACGAAAGAAGAACAGTTCTCATTAATACTTCACAGTCAAATAACTCGATCATCGACTATTAAACGTAGAAGACCTGAAGAAAGAAGTTTCGATAAAAAAGCACTCGACGACTGCCTCATAAATCCTAATGGTAGAATTCCAGAACCAAAGCCTTCTACATCCAACGTTAATAGAAGAGATTTGGGGAAAAAACTTGAATCTGATATTGTCCAGGCTATATCTGTCTTATCTCAATCCCACAGGGAGCTCGTTATGACATTTATTGGTAACAATTAATAATGCGTACTCTTCTGTTAGTAATAGTAATGTTTCAACAACAAATATTTTAGGTTCTTAAAAACCTTTTTCCCAAATTCGTAATAACCCTGTGTCACATGATAATGTTGGTGGAATGGATTACTCCGATCAGGAGGATCTCTAATCCAACCAAACATCTATATTTTTTCTGGTTATCATTACTCCATTAACCATTATTCAATGGAATATTGACAATCTTAAAGTTCTAATTATGGAACACAATCCTGACATTATATTTCTTAACGAAACATGGCCTACTGATAAATATATCTTAAAATGTAGAGGTTATCAAATACTTAGAGATGATAGATTTGATGGATATGGGGGAATTGCTATACTAATCAGAAACAGTATAGACTTCTTCCAGACAACTGTTAATAATTGCTTTGATCAAAATATCCAAACCCAACTCTTATTCTTACCTCATTATAATCTAAATTTGATTAATATATATTGTCCTGCAGATAACCTAATTACTAAAAGGAATTTTATAAAATTTATCCAAAAAATAAATAAACCCTTATAAATAATGGATGATCTAAATTGCAACCATACTGTATGGGGGAGTAGCTCTAACAGCTTCAATGTTAAAAATATTTTCGAAGCTTTAGACGATCTTGATTTAATATTCCTCAATGGCGGCTTTCCTACTTGTACTTCTCCTCCTGGAGGAAGTAATTCTGTAGTTGATGTATCCCTTACATCTTCTGAAATAGCATATAAATGCACCTGGGAGGTCATTCCTGATCATGGATCAAGTGATCACTTCCCCACAATGTGTAAAATTGGTATGGGTCCATGTACTATTCCATTGCCTACTAAAAAGAAAAATTTCCATAAAGCTGATTGGTCCTCTTATCATCGCAACCTTGATGTAAGCTTTTCTTCATTTAGTAGTGATAGTTATGAAGATTTTATTGAATCTCTTAATTCAGTGGCTGACACCACAATTCCAAATTTCAAAGGCAATAGTAAAAACAAATACCAGATACCATGGTGGGATAACTCATGTGATGACATAATTAAAAAAAGAGTAATGGCCATTAAAAATTTTAAAGACATCCCAACTGTAGAAAACTATATCCCGGTCAAAAAACTTGTTGCATGGTCTAGAAAACTTTTAAAAACAAAAAGGAAAAATTGCTTCAGGGAGTTTCGCGGAACACTAAATCGCGATTCATCCTTAAAAACGATATGGAATAAAGTAAATTCAGTTGCAGGTCAAAAAACTAATACTTCCAGCCTTATGCCATCTTCACTTTTATTTATTTTTATTTATTTTTATTCATTTTTATTCATTTTTATTCATTTTTATTCATTTTTATTCATTTTTATCATTTTTATTCATTTTTATTCATTTTTATCCATTTCTATTCATTTTTATTCATTTTTATAAATTTTTATTAATTTTTATTAATTTTTATTAATTTTTATTAATTTTTATTAATTTTTATTAATTTTTATTAATTTTTATTAATTTTTATTAATTTTTATTAATTTTTATTAATTTTTATTAATTTTTATTAATTTTTATTAATTTTTATTAATTTTTATTAATTTTTATTAATTTTTATTAATTTTTATTAATTTTTATTAATTTTTATTAATTTTTATTAATTTTTATTAATTTTTATTAATTTTTATTAATTTTTATTAATTTTTATTAATTTTTATTAATTTTTATTAATTTTTATTAATTTTTATTAATTTTTATTAATTTTTATTAATTTTTATTAATTTTTATTAATTTTTATTAATTTTTATTAATTTTTATTAATTTTTATTAATTTTTATTAATTTTTATTAATTTTTATTAATTTTTATTATTTTTTTGTTTAATTTTTAATAATTTTTTTTTTAATTTTTTTTATTTTTAATAATTTTCAATAATTTTTAATAATTTTTAATAATTTTTATTTATTTTTATTCATTATTATTTATTTTTATTCATTTTTATTCAGTTTTATTTATTTTTATTAATTTTTAATGATTTTTATTAATTTTAATTATTTTTTATTTATTTTTATTTATTTTAAATAATTTTTATTATTTTTTGTTAATTTTTATTAATTTTTATTAATTTTTATTAATTTTTGTTAATTTTTGTTAATTTTTATTAATTTTTATTAGTTTTTGTTAATTTTTGTTAATTTTTATTAATTTTTATTAATTTTTAATAATTTTTATTAATTTTTATTATTTTTTATTAATTTTTAATAATTTTTATTAATTTTTAATAATTTTTTTTTTTAATTTTAGTTTATTTTTATAATACTATACCATACAAAAATCTAACCACGTCA
Source organism: Psylliodes chrysocephalus (assembly GCA_927349885.1). NCBI lineage: Eukaryota > Metazoa > Arthropoda > Insecta > Coleoptera > Chrysomelidae > Psylliodes > Psylliodes chrysocephalus. The sequence continues at coordinate 56,114,132 of OV651820.1, forward strand.
TTATTTATTTATGCTACAATTATAATTTTTAAGTTCCAACATTCAAAAAATTTATACTTCTATACAAATTGTTACTCCCGTTTCCCCCCCTTAAAATGTGAAAATCCAAAAACCATGAAACACATTATTTTTGATTTTTAATCAGTAGCTGTAATTCAAATTTTTATGTTTCAAACTTTAAATAACAAAAAAATATATACATAATATTAAACAAATTTCCATCCCCCCATTTCTCCCCTTAAAATGTTAAAATGCAAAAATCCTGAAACACTTCATTATTTATTTATGATGAGAACCTACAATTCCAATTTTCAAGTTCCCACCTTTAAAAAAATCGATATTTCCAAATAAACTTTCACCCCCGTTTCCCCCCCTTAAAATTTGAAAATCCAAAAACCCTAAAACACGTCATTATTAATTTGTATTCATTAGCTGCAAATCCAATTTTCATGTTTCTAACTTTAAAGAGAACCAAAAACATAGATACTCCCAAATAAATTTTCACCCCCCATTTCTTTCTCTTAAAATGTGAAAATCCAAACAAAAACCCTGAAATACGTCATTAATAATTTGTAGTCAGTAGCTGTAATTCCAATTTTTATGTTTCTAACTTCAAAGGGAACAAAAAAATCAATAGTCCCATACAAACTTTCACCCCCTGTTTTCCCCCCTTAAAATGTGAAGATCGAAAAACTCTGAAACACATCATTATTTATTTATGCTTAGTAGCTGTAATTTAAATTTTCATGTTTCTAACTTAAAAAATAAAGAATTTCATTGGAAGCTCCCTCCCCCATTTCCTCCAATTTCCCCCCTTTAAAGTTAAAATTTTGAAAAATCCTTTATTAGCGGATGCTTACGTTATAAAATAATCCTGTTCCAAATTTCAGCTTTCTAGGCTCAGTAGTTTTGGCTGTAGGTTGATAGGTCAATCAGTCAGTCAGGACAAACAATTTTATATATATATATATATATATATATATATATATATATATATATATATATATCATTCTGAGTCCGAAAATGCAAAAAAAAAAATTTCGTCTGGTCGTCTGTGTATATGTATGCCGGCACAATAACTCTAGAACGAAAGTTCTAATTGACTTGCAGTTTTGATCTTCTTGAATAATTCTTTCTAACTTAGAACCCTATTGATTTTCAGAATTTTCGGTTCATTCTAACTACTTTAATATCACTTTTCTTAAAATCCGCTTATGCATTTCTTATGTGACAATTTTAGGAATTCCAATTATTTCTAACGTCAACATCCCTAACATTCTTTACATTTCATAAATTGCAAACATTCTCTAACGACCTGTCAAACAACAGCTGTTGATAGTAAAAGTGAAATTTCTAAGGCGGGTTGCGACCTTCATATTTGCAAATATAGCCATTTTGGAGGCTATTTTTATTCAAAATTAGTCGCCAAGCCTACCAATTATGAAAAATATATAAGCAGTTTCTTAAAAATTACTTTTTTATGGGGGTGCTAACTTAAGCGTACTACTATTTCGCCCCTAGCCACAAAAACACATTCATCAAATTTATTGGCAACCCCAATAATTAACCGGCCATTTTATTTGGCCAAAATCAGAATAATGCTTGGTTGTGCCTGTCAGGTATCAAGATGTCAACTATGATGTGGGAATGGCTCTTAAATGTAAAATTATTTAAAAATGTATGCTTCTTTTGATATTTGTTGCAAATAATTTGTAGTGTATCTCAATTAAGGCTTTCCATAAATAAATGTGCAGCAAGACAGATATTATAATGTTCTTATACAAAGCACTTTTTTATTAAACAGTGAGCACCATAAGTCTTACCCCCCCCCTATCTAACTCATTACTGGAGTCTTGTTAGGAAAATCGCCGAGACACGTCGATTTTTGATTTCTACAATGTACATTTTTGTATGAATAGTTTACCCTTAATTTCATCCCTTACTGGAGAGGAGCAACCCTTTCGAAAAATTTAAATGGCATGGGGTGGTGAGTGATAGCTCATTTGAAAGAGGGGTTTATTCTCTATTCAACCGTGTAAAAAAAATTGAAATTTGCTTCATTAATTATCGACTAATTGTTGTTTCAGAATAACGGAAATTAACGTAGCGCACTCATCCTTATAATTAAAATTCGGCACTGCATGATTTCGGTTTTGGTTCAGACGTGAAGTAAGACTTTTTGCCATTAGAAGGTCACTGTTAGTCTAGTTGCTTTCCTATTTTGTGAGGTTTTGTTATTTTTAAACATTAATAAATCAACACGTAATGAAGCAAATTTCAAAATTCACTGTATAAAAGAGAGGTAGGATATAATGCTGGTTTACATATTCAACCAGCGAATTGTAAATAATAATTAGTAAACTTCTTGAGGTTACTTTTGAATACATTTATTGTTTTTTTTTTAATTTCTGTTGACAGTCAATTGAATTTTTTACACCTTTAATAAAAATTATATTTTGGGAACTTTTAGTGATTGCTTGCCGTACATGAAAGTCACATTGGCTTCTTGTATTATAATTGTAATATTGCGAATTATATTGAATTTTTTCTAATAGATCTGATGCGATGGTACTATGTCATTTTTATTTTATAAATAAATATCAGTCATGTACTGAATATAATTTTTAACTGAAAGCCAATTTATTTCTTTTAACATAGTTGCAATACTCAACCTTCTATCCTTTTTGTCCTTTATTAGAATATAAATAGGCAAAATAAGGAGCCCAAATATTTTACATAAGCAGGCTTAAGACGTAAAAGGGCCAATTATTATTGGAAAAATTGCTCGAACAAGTTTTTAAACCCTAATCAAAAGGCGATATAGAATGGTTTTAAAAATCAAGGCTTGTGAAAATCATCACATGGATAAACCTAAGTAATGCTAACGTTTCACAAAACAAAAAATTCAACGTCCTAATACTACTATAGGCTTTCGGTCTTTCGTTCCAAGTTAAATCATTTCTCGTTTTTGTTACGCTACGAGTTTACCCTTGTGGGCTTCAGTCTCGATAAGGTGGGAACCACCATTTTAGCGTCTCTCGAATTTTCTTTTCAGTGTTTGATTGTGTATATTTTTAGATACACTGGCCCAAAATATATTATTAAACGATCAATTTATGGTAGCCATTATTCACGCAGGGTGACGTTTGCGTGAGCCCTAGGCGAGTCTAATACTATACTTTGTACCATTATACCATTATGGTTTCTTTATTAAATAAAAGTTAAGTGTAGAATGGAAAGTTTTTATTAAACATAGGTAACTAACTGTTGTTTTTTCAACCTTTCAATTTTCCGATTTTCAAATTTTTTGAATTTCTGATTTTTCGATCTAGAAAATATCGTTATGAAAAGTATCGCCCATCTTTAGTTATCTACCGGAAATTGCCAGAATTAGAAAAGAGTGAATTATCATAATTCACTCTAGTGATATATGGGTACCATATGCTTTTAGTTAGGAGGTAGAATATTGATTTACTATTAAGTGGTCGTGGACAAATTAGTTTCCGATTGAAGTAACTTTTTAATCTTTTTTTTTTGTATGTGGATATCCCTTATAGAGATTGGGTACAGGTTCTCCCTTTTCCAATAGTTTGGGACTCCCGGATCATTAGTGCAAGTCAGGCTTATCATTTACCCACTAAACGCACCCCTGAGCAGGTAATATCTTTTACTTGTCCGTTGGGACTACTTTATTAATTTTTTTGAGTATCTATCGACCTCGTATGGTTGATTCTCCGGTCTCAAGTGCATTAACACGGCCAGTTGGCGAACCTAAAGATAAATCCAGCGGTGTTTATTATTTTTGCGCACAGACTATTTTACTAGAAACATTTTTAACTTCAAATTATTTTTGAGTTACACAAAAAAGTACATTTCTTTATTAGTTAAGTTCGTTTCCATATTTAAAGAGACCAAAAAAAAACTAAAATTAGTCATGTGCAAATTGTGCAGATGATTTTGCTGCTAAAACATAACGTCTAAATTGTTATTTTTTAGCATTTTGGAGATAAAAAATTAAAATAAAGGGGGTTTTAGTAACTTTAACACGTTATATTGAGGATAATTTAATCCCATGTGAATTTTTAAAAACTACATATTATGTTGGTACTTCTATATATCTGTGCCTACCAATACCAAAAGCAATTCTGTGAATTCATTTTTCCTAGAGTCTAAGGGTTATGATGTTGGTACGACATGCAGTGATTAATTAAAAAGTAATAATTATGATATTTGGTTCTAAATACGAACTTTTAAGTACATTTTATTGTAGTGTACACGCATACAAGTACCAACAAAATATGTAACTTCTAAAAATGTGCTTAGTTTTAAAATAATATAAAAAATAATTAATTTTAGTAATAAAAATCATCATGTGTGCTTTTTTCAAATATGGATACAAATTTAACGACTTGTAGTGTGTTCTTATAAGGATGGACAAATTTATAATTTTTTTTTTTAAAAGATGGAACTGCATTGTGTTTCTTATTAATGCCTTAATAGATTATGGTAAGTTGTAGAGAATACATGTGCCAAATTTCAATAACATAATAGCGGTTGGTAAGTTATGAAACAAGAAAGAAATTGGAAAAGTTAATAAAACTACCTGTATCTCGGTTATAAAGTAAGAATATTTGGAATCATATCAGAAGCATAAAAAAACTAAGTAATAAAAAAAAAGAGTGAAACTTCTTAGATTAATTCACTCTAAAATAAAAAAAGACAAATAAAATCCGCGTACATCAATATTTATCGCACAGCTACTTGAATATACTATTAAGGTTATAACTCTAAACGGCGATGCACGAACGACGATCGTTTGCAGTCGTTTTTATGAATTAGCTCATCATATTTTTTATGTATTAACTTTGATTTATATAAATTTATTTAAATTTATTTAAATTTATTTAAATTTATTTAAATTTATTTAAATTTATTTAAATTTATTTAAATTTATTTAAATTTATTTAAATTTATTTAAATTTATTTAAATTTATTTAAATTTATTTAAATTTATTTAAATTTATTTAAATTTATTTAAATTTATTTAAATTTATTTAAATTTATTTAAATTTATTTAAATATATTTAAATTTATTTAAATTTATTTAAATTTATTTAAATTTATTTAAATTTATTTAAATTTATTTAAATTTATTTAAATTTATTTAAATTTATTTAAATTTATTTAAATTTATTTAAATATTTTTAAATTTATTTAAATTTATTTAAATTTATTTAAATTTATTTAAATTTATTTAAATTTATTTAAATTTATTTAAATTTATTTAAATTTATTTAAATTTATTTAAATTTATTTAAATTTATTTAAATTTATTTAAATTTATTTAAATTTATTTAAATTTATTTAAATTTATTTAAATTTATTTAAATTATTTAATTATTTAAATTATTTTAATCTATTATAATTTATTTTATTTTTTTTATTTATTTTATTTTAATTTATTTTAATATAAATTACAGTCATCGTTCACTCACCCATTGTTGATACACCTTGTATTAATATAGATGCATATAATATATATTTATTAAATAGTTACAGAGAGTGAATGCATTTAAAAAACTTGTTGGCTCTGTGCGAAACCCAAGAAAAAATTTTGGCAGTTAATGTGTTAACATAAAATAGATCTTAAAATGAAAATCCAAATATATCTAAAATAAATTTTTTGGATGTCACATAACCTAGTGTGTAAAGTTCTAATATACTCGATGGTGGATGTCATATAGTCGGGTGAGTAAGTTTTAATATACTGAATGTTGGATGTCAGACAGTCGAGTGAGTAAATTCTAATATACTCAATGGTGGATGTTAGACAGTCGAGGGACTAAAATATTTAATATACAAAATATACAAAACCAACTGACGCGAGCGCCACCTTCACATCTATACACTGGAACTAAATTTATACTCAAAATTGAAAATCAAGCATTATAACATCCAGCTGAAATTTGTTTGGTACTCTTTTAAACCTCCCCTATGATGTTTGAACCCCAAAAACGTTGTGACATCCGAATTTGGATGTCACATCGCAAACGGATGTTACAAAGATAGCAACATTTTTGCGACATGATGTCACAAAGTCGGCAGGACGAATCTATATATATATATATATATATATATATATATATATATATATATATATATATATATATCTACAAAGTATTACTGAGCCTCCCCCCATGTTAAATTTCAGGTTCACTGAGACTCCGCTGTTACTGGGCTTCCGATATACGGATCCCCAGTGACAACCCATTGAAAATTGTTCCAGATGATGTAGACACCCTAAAACACCCATTAACACAAAAATCTCGAGGACGCCCATTTGAGCCGTTTTTTGATCCTGTATAAAATATTAGTTCAGGCGTTCGCCGCTTGGTGCGCTGCTAATATACATTTCGCTGTGTATAAGATGTTTAATGTTACATGTCAACTGGGCGCCTTAAGCTATTCGCTGCGCGCTTTTGGTTTGGCAACGTTGCAGTTGATTATATATACGTACTAGGAGGCTTGGTGATTTTGTCTCTCGACTCGGGTCAGTCTAAAAATTAAAATGAACTATTTTCGATCTTGAACGCGACAAGTACTACAGAGCGCCGTAGAAAATAAAATGCCACAATAAACATTTTTGTTTTAGAAAATGTTTAATAATTTTTTGGTTGATATTATTTAAATAATAAGGTTAGCACCTTGATTAGTACGTATATTTAGGCATTATTATAAAAGTAAATAAAAAGAAAATTCCAACTCAAATGTGATATATGACCAAGACGTAAAATAAAATAAGTAAACTTTTTATTTTAATTTAGTTTATTTTCTCATAATTCAATATATCTTGTAATCATCTTGTAATGACGTCAATGACAGTATTTTATAAATAGAACACCCTATATTTTTACCAATTTTACAAGAACAAGTTACGTATTGTATCAGGGATCCTTACTGGGCA
>OV651820.1:56126095-56402600 GCA_927349885.1 Psylliodes chrysocephalus
TTTAAAAGAAAAGTAAGTTATTTTAATTTATTTAAAATAGTTCCTCATTTCATTCCTAGTGCTCAAATTTGATACTTTACTATTTTCCTCCCCTTAATATTTATTTACCTTTAACTTAATTTAATGTTGGTCAATTGTCATTTTTATTATTTGACGTTTATTAGGTTTGCACACCTTTTCGTTATACAGTGTGTATTTTAATTATTCAAATTGTAACTTAAAATCTTTATTTACATTTTTTTTTTCATTTCAGATTCTCAAGAACTATTACCTCACGTATAGATAGAATTACTTATATTTAATAATACAAGGTTTATAATAAAAAAAAAATATATGGTGTATGTCACTATTTTCTTTGCACTTCTCGATAGCTGATTCGACAAATGTGTGATTACTTAGTAAGTAAAAAGTATTTTTTTTTAACCATAACTAAATTATATTTGCTTCATTCTATAATCGAGTTAACCTATTTGTATCTCTTTAAAATTCTCCTTTTTTTTTAAAAAAAAATATCACTCTAGTTCTATTATCACTATTTATATAAATTACATCTTAATTCCCCTAAATTACATCTTAATATATATATATATATATATATATATATATATATATATATATATATATATATATATATATATATATATATATATAAGAGAGTTTATAGTCGTTGCTGACTAGTTAATAAATAAACCAGTAATTTGTGGGTAATGCAGCAAATGAATGAGTACTTTTTTAAGTTTATTCCAAGCTTTCGGAAATGTTTATTTCCATCATCAGGGAGAATCTTAATTAAGGTTGTTCATTTTGGTGGTATTATTCAGTTTAGTGTAAAGATACAAAATGGACAAGCTGAAGTCAATTACAAAATAATATACACAAACAATAACTACGATACTTTAAAACTAAAAAAAAAAAAAATACATAAATTGACCTTTCGTTATTTAATCGATTATTTTACATTAATCAATTATTCAGAAAATTGATTAATTTCTATTGTTAAATTGATTATTTCCGAATAATCTATCATTAGAATATCGATATTATTTAATTGATTTTTAATTTTATATTCGATTGTTAGTAATTTATTAGCAAATATCTAATCCAATTACAAATTAATAAGGTAAAACGATCAATTTATAATATCAAATTATCGAGCATATTTTTTGTTCGAGAAAGTATAGTTTTGATTATACCAGTGTGGGTCATATTTCTAGTATCGCTCGGTATGTTAAGATACTGAAGATAAGATATAAATTAACTTCGTAATATGGTTCGGATTTCTATGGTGAGCGATATTCTGAAATATGCTCTAAGATAATATATATTTTATAATATCTTCATCATGTGTAGCACGCTTTATAAGTAACTAAATTCTTTCAATGTAACTAAGTTTCTTTAAATAAATAAGACGTGTGAGGTCAATACTCAAACTGAGGAAGAGCGTGGTATAAATCAAGTGCATTGTTTACGCACACAAATACGAACGAATACCAACGGACGTGAACGAATACGAAATAATGCGGACGAAATCAAAGGAACACAAATACCTGGTGCGTTTAGTGTAAAACCTCCTTAAGTACTGTCTATGATCAATGTGTGTTACGCATGTGATGTGCTTAGAAACATCAACCACTACGATGGTAGTGGTTTTTACCGCGACAGACGCCGATCTAAAAAAGCAGGCGCGAATCATAACTTTAACGAAAGTACAAAAAATCAAAACAATATATCTCCAGGGTCAGCACTAAATTTAGTTCAGTACTGAAAGACTTTGAGTGAGACCAAAAAATACTTATAATCAGGTTTTCCAAAAATACTCATCAAACAAAAAATTTCTTTTCTTCAAGAGTATAATAATGCATTATATTATGTAATACCATTGTATTTAGATAATATAGTATAGTAAACAAATAAATAAATAAATAACAATCCAATGCAAATTATCTTGGATACAATGGACAACACCAACAGGGGGCAGCACCGAGGGCAACACGCTCTGTGGTGTCCAAGTCACGCCTGTGATAATTTTTTCGATCCGTCGAACGATTGTCGATTCTTAAATTGTACGGGTACTTTCTCTATTTGCAAATAGATGGCTCTGTATTTATCATTAATTTAATAATAATAATAATAATACTCTCCCCTATTCACCCACTTACGAGTGAATTGTAACCCCAGAAGCTTAAGGTTGTTTGCTATCTCGATGTTTTGAAGAAGGGACAGCTAAAATTATAATTTAAATTATTGCGCCATCTATTGAGCAATAGCTTCAGCATATTGTTTCTAATATATGTAACTCTCATTTAAATTAGGTAACTATCATTTTTTCATTACTTTGTCCAATAAAATAGAGGATTTACTTTCGATTATAATATAACTATTATAGTGGTATGATTATTATCGATGATATTATGAGTGAAATTGAAGTTGGAGATTCCATGAGAGTGAAATGTCCAGCTTCAAATTCTCAAATTTAATATCTTCGATAATTAATCACGCCACGTGTTATGTTCGATGAGACAATATAATGAATGAGATAAAAAAACTATAAATCGCTGCAGTTCCCTGAATGCGGCCAATTATTTTTGTTTTTTTTTTATCACAGCTGTGATAACTTGTAACTAAGGGCCTTACGCGTTTTGATTGGGTCATTTATGATCATGTGATACATTAATTATACAGGGTGAGTCATGAGCAACGTTACATGCTTCTACCATATATGTAGATTTCGTCAGGGAAGATATCATGTGGCTACTAAAAAGTGTGAACTCCTCTTCATTATTAATATACAGGGTGATTTGTGAAATTTACCATAAATATTAATTGACTCATTTGATTTTTCTAATTTTTTCATAATACTTACACTACTATCAAGCATTCGACTGGTATTAACTAAACTTAAAAATTCCAGGACCGGCTTTGGAAAAATTAATTTAGTGATTCGTATTGAATATTGCACCCTGCATAAATATATATATTTTTTACATAAATAGCCAATAAAAACGACATATCCGAGAATGTGGTCACACTTTTATTCAATTTTTAGTAAACGATCAACCATAATGACGTATCACATAATAAGGTATTAATTTAAACAAATGTTATAAATTTCAAGTATTTTAACTAAAACGATAAACTGTATCGAGTTGCAATAGCGACACACACTAAACAAAAAAAAAACAGTAACTAATAACAATAACGAACAACAATAACGAACAACAATTTTAAAATAATAACTAAAATTATGTAGTCAAAATAAACGCTTAAATAAGAACTGAAAAAAATACAATAATGGCAACAAAATAAAAATAATTTAAGGTAGATTCTCGAAATAGAACCCTGCGGCCTCTACATACTTCTGTTGCCGAATTGTTAATTGCCGTATTGAATTACAGATACTATGGGGATCGTTTCTAATAGTATTACAAAAAAGTATAATTCTATCAATTAAATTGTTGTCAGTTGTTATTATTATTCTCTGTGTAAACTAGTTGCTTCAATCGTCCCCAAATATTGTAATCAACGGGATTGAAATCAGGTGATCTAGAAGGCCATGAAATAGGACCTGCACGTCCTATCCACCTGTTTCCATAAACATTATTCAGATGTCTCACTCACTCTATGGTTGTTCTATTTTTGGTAGGATTTGATTGTTCACTAAGAATTCAATAAAAGTTCGAAAACATTGTCGCATATGTCGTTTTCATTAGCTTTTTATGTAGTTTAAAAATCACTTATTGCATTTAAAAAAATTATATACAGGGTGCAATATTTAATACGAGATTTGACCTTGTACCGTTGACAGAGAATTTGTTATTGTTAGACTAGATTTATGATTTACGTGTAGAAGAATAAAGAATGAGTGGTAGTTAAAAGCTTGTTATTTTTATCCCCAAATTTTTGATTATGAATAGATATTTGAGTAGTACTTAATAGTTAATTTGTAAAATTCAGTTATAACTTAAAAAGCTGTAGGTAATAAATTGCAAATTGGAATGAATGAAACAACCAACATAAAATAAATTCATAGTTCATAGTAGTTATAAAAAAATATGGCAGGATTTTACACAGTCCTTAAGAGACCTTTCATACTAGGATACTGTATCTGAGATACGCGTATCCGAGATACAGAAACATGCGTTTAAATGTAGGTATTCACACTGCATTCATAACGGGCACGGCATACCGCATCGCGATACTAAACGCATGTATTTTCTGTATCTCTGATACGCGTATCTCAGATACAGTATCCTAGTCTGAAAGGGCTCTAAAATAAATGAAATTGCTCTCATAAAGAGATTAAATTCCTTTTCTATTTACTTACTTTGTTAATTTTCTCTTTTTGTTTAATTGTCGTTTTTAAGCATTTATTAAATACACTGACCTACACAAAAAGAGATTCCCCGAAACATTTTCAATAAAATTATATTTTGTGTTTTGGTTTGGATCTGCTACGTAATCAAAACTCATTATCTTTGTAATAAAACAAAGCAAATGTGTCAATATTATTTATAAAGGAAAATATTCAGACGACCTAATAAAATCAGGTATGTGTTTTAAAAATTATATAAGTGATTTGCTTTTTGTGTCGGTCAGTATCACGGTTCTAGACATACGGTTGCCTACTACAAGTAACCAATAAGAATCAAGCCTGCGATTACGTCACAAGAGTACACAATTTGAATCGTTGGCCATTCAACACGTACTCGTAGAGCAAATTATTTTTCCTCCTACCTCTATCCAAAGTGTACATTTCCTGGCCTCATTGTAGGGAGCAAAGTCGTACTTTTCCTCCCTAGAAGATTATAATAGATTTATTGATTATTCTAACTTGAATTTTGTTTCATCTTTTTAACAGTTTTTCGAGATTCATCTTCTATATCAACTTATCGTTTTCTTTTATAGATGTTAGATAGCTGGCTTTTCAAACAAATGCTTAGATATTTAATTGTCATTAATCCTCTAGACTTCTTTGTATAATTACTACCACAAATGGCCACAGTGCAATATCTATCCGGCATTCTTAAATTGTGTAAAAATTATGTTTGAGGCAATAACATAGACCCATGTTTACCTTATTAAAAATATACCTCCAATAAATTACAAAATATAAAAGACACAATCTTCATAAACTTGTGCCGTTACGTTGACTGAACTGGCTGTTGTACTTTTGTGACGTAGTATCGAGACTTCATTTCTCCCCTCCTCCATGGGAAGAGGCAACCATATTACTCTAAGAAGCGAGGGTCAGTATATTTATTTTTAGTTGTATAAATATTAGATTATGTTTAATAAGTTTTTTGATTTTGCAAAAAAGTAAATAAAACAAAATATATACCAACACACTAGAATATATTTGAAAATTTTTGAACACAAAAATAAACTCCACTGAAATACTGCTAAAACTACCTGTACATGTACAGAATCACAATTTCAAGAAATACATTGAGATCTCGGAAATGGCAAGATATAGAAAACCGGTTAAATGGAGGCAAAGTGGCTGCCACATTAAAAGACCATACTAATTGACGTTTTGAAGCTTAAGGTATTAGGTCTGGTCTCCAATGTATTTGCAGAACAGAAAAGGTTGAGTCTTTTTATTACCTACTTTTATATTCAAAGATATTAAAAAAATATGACAGTTGTTATTTGTTTGAATACACAGCATATGTTATAATTTTGCAGTCCAACATTTTGTGTATAAAGTACCACCATCAAATTTGTGTATGAAAAAATGATGGTAGTACTTCCTGCAACAAATTATGTTAAATTGAAAAATACATTAACACTGGCTGTATAAAATCTTTTTTGATATTTTTGAAAATAAAGGCTGCAGAGACAATAAAAAGAATTATGATTTATTTAGTTTTCTGCAAATATAGGTATTGGAAACCAGATCTGATATCCTAAACTCTCATCAATATGTTGGACTTTTAGGAAATATAGTCTCTATTTACCAGTTTTCTATCTCTTACTGTTTCCACGGTCCCAATGGTACTCCTCAAATTTGGAGCACAAGGTACCCAAAACAAAAATAAAATCTAAGCACTTAAAAAAAATCACATGCTTGGCTATTTCCTAACGAAACGCCCTGTAGAATGTCCCACCATATATACGGATAGCCATGACTGGATGTGCTTTTTTTTTTAAATTGCTATATTGGTTTTATATATTTATTAAAAAAAATACTAGAGGCCCTTTGTTAAAAAAAATATGAGTTTTTCCAGTATTTAGAGTTGAGACGTCGACAGTGGAGGTAGAATAAGGAATTAAAGCATGTGTATCTCATTAACTACAAATCCTGGAAAGGTCAAATTTAATATATAGGTTGTACTATGACAGATGACAGTTTTTAGGAGGGGGTGAGGACGAAAAATTCTGTATTTCCTAAACCATTGTTGCTACCTAAGGCAAAATTAATATTTAGCCTGTTGTACTGCATAACGGAACATAAAAAGTTGAGTGATACACTACTCTAAGATTTCGCGAGCGCTGACCCTATTTTAACTTCTGAAGTTCTGTGGAAAAATTTATTGCTACAGGGTGACAAACATTGACCAATCGTTCGGATCTTGATCAGCCTGTGTCAAATAACTTTTCATACCACTGTATAGAATCTCAAAAATTAGAATGGCACATTTTACACATGCTCAGCAGTTCATTTAATAGTTATTAGAGGGCGCCGTAAACATTAAGGTAATTTTTTTCGATATAATCGTGTTACGTCCAGTTGCATCAGATGGATATGTCTTGAATATCGTTGCGGACTGCAGAATGGCAACACAATAATTATTAGAATATTTTACATGTTATTGGGTCATAAATTACTGGTAACATTAATTACATGACAAAAATAGGTTACTCAAAAAATTAAGAAGCTGGAAAAATAACTAATGGGTGGAGGCCATTAAACTGAAATAAGAAGAAGCTGGGAACCAATCTCAAGGTATGTCGCGAAAAAATGTCTGGTTTGTTTACTTATCTGTCAAAATTGCAAAAATTGTTTTAAAAAATATTCAAATTTCTAATTTCTTTGTGGCTGTAGAAAAAATCGCATCCGGCACTCGTAGGAATTCGTAATTCCATACTCGTGTGAATAGAAACATTCATACTCGTATGGAATTAGATGCATTCCACCCTCGTATCGGACTATACTATTTTGAGAGAATTTTAAAAATGTAAAAATTAAAAAAAAACTTATATTTGATGTGTAACTTTTGTTCGGGACCACCTGCATGATTAAAACGAATGAAATTTTAAGGCAATATACAGGGTGTTTCATAATATATGCGCAGGACTTCAAGACGTGATAACTCGTCTAAAAATATGAAAAACGTTTCTATTAATTTTACCATCTAAAATGCACCATTTTCGTGATACAGGGTGTTGAAATTGAAAAAAAAAATTCTACGCCACTGGAAAAAGTACGGTTTCGAGACACCCATTTGAACCGCCAATGTTTTCTACACAAAAAAGGTACTCTTGGTCATACGCTCTAAAGTAGACTGTTTTCGAGAAAAATAAAATTTTGTTTCATTTCCAAAAATTGACCATGTATTTCAACATTAAAATTTGATTTTTCTCGAAAACGGTCGACTTTAGAGCGTATGACCAAGAGTACCTTTTATGTAGAAAACTTTGGCGGTTCAAAGTGGCGTAGAAATTTTTTTTCAATTTCAACACCCTGTTTCTCGAAAATGGTTCATTTTAGAGGGTAAGTTAATAGAAACGTTTTTTCATATTTTTGGACGAGCTATCACGTCCTGAAGTCCTGCGCATATATTATGAAACACCCTGTATATAAAACTAGTAATATTTTCAAAAAATGGATCCTACAGGAGCTATGGACAATCTCGTATATATGATGGGATATTATTCTGTCGGTATCAAGGTATGGAACAATTAAAAGTTAATCCCAATAGGATAAATAACTATTTTAAACAAATCACTCACAAAATAGAAATTATGCATACAACGCCTCTCTGTTATAAAATGGAAATTAAAATTCTTTGATCAAAATTCTCAATTTTGAACTTTGTCATTACTAAGTCTATATTTAAAATCAACTCCAACCAAAGTTGGCAAAACTACAAAGTTTTTATACAAAATATATGTCGAAACAGACTTCATATTATGGATATTTAGAAGCTTGCATGTATCTAAATTTTCTTAAAAGGGAATCGGCACTTCTTCTTTTGATAGTATTATTCTCTTTTATCAAATTCTCCAATTCTTCTATGGAAGGTTCACTTCCATTGAGTGAGTGATGTTCTAAACTTTTCTCCAGTAACTCCTTCTCTGGAGTTGTGTACCTTAAACGGGTCGCTGAAAATCATTTATAATTGATGTTATCTATAATAGGATTATACTAAAATATTGTACCTTCAATGCCATCGGCTCTTCTTTTTTTCTTTTGTTTTTCTCCTTCCAGCCATTGTTTGATCATTGGAATACTTCTATGCTGTAATATCTCGGGATGTACATTCTTTAACTTACGAATTTTGTTAGGACTGATGTAACCATCATTTTCTAGTTCACCATGAAAATAAGTTCTTGTTACATGTTTTTCCTTTGTAGACCATAGTTTTCGTCTTTTAAATTTCCCTAGAAAACAAGAATTTTTGTAGTAATTTATACTATGAAAAAAAGGATGATTTTCAGATATAATAGAAGGGGAGAAAAAAAATTAAAATTCATAGAGTCGCGCTGACGCGCTTTTTTTGGTATCTGATCTAAAAAGGTTGTGTATATTTTTGTTTTCAATGTTTTGCGTTCAAATTTCGATTATGCTAAAATCTCTTTGTTCAGACAAATATGTGAAAATGCTTCAGAGCTATTTGTAGTTGGGGTATGCCTAAAGTGGGGTGTGTAGAAGATTATCAAGTTTAATTTATTTCAAGAGTGTTTCTTTTATACATGTATTTTTTCACATGCACCTGTTATATTATGTAAAATAAAAATCTACCTGAATAAGACATCGTCAAATCTGGATCAGAATCAGTTCCATCAGATTCATCAGATTCATTATTTTCGAGTTTATATTCTTCATATGAATCAATATCCGTTTTTTGTTTTTTCTTTAACTGTATGGCACTTTCATCTTCAATTCCTCTTTTAATTGTATGTTTCACTTTTGTTCCACTCTTGGCACTTCTTTCAAGATGTTGAGATACTGTCGTAATATCTACTAATGGTGTACTTTGATCGTAGACTGTTTTGTGAAGACTATATTTATGAGACATAATTTGAGACTCTTAATTCTTCTTGATGTGAAGTACCCTCTTTTGCAACTTGGGTAGCGAAATGTTTTCTCAAATTGGTAAATGTTAGAGCCGATGAGTGCATACCACTTTCTTCTAAAAATTGGCGATGGCATCTATAGGTGCAGTAAGTCAAATGTTTATCTTTTGATGGAAGACCAAATAAAAATGGATTATCCGGATGAACGCCAGCTCTTAATCTGTATTTTATTATTATCTCTAAACTTGGAAGAAATCTCTGCTTATCTATTAGTAAAGCAGTGTTGTTGCCAAGTTTTCCTCTAAAAGTTACTCGAATGTATTTGTCAGCTTGGATTTTTTCTTCTTCACTCAGGTTTATCATATCCTGCTTGCTAACGCACTCTTTCTTATAGAAGTCTTCTAATTCAATTCGCTGGGTTTCACCCGGTCGTTTTCTGTTGAATACAGCCAAGGCTACCAGGAGGCATTCGCATAATTTATTCCAGTTATTAAAATTGTAGCCAGTTTTTAATTTATTAAGAAGATCATTTGATTTATTTGCTAAATAATTCAAGTATTCTTCAATTTGTTTATTTTCTGGTAAGTTGTTGATTGGTTTTAATCGTTTGTATCTGTTTTCACTAAGTTTGCAGACTCGATTTAAATATGGTGCTAATTCTAAGTTATATCGACGGGTCAATGCTTTTGTTAATTTTCTTAATTGTTCATCTAAATTTTTATCGCTTTCTGATAAAACTACTTCCAATATTTTTTTAAATTCTGTGCTCAAAGTCCTAGCATTCGTAGGATGTTTATAAACGCCGGATTCAGGAGTGAACTCTGCAACCGCATCAATTGCCATTCTAATCGTATCAATACAGGCTGGATGCATCAAGTCCTTGCAACATTTTATTTTTGGATCTATTAATTTACACTGTTGCATGAACCTTCCTAACAACCGTAATTGGGCACGTATATGCGTTTTCAAATGCGATTCTGTATATTTAATACATAAGAAGTTTCCATAAACTATAATAATTTCATCAAAAAGGAAATGTTTGCTGATTTCATCTTTAAACATATGTGAAGCAACTTCATTTCTTAACATATTTGATGCCCGACTATGAATATAATTGGTTAATTTAATTGAATTACCCTGAAGAGCCCTGTCACCTTTTTTTGGCGAGCATCGTTTTCGATGATGTCGCAAATTGTCTTTCCTAAAATATCCCAAACATGAGGGACAAGGTCTATAATCTTTATTATCTGTTATGCCCCGTCTTAAAACAATATTTTCACTATCACCTGTCTCCTGGTTAAAGTTATAATCCCCTTTTTTTCTTAATTTATCGATTTTCATTTTTCTCTCTGGATTCTTACTATTGAGAGACATAATTTCTCTTATTTCAGGCTCTCTAAAATGAATTTGAAACCAATGTCTTGGTAACTGGTAGAGTACTTTTTTACAGAACACACATGAATGCTGTTTATGTCCCGATTTTTTAGAAAACCCCTGTTCAGGTTCGCCTAAAAATGATTTCTATTTTATTGTGTTGCAAATTATTAAATACAGTATAATCAAATTAAAAAAAAAATCATAAACGCATAGCGCACATGTTTAAATTGACACAAGTCAAAATACGAGAATTTTCATTAAATTTAATAGTCGGTTGCAAATTTTACAAATTGAATATTTCAAAGAGAAATCAGTTTTTGGTGATTGGTGAAAATTGTTTTCTTTTTACTTGTGTCACATTTGAAAACATGTGCGACAGTGTTAAAAAAACATTTTTATTTTTGATTAAGTCGAAAAAGTGACTGAAGAAACAAGTGCTAAACGTTTACAGAAATATTCTGCCACGAAAAGAGGAAGAAGTCGAGACTTAAGACTCATTTTGAAGATTTGCAAGAGGTTCCGTGACATCGATATTTAAAGGTTCTAATAAAATGAAAAATATAAATACCTTCTTTATCTACATAATTTCGTAAATTTTCTGAAAAAATTTCTTGGTTTTCATCAAAATTTAGTAAGGCACTAGCTTCAAAAAATTCTGGACTTTCGTTTAAATTTACAATATCGGGTTTTTCATAAGTAGCAATTACTCTTGGCTCAGTATCTCTCAGTTCAATATACCCCTTTTCTGTTGCAACTGTTTTAGGTTCAATCATAGTATGATCATGGGTTGCTTCGACATATTCTGAATTCACGCAAATATCGGGATTTTCATATGTAGCAGTCGACAATAACTCAGTGTCTTCCTGTCTCTCCATTTCTGATACAACTGATTTAGTTTTAGTCACATAATCGTCACAAGTTGCTTCAACAAATTGAAAATGTTCCCAAACATTTACAATATCGGGGTTTTCACAAGTAGCAGTCAATATTAACTCAGTGTCTTCCCGTCTCCCCATTTTTGTAGCAGCTGATTTAATTTTTTTGATAGTGTTATCATTTGTGGGCTTAATAAACGTGGATTTATCGTTTAAATTTCCTTTTTCGGAATTTTCGCAAGAAACAGTCACAGCTACTAGTTCAGGATTATCATTTTTGCTGCATTTTTCTAGTTTGGCTTTTGTTTCCACTAACAAAGATTTTTCAACTAAAAAATGAGATATTTTAGGAATTCGTTTTTTTTTTAATTTTAGAAAACTCATTTTAACAATATATAAAGTAACACATTTTGACGGCTTATTACTCGAGAACGGAAAAAGATATCGACATGCAGTTTTCGCTAAACTTCTTATATTTCCTTCAAGTTTTTGTTGACATATTTGCCAAATTTATGTTTTTTCCGGAAAGCGCCGAAAAAAAATGACTTTTTTGGAGCGAAATTATCGGTTTATTTTAAATACAACACCCTATATTTTTTAACACTATCTGAAAGTCCTTTTCTTCCCCTTTAGAAAAATGTATACATTATCGGCATTTACTCAAGTTTTTAGGGACATATTTAATTTTTTATGAAACCATGTCAAGAACTTCCAAACGTAAAGTATCACATTTCAACAGCTTGGAAACGTTATAACTCGAAAATGAGACAAGGGATTAATGAGCAACTTTCAATGAAATTGTTAGAAATGTTTAAATTTGTTTCTAACACCGTTGCCAAGTCTCAAATGTCTAAAGTTTTCGTAAAAAGTTACTTTTGTTAATTTTTTACGGACTGATGGCTTTGAAAAAAATATGACTGACTTCAACAAACGTCGAAAAGTTATTTATGTGAAGAATAACAACGAACACAGTCAAATTTATTAATCGAAAATGTATACTTTGATAGAAAAAGCACGGTGCGTCCTCGTATATGCTGAGACAAAATCAATAACAGTGACCAGAAGGAGAAATCCGCCTACTCGAAAATCGATATTAACTTGGGTACAACAATTTACAGAATCCGGAAAACTAGGAAGAAAAACCAGAACACCTAAAAACGCTCAGGACAATATGCTGAATGATATTATAGAAGTAAGGGAAATTCTAGCACTTAACAATAATAGAATATCTGTAAGAAAAATATCCCAAATTACACAATTTTCAAAAAGTAAGGTGCACAGGCTCCTAAAAATTATTAAATTTAAAGCATATAAAATACAATCTTTCCAAAAAAATAGAGCATCATTCAATCGAACAAAGATTTTTCATGTCAGAAACATTGTTGGATCTGGTGTGGTGTGTCCAAAACTAAAATTTACGGCCTTTTTTTTTTTCATGAAGCAACAGTTAACGGAAACACTTACACCCACATGTTGGAGGAGTTTTTTTATCCCCAATTACAACAAGATGAAATTATAAATACCATATATATTTTCAACAAGTGGGCGCACCACTACATTACTCTCTAGTTGCTCGAAATTCATTATCAAATCATTTTGGCAATAGATGGATAGGTCGAGCTGGTCCCATCGAGTGGGTCTCGTATTCCCCGGACTTAACCATACCATACTTCTTCATATGGGGTTATGTAAAGGAGAGATGCTATAACCCAATACCTTCAAATCTTCAGGAGTTAAGAAATAACATAGTAAATGTTTTTAATACCTTTGCACCAGAAATGCTGCAAAATGCGTTCAGTAATTTTTGGCTGAGATTAAGATTATGTAGCGATGCAGATGGAGGTTACATACAACAACTTATTTATTAAATGTTTTTTTTTTGTTTGTTTATGAAGTTATGTTTGGTTCCTTGTTCTTATATCTAAATAAAAATGTTTCTGTTCTAAATGTTTTCTTAGTTTCTAGTTTTCCCGATTCTGTAAATTGTTGTACCCAAGTTAATATAGATTTTCGTGCATAGGCAGATTTCTGTCAAAAATAGCTCTGAATCTTCTCCTGGTCACTTTTATTAATTTGTTCTCAGCATATTATATATATGTATATGCGACGCACCGCGCTTTTCCTATAAAAGCAAACAGTTTAGATTAATATAAATTTGACTATGTTCGTTCTTACTTCCCATAAATAACTTATTTGACTTTTCTTAATGTCAAATATATTTTTACCCAAGCACATTTTCGTAAAAAATTAAAAGTAACTTTTTTGGGAAAATTTTAGACAACTTTTGAGACTTGGCAATGGTGTTAGAAAAAAATTCAAACATTTCTAAGAATTTCAGTGAAAGTTGCTCATTAATCCCTGTCTCATTTTCGAGTTATAACGTTTCCAAGCTGTTGAAGTGTGATACTTTACGTTTTTGGAAGTTCTTGACATGGTTTCATAAAAACATTAAATATGTCACTAAAAATTTTAGTAAATGCTGATAATGTATTCATTTTTCTAAAGGGGAAGAAAAGGACTTTCAGATGGTATTAAAAAATATAGGGTGTTGTATTTAAAATAAACCGATAATTTCGCTCCAAAAAGGTCATTTTTTTTCGGCGCTTTCCGGAAAAACCATAAATTTGGCAACTATGTCAACAAAAACTTGAAGAAAATATAAGAAGTTTAGCGAAAACTGCACGTCGATATCTTTTTCCGTTCTCGAGTAATAAGCCGTCAAAATGTGTTACTTTATATTTGATATTTCATGATTTACATTTTTAGGAATAGGTAATTAATTGTAATAGTAAATAGGTTTTTCCTACGACCCCCTGTGAAAACGACAGTTAACGCATTGTTTTGACACTTTGAAAGTGGCAAATATCCTATTAGTTCGATTAAAAACGAGAAAGAAGAAGAAATATCACAGAGTGATATTTTTTAAAATCACACGGAACAATAATTTAAATATTATATTAATGCATGAAATAAATAATTATTTTCATAGGACCCGTCGTATTATTTGATTTATTGAAAAACTTTTTAAATTTTGAATTAAAAATATGTTTTTATATTACAATTTTCACTTAAAATTACTTAATTAGAAAAATATGTCAATGTATGCAACCAATAAGACAGCAATTCTTAAATGTCATGATGAGTGGGTTGCATAAGTTCTCTATTCTGTATGCCCTTCTTGATCTTGCATTTCAGTCGATATTAATCTATTTTGATAAACATAATTTTCAAAAAAGTGGTTTTTGTGAATATTTATATAAAAATAGGATATATTATTAACAGCCGTTCAAGTAAGTTATTAATATATTATTAGTTTATTTAAGTTAGTTTGTTTAGTTTAAGTTAGGAAATACTATAAAGATTGTTTTGTAGTTGTATTTTCATCAAAAGTTCATTAAAAAAGTGGTTATTTTTAAAATATTATTTTAAAACCCTAAAATTTGACATACGAGTATTATGTCTAATAATTAATATTTTCTAAACAAAATTAAAAATTTTAAAATGTTGGGGTCTTAGGAAAAATAATGTACATAACTCATTAGAAAGTGTAGTTCTTGCACTCGTTATGTTTCCATGGTTATTTTTAAAATATTTTGAAGCCCTAAATTTGGACATGTCTAATAATTAATATGTTATAAACAAAATTAAAATTTTTAGAATGTTCAAAATGTTGGGGTCGTAGGAAAAATAATGTACATAACTCGTTGGAAAGTGTATTTCTTGCACTCGTTACGTTTCCGCACTCGTGCGTAATATATCACTTTACACACTTGTTATGTAATATACTATTGTATTACATTTTTTCTCAAATAGTCTAGAAATATTGATAAAATGTTGAATAGGAAATAAGGTGCCTATTTTTTAGCACATTATAGTAGTTAAAAAACTACCTTATCTCTTACCGTTATAAAGTTACACAAGTATAACCAAAAATGCCATATTTTGTCGATGGCGCCTCGCAAATTTATTTCGAAAGATGTCGAAAAATGGAAAAGGAAAGTTTCAATAAGATGGCTTGACAGTTCTTGCCATGCAACGTATAGGTTTCTAAAGGCCACTATCAATAATAGAATGTGTATTTTTATTAGTAATATCGATAAAACATTTAAAGACAAATTCATTGAGATAAGTTAAGGTTTCTACTACTTTTCGTACCAGAAGCAATCTTCAGTATTAACAACTTTTAATACATTTTTGGTTCTTCCATATAACTTGAAAATGGCAAGAGATATAGTAAAAATTTTTTACCTTTCTTTAACCCTTCGTTAGTGTTCCGGGGTATAACATACCCCAGTACCTCTATTTGCAGCTATACAATTAAAATTAGAAAAGCTAGAGACCTCTAGCGGCCGATAGCTTTAGTTCATATATAGTTTGGAAGAATACAACTGTGGTAGCCTCTCTATCGGCGTTTAGTTTGATTCTAGATCTCGGCGAAGACAGTCGGGGCGTCACATACCCCGGTACACTATTTACGTAACTTTGCGTGTACATCGTTTTGAATGGTAAGTAATGAGACTTTTTACCTTATTTCTGAATGATTAGTTGTTACTGTGCTACATTTTAGCAATATGTCATACGAAGAAGATCAGCGAAGGCTTAGGAGGTTATGAGAAGAGTTTGGTGGGTTGTCCGACGATGATGAACCTGTTGTAGGTAGTGAGTCCGAAGGAGAAGAATTAGAAGCGGAAATAAACATAGAAATCGAGGAAGAGGAGTCAGAAGAGGAAGTGGAAGTATTGCCTAAAAATATTGTAGAAGCGGAAGACTCTGAAAATGATGCACTTGCCAATAATAATAGGTATTTTTTGGATAAGTGTAAAACAAAATGGTCAAAATTTCCAAATACCCGAAACGTAAGAACGAGATCAGAAAATATAATAATTCATTTACCCGGTGTGAAAGGCATTGCACGAGAAAAGAAAACACCTCTTGATTGTTGGCTACTATTTTTCACAGAAGAACTGTTGGATGATATTGTTCGTTACACAAATGTAAAATTAGCAACTAAAACCCCTAGGTATGATAAAAGACATCAGTACCTAGTAAAACCTACTGATAAAGCAGAAATTAAAGCAGTCATTGGCCTACTTTATTTGACTGGATTATATAAGGCAAATCGTCAAAATACTGCGGATCTTTGGAACACTGACGGTAGTGGTATTGATTTATTTCGTACAACTATGTCACAGCAAAGATATTATATTTTACTACAGTCACTTCGATTTGACAACATCACCACCCGAGCACATCGTAAAGAGATTGACAAATTGGCAGCAATTCGGGGTGTATATGAACATTTAGTCGATAATTGTAAGAGACATTATACGCCTAGTGAAAACCTAACAATTGATGAGAAGTTGGAGCCATTCAGAGGACGGGTGTCGTTCCTTCAATATATCCCCAATAAACCCGCAAAATACGGGTTAAAGGTATTCGCTCTCGTTGACGCAAAGACATACTATTGCCTGAACATGGAACCATACGTTGGTAGACAGCCAGAAGGTCCTTTCCAAACAAGTAACAGCCCAAAAGACATAGTTGAACGTTTGATTGCGCCAGTATCTGGAAAAAGACGGAATATTACTTTCGATAACTGGTTTACCAGCTACCCTCTGATGATCAATCTACTAGAGACTCATCAGCTTACATCGGTTGGGACAGTCAGAAAAAATAAAAGGGAAATACCATTAGCTCTTCTAAACATACGAACCAGAGAACCTCGCAGTTCAATGTTTGCCTTCAAAGAGGATATTACGGCTGTGTCATATGTTCCAAAAAAATCTAAAAATGTCATTCTCTTTTCTACTTTACACCATGATAATACTATAGTTGAAGAATCTGGTGATAAAAAATTGCCTGAAATTATCGATTTTTATAATTCTACAAAGGGCGGAGTTGATACGTTGGATGAACTATCTGCCAATTACAGTGTAGCAAGAAACAGTCGCCGCTGGCCTCTTACTATGTTTTTCTCGTTCTTGAACACCGGCGGAGTAAATTCTCAGGTAATATATAAAGAGAACACGAAAAATTATAATCTGAAAAGACGTTTGTTTCTGAAAGAACTTGGTATGCAACTAATATCAGAGTTTAGAACTAAGCGAGTACAAAACCCCTATTTACGTCGAGGACTACGAGAGGTGGAGCCAGCGGAACATCATGAACCTGGTCCAAAACGACGGAGGACAAGTACTAGATGTTCCGTTTGTCCAAGAAACAAGGACAGAAAAACCTTTTATGGATGTATGCAGTGTGACACTCCACTGTGCTTAGAGCACGCGTTTTTCAGCTGCGAAAATTGTGCCACTTTCGAGAGACTATAACTTTTTTATTTAGAATAATAATGTTTTAATTTAAGTTGTATTTTGTTTTGCAGATATTTTTTTAAAACATATGTTTCAATTTGATATAGTAGTATGTAGGTTACCAATATCAGTTTCAAGAGTAGCTGTGCTTTTTCGTTGAACATTATAATTGATGTTTTGTTCAAAAATAATATTATTTTAAATAAAAGCTGCTGCTACCGATATTTTTTGTTTTATTTGGTTCAAGACCAAGTAAAAAGTCACATTTGATAATTAAATCAAGAAAATAAAAAAAAAAAACAATATTTTAAGTGATTTTGTTTGTGGGGTATCACATACCCCGGAACACTTATTATGTATTTTTTTTATGGTACACTAACGAAGGGTTAATGTGCTCCAAAATAGACTTTCTAATATAGCTATGTTAACCCTATACACCCTATACCGTCTGACCCAGCCAATACGGACACTCTTATAACATTTTGATTTCAAATTTGAGGTGAAAATATTAGACAAAATTTGGAATTATGTCATGTAAAATCAAGATGGCCGGCTTCCGGATTAACAGGAATTGGCCCCACTTTTCGCTATATGTATTTGGATTCTACGGGTCAAAATACATACAGTCCAACTGCCAAACAACACTTTTATCTTTATGTAAAGGACCCTGCACACCGCTTATGGAAAAATGGCGACCTGTTAAATGTTATAAATTTTTGATATGCTGCAGTTCTCGACCTCTGGAGCAAGAGTGTCAATGGGACCATTCAAATCCTATGACTGGTTTTTAAGATACAGGGTGTTAAACATAAGAAATACCACTTATTTGAAAACGGTTATTTCAGGAGAAAGCTAATCGATTATAATTTTGTTTGCCAAATCTTATTAAAACATCTTTTGGCATTCTACGAATATAAACAGAAGTCAAGTATTATTTTCCTCTACAGGGTGAGCCACAAATAAGTAAGGACATGTTTTTGATAATTACTTTTATTGTTCTAGAAGGTGAAAATATTTACTAAAAAATAAATAATTGCTATATTTTTCATGTCTAATGGTAATACAAAAGATATTAGGTGATATTTATACAGGGTGGTTCGTAAATATCGACATAGGCCAATATATTATTTATGAGTATTAATGTGAAACGCAGTATTTTTACAGGACTTTTGTGTATTTACCAGATGTATAATTATCCAATTCATTGACTACAGGGTGATTTAACAAAAATATTGAAAGTTAATTTACCGAATGTGTCAAAAAATCCATTTTTTTAAGCACCCTGTACTTTTTGAATAATCCTGTTAAAGTGTATATATTTCATCATTGGCATATCATCCATACTGTAGAAGATATTTCCCAAAATTATAGCTTTAATCTATGGTTGGTTTTTGAGATACAGGGTGTTAAACTTAAAAAATACCACTTATTTGATAACGGTTATTTCAGAAGAAAGCTAATCGATTATAATTTTTTGTGCCAAATCTTATTAAAACATCTTTTAGCATTCTATGAATATAAACAGAAGTCAAGTATTATTTTCCTCTACAGGGTGAGCCACAAATAAGTAAGGACATGTTTTTGATAATTACTTTTATTGTTCTAGAAGGTGAAAATATTTACTAAAAAATAAATAATTGCTATATTTTTCATGTCTAATGGTAATACAAAAGATATTAGGTAATATTTATACAGGGTGGTTCGTAAATATCGACATAGGCCAATATTTTTTTTTATAAGTATTAATGTGAAACTCAGTATTTTTAGTTGACTTTTGTGTATTATTTGTTATAATATAAACATGTGCATAATTATCCATTTTATTGATTACAGGGTGATTTAATAGATAGCTGAATAGTTAATTTATCGAATGTGTCAAAAAAATTGATAAATCACCCAGTATTCTTAGTCCTGTAAAGGTGTTTATTTACTGGTGTAGCAAGCATCCTGTAAAAAATAAGTTTCCAAAAATTACAGCTTTTTAATGTGAGAGGTTTTTGCGAAGTAGGATTTGACTTAAGAAATACCCATTTTTTGTTACTTGTTATTTTAGGAAAAAGCTATTTTTTTGGCTTATTTTATTGTAACATCTTTTGGCATTCGACGAATATACTCAGTGGTTAAAAATATGTTCATCTATAGAATGAGTCGCAAATAAGAAGAGATATATGTTTTTGATATTTCTTTTATTGGTCCGTCTATGGGATGAAAATATTTCCCGAAAAATAAATTATTGGTGGTTTTATCGTTTTTAATGATATGACAAAATATTTGAAGTAACCGTTATCAAATAAGTGGTATTTTTTAAGTTTTAACCCCCTGTATCTCAAAAACCAACCATAGATTAAAGCTATAATTTTGGAAAATGTCTTCTACAGTATGGATGATATGCCAATGAAGAAATATATACACTTTAACAGGATTATTCAAAAAGTACAGGGAGCTTAAAAAAAATTGTTTTTTTGACACATTCGGTAAATTAACCTTCAATATTTTTGTTAAATCACCCTGTAGTCAATGAATTGGATAATTATACATCTGGTAAATACACAAAAGTCCTGTAAAAATACTGCGTTTCACATTAATACTCATAAATAATATATTGGCCTATGTCGATATTTACGAACCACCCTGTATAAATATCACCTAATATCTTTTGTATTACCATTAGACATGAAAAATATAGCAATTATTTATTTTTTAGTAAATATTTTCACCTTCTAGAACAATAAAAGTAATTATCAAAAACATGTCCTTACTTATTTGTGGCTCACCCTGTAGAGGAAAATAATACTTGACTTCTGTTTATATTCGTAGAATGCTAAAAGATGTTTTAATAAGATTTGGCACAAAAATTATAATCGATTAGCTTTCTCCTGAAATAACCGTTGTCAAATAAGTGGTATTTTTTAAGTTTAACACCCTGTATCTCAAAAACCAACCATAGATTAAAGCTATAATTTTGGAAAATATCTT
This sequence comes from Psylliodes chrysocephalus, assembly GCA_927349885.1. Taxonomy (NCBI): domain Eukaryota; kingdom Metazoa; phylum Arthropoda; class Insecta; order Coleoptera; family Chrysomelidae; genus Psylliodes; species Psylliodes chrysocephalus. Next base: position 56,146,872 of record OV651820.1, read on the forward strand.
CTACAGTATGGATGATATGCCAATGATGAAATATATACACTTTAACAGGATTATTCAAAAAGTACAGGGTGCTTAAAAAAAATTGTTTTTTTGACACATTCGGTAAATTAACTTTCAATATTTTTGTTAAATCACCCTGTAGTCAATGAATTGGATAATTATACATCTGGTAAATACACAAAAGTCCTGTAAAAATACTGCGTTTCACATTAATACTCATAAAAAAATATATTGGCCTATGTCGATATTTACGAATTACCCTGTATAAATAGCACCTAATATCTTTTGTATTATCATTAGACATGATAAATATAGCAATAATTTATTTTTTAGTAAATATTTTCACCTTCTAGAACAATAAAAGTAATTATCAAAAACATGTCCTTTCTTATTTGTGGCTCACCCTGTACAGGAAAATAATTTTTGACTTCTGTTTATATTCGTAGAATGCCAAAAGATGTTTTAATAAGATTTGGTAAACAAAATTATAATCGATTAGCTTTCTCCTGAAATAACCGTTTTCAAATAAGTGGTATTTCTTAAGTTTAACACCCTGTATCTTAAAAACCAGTCATAGGATTTGAATGGTCCCATGGACACTATTGCTCCAGAGGTCGAGAACTGCATATCAAAAATTTATAACATTTAACAGGTCGCCACTTTTCCATAAGCGGTGTGCAGGGTCCTTTATAATTAATAATTGCTGAAAATTATTCAAAAGTGCTCTGTGACTACCTGCAAGACGTTTTCCCTTCAAAAAATTGCTTTTACAGCTTACTTATTCTTTATTAACTTCAGTTTTTTGACAAAAACTTATTTTTTTCAAATGGTTCCCTAGTAGGACAGCCTGTATATTAGATAGAGATTAAAATTAGCAACAAAATGCTTATAAATTACTTTGCTAAATAATAAAAATTTTATGTTTTCAAATGTTTTCTTAGTGGGACAACTTGTACATTTGGTGCCTAATATTACAAACAATACAATGTAAAATTACTTTTAATCACTTAGCACTGTAACTTAAAAGAGAAGATAGGCAATATAGGCATATCATTTTGTTTGTATTCATAGGCACCACATGTACAGGTTGTCCTACTAGGAGAATATTTGAAAAAATTAAAATAATGTTCATTTTATGTAAAAAGTCGAATTTCTAAATTTGAATTTATCAGTTATAGGCTTTGATCATTAAATAAGATGGACACACGGTATATATCTTACAAAATATTTCTTGGTACTTACCGTGACATTCAATAATTGTCGCTGGATACCATACACCACCTGTATATTTGACACTAACACTTTTGTCCTTAATTACAATTCGAGATTTATTACATATGTAATAAATCTCGTCTTCAAATTTTACAAGATAGTACATGTTTCTTTTGTAATAAGCAGACCAATACTAATTCGAAATTAGCAGTTTGTTAGCGAAATTTATAAAAAGTGAATACGTTATTATTATTGTCTCTTTTTATTCTAGTGGACCATTACAATATTTTGTTTGTTTTTGTATTTTTAACCAAATTATGTAAATGGCATACTGCATAAAAGTTCCCGCCAATATTTGTCGCGGTAAATACCACTAGTCTTGGTGGTTGATCCGTCGAACGATTGTCGATTCTTAAATTGTACGGGTACTTTCTCTATTTGCAAATAGATGGCTCTGTATTTATCATTAAATTAATAATAATGGTAATAATAATGGTAATAATAATACTCTCCCCTATTCACCCACTTACGAGTGAATTTTAACCCCAGATGCAAAAGGTTGTTTTGAAGAAAGGAGAGCTAAAATTATAATTGTAAGTTATCGCGCCATCTATTGAGCAATAGCTTCAGCATATTGTTTCAAATATAGGTAACTCTCATTTAAATTAGGTAACTATCATTTTTTAATGACCTTGTCCAATAAAATCTACATAAGATTGTTTTACTAGATTATCTAAATACAATGGTAATACCTTTTGTAGAAATAGCTTATTTCACTACCTATAACAAAATAGTACAAATTCTGTCTATCCATCGGAGGTAAATGGCATACTGCATAAAAGTTCCCGCCAATATTTGTCGCGGTAAATACCACTAGTCTTGGTGGTTGATATACGCGCACGTGTTTTCTACAGTTCTACTAAGAAACGCTTAAGGTGGTTTTCCACCAAAGGATTCTTGTCTCCAATTTTTAATTTTGCTTTCAGTTTTTCATTTTGATTATAGAATAGACTAGATAACAGTCCCAGTGATTCCACAAGGAAATCGGTGGTGCTCTACGTTCACGTTCAGCTTCCGAATACCTACTGTTTAATTATTCATAAAAAAAGCCGTGAAAGATTTGATACACTATTTTACTTAATCATTCATATTGTTTACAAAAAAAAACTGTATTTTAAAAATTTGACCAATACAAACAAAAGTATCCGATTTTTAATTAGCATATTCAAAATAACAACTGTGTGATCCAAAAACTTTCGAAGTTATAAATACGGAATTTAATGACAGTTATATTCTCATTCGCTTGGTACTCTTATTACTTTTGTAAGCATCCATTCGTGTTTGTTTCCGAATATTCGCGTTTTGTTCATGTTGGTTCATGTTTACTCACAATCGTATGTCTCATTCAGTTACTTTCGTCGTGTTCCCTTCCGTCCGTTATGTTATGTTTGTATGCGATCGCTCATGTTCGTTTTCAATTCATGTTTGCTTGCATTTTCTCGTGTTCGTTGGCGTTCGTTCGTGTTTGTTTGACATTTGTACACGTTTATGCTCGTTCATGTTGCAATCGTCTGCCTTCATTCGTGTTTTATCTAGGGTAGCAAAAATAATCGATTAATCGATTGCTCGATTAATTTTTGTAGAAAAAACGATTATTTTCGATTAATCGATTTTTTCGATTAATCGATTATTTTTGATTAATCGATTATTTTCGATTAATCGATAATTTTTGATAAATCTATTTTTATCGATTATTCGATTATTTTCTAAAATAATCGATCGTTAAATAATCGATTGTGAAATAATCGATTGTTAAATAATCGATTGTAAAATAAACGATTGTGAAATAATCGATTGTAAAATAATCGTTTGTATAGTAATCGATTGTAAAATAATAAATTGTTAAATAATCGATTGTAAAAAATCAATTGTAAAATAATCGATTGTAAATTAATCGATTGTAAAATAATCGATTGTAAAATAATCTATTGCAAAATAAACTATTGCAAAATAATCGATTGCAAAATAATCGATTGCAAAATAATCGATTGTAAAATAATCGATTGCAAAATAATCGATTGCAAAATAATCGATTTTAAAATAATCGATTGTAAAATAATCGATTCTAAATTATTCGATTAAAAAATAATCGATTGTAAAATAATCGATTGTAAAATAATCGATTGTAAAATAATCGATTGTAAAATAATCGATTGTAAAATAATCTATTGTAAAATAATCGATTGTAAAATAATCGATTGTAAAATAACATTTTTTAAATCCATTGTAACCGAATCAATTAGATTAGGTTTAGGTGTAAACATTAAAAATTAATGGTTATTAGTTGTTAACAAATATAATTTTTTCATAAATATATTAACGGTCAAAATTAGAAAAAATCTTGTATGTAACACATTGCGAAAGGCCGTTAGTGTAACTCGTTCATTTTGCGGACACTCGCACCGCTCGTCCCGCAAATATTCACTCGTTACACAAAATAAGGCATTTCACAACTGGTTACATAAATAACTATTAACAAATACACAAAAAATATGCTCGATAATTTGATATTATAAATTGATCGTTTTACCTTATTAATTTGTAATTGGATTAGATATTTACTAATAAATTACTAACAATCGAATATAAAATTAAAAATCAATTAAATAATATCGATATTCTAATGATAGATTATTCGGAAATAATCAATTTAACAATATGATTTTCTGAATAATTGATTAATGGAAAATCGATTAATCAAAAACATTCGATTAACGAAAATAATTAATTAATCAAAAATAATTGATTAATCAAAAATAATTGATTAATCAAAAATAACTAATTGATCAAAAATATTCGATTAATCGAAAATAATTGATTAATCGAAAATAATTGATTAATCGAAAATAATTGATTAATCGAAAATAATCGATTAATTGCAAATAATCGATTGATTGAAAATAATCGATTATTCGAAAATAATCGATTAATCAAAAATAATCGATTAATCAATAAAATCTTAAATAATCGATTAATCTAAAATAATCGATTAATCGAAAATAATCGATGAATTGAAAATAATCGATTAATCTGAAATAATCGATTAATCGAAAATAATCGATAATAATCGAAAATAAACGGTTAATTACACAAAATGAGGCATTTCGCAACTGGTTTCATAAATAGCTATTAACAAACTAATAAAGCTTTTAGCCCACACTGGTATAATCAAAACTATACTTTCTCGAACAAAAAATATGCTCGATAATTTGATATTATAAATTGATCGTTTTGCCTCATTAATTTGTAATTGGATTAGATATTTACTATTAAATTACTAGCAATCGAATATAAAATTAAAAATCAATTAAATAATATCGAAATTCTAATGATAGATTATTCGGAAATATTCAATTTAACAATAGAAATTAATCAATTTTCTGAATAATTGATTAACGGAAAATAATCGATTATCGAAAACATTCGATAAGCGAAAATAAATAATTAATCAAAAATAATTAATTAATAAAAAATTGATTAATCAAAAATAACTAAATCAAAAATATTCGATTAATCGAAAATAATTAATTAATCGAAATTAATAGATGAATTAAAAATAATTGATTAATCGAAAATAATCGATTAATTGCAAATACTCGATTGACCGAAAATAATCGATTAATCGAAAATAACCGATTAATCAAAAATAATCGATCAATCGATAATAATCCAAAATAATCGATTAATCGAAAATAATCGATAAATCGATAATAATCGAAAATAATTAATTAATTGAAAATATTCGATTAATCTAAAATATTCGATTAATCTAAAATAATCGATGAATTGAAAATAATCGATTAATCTAAATTAATCGAAAACTGTTTTTAAATCAAATGTTCAAATTGTCCTCCATTGACTTCCATACAATAATAAATTTTCTCGAACTAATAAATAAATAAAAATCAAAACATTTTCTTATCCTGTCTTCATTTTTTGTTCTTAGAAGGTGTTTATCACGTTTCTTCGATCATTCATTACATGATAAAACAATTAATTTTTTTTAATGTGATTTTTTTTTGATACACCGTTGTAAAGAGGCTTTCAAGACCTTACAAATGAAGTATCACTCAACCCCTCTTCCCTATTCAATTTTGAGGGGTTGAAGCGCCCCCTCAGAGGGGGTTGCTCGTTCAAGCCTTAAATATACGTCAAAAGATGTCCCCCAAAGAAAATCATCCGACGTGTTTCGGGAAATTTTTCCAATTGCTATCAGATAAGAAATATACGGGGTGGCTCGTCTGAGATGGAACACCGTGTATATGCCTACTGTAGTTTAACGCCATGGAATATGTCGTGTAATGATATTTACCACGCCATTTGTGTGCTTAGCGCGCGAGTCGCGGTAAACGCTTTTAAGCATATACAGCAACCCCTCAATTTTTTTAATAGGGAAGGGTAGCTTGTGATACTTCGATTGAAAGGAACTTTAATTCCTGATTTGATGGTGTGGTACTTAAATAATTTAATTTATTTTTTAGGCCTTGAATTAAAAAATGTTAACGAAAGAAAATTGCAAATAAAGCAATTTCAGTTTCTTTGTAGATTTTCCTTTTAATCAATGTATCACAAGCCACCCCTCCCTATTGAGAGAAATGAGGGGGTTGCTACCCTGCTAGCCAGGGTTGAAATAGTCACGTTAAAAATTTTTAAATTAACAACAAAAATTGACCTGTTTCGGAATTTTTCATGAAAAAGAATATTAACGCAAAAATAAGTTTATTCGTTAATTATGTCACTGAATATATACTTATCACTTTTTCAGTTAACTTTACTGCATTAATTAAAAAGGTATTTGGAGTTCTCAATGAACTGTAAACTGTAAGCAATTGAACTTAATTATCGCCTGTTCTGTTATCTTTGTAACATCTGGTTTAAAAATCCTCATAGTTCAATGAAAAACATCATGTTAATATGTTTACATATGGAAGTGTTGGCAATAATATCTGAGAACAATACAAATAAATATTCCCTGTATTCAAGAAAAAATATTCATCTGGCAACGTGGAAATGTAGCGATAAAACTCTATAAATATCAAAAGTTTAGCGCGACGTCGCGCTAAACACACAAATGGCGCGGTAACTATCATTACATGACAGATTCCGTGGCGTTAAACTACAGTATATATATATATATATATATATCTAGCTACGTGGCATTACTGGGACTCCATTCCATAAATGGCCTACCAAAACTCCACCGTATATACGCCATTATATACACCGTTATTTGTAAAGACTAATTCAACTACCATTAGTTGGATAGGTCAACGTAACGTCCACTATATACATTTGACATATGTTTTGACACTGTTTATGTTAATGCGCCTCCTCTTACTAGAGAGAATGTATTTACTGAGGCTCCAAGCACTGTTGCCACTTTTTAATAATTTATTTAGCAAAAGGAAGAAAAACTTAATTACTCAGACCATATGTTTTTATTTAAAATAATAATAACCCGTTGAAGATAAACCTTCTTAGCGAGTAGTATGCGAATTCGTCGTTTCTGCCGGCAAACCAATTGCAATAGTTCTATTCTTTTTAAGTCTTCTCAAGTTTTGTGTGTATATATTATAATGACTTTTTTGCTCAATACTAGTTTAAAATTAAAATTTTTGTTTTCATAAATGTAATAATGGTGTTTACAAAAAGACAAAAAATTAAATAATGTTGTTACAGATACCCGATATTATTATTACATATAAGGTTTTAAAAGATCTGGCCAAACAATGACCGATATTGTTTTAACAACAATTGAAGAACATTTAAAAGAAGTAAATTATAAAATCACATCAATGAATAATATATCAGTACGCTTTAAAGAAAATAAAAATCTACACGATAAATTTGATGAACAAGAACAAAAATATAGATTGAAACATTTACGTCTACATAGATTACCAGAAGGTACTAAAAATAATTTATAAAATAAAATATTTGATGGTTTTAGGTTTTAAACAATGCAGAACTTTTTATGAAGAATAACTTTTTCTCGTTAATTTAATAATAAAAAAGTTTTTAATATACTGCGTACTTAAGTGGACTCACTGTATATTTAAAACTGGTTAAAAAAATTATAGAAATCTGTTAATAGTTTCTTACTACATAATATAAATTTTTAAACGAATTCAAAAAAAAATCCTTAAAGCTTACTGATGAGTAAACATTCTCATTATATATCCATACGGTACGACTGGGCCCACCTTGTTAATTTTTAGGCTCACTAAGACTCTGCTGTAGAGTCCATATATTATTAGGAACGGAGTCTCAGTGAACCTAAAAATTAACACGGCTGGAGGCCCAGTCGCACTTTATAAATATAGCGAGATATATAGTTTAGGTATATATATTAGGACGTATATAGTACCTTAATATATAAAGAACCACAGTTCCATTAAAAAATATTTATTTATAAAAAATTCATGAAAAAATAAAAACAAACACGTAAATAAACATGTCATATTTGCACTAAAAAAAAAGCCATAAAAAGAAAACTAAAAATTCAAACTCCTATGTAGCAAATATTCAACACTTTTTGCGTACCGATTACACACTTTTATATTCTCCCATTTCCTATATTTAAAAATCTGATGTGTCCAACACATGACTTTCCTATCTAGTTATTATAGGCTTTTCCGGTTATTTTGTACAACCTATTGCAGCACTTCTATAAATGTTTAGAGGAGAATAAACCAAATATATACATTGTCCACATATATCTACCTCGAAACATTTATCTATAGATATTCATTGAAAACGAAAATACTGAAAAATTTAAATTTAGCACTTTTCCATTACGGTCCACTTCAGAAAAATCATGTATAAACAAAAATTATAGAGATCGATATCGCAAACAACTTTTAGTTGAACAATTTTCATAAAAATCAGAATTTTGCACATTTTGTCAAATTTCTCGAATACGGACCATTTCAGGAAAATTTGACATATAACAAAAATTATAGATAATAATATTAGAAGTAACTTTTATTTGAACAATTTTCTCCTCCAAACATAAATAACATATATATTCCATAAAATATAAAAACGGCCTCCCATAAAGTATCCCCCCAGATGATTCGACTTTGTCCAAAATCTAATCATTTCACGCCAGGCCCAAATAAACCTTAAGTTTAAAATTTTATGTTTTTTTCTTTATCAGTTTTTGAGTTTTCTTCAAAATTCGAAATTTACACATTTTCTCAAATATCTCGAATACGGTCCATTTTAGAGAAATTATGTATAGAATAAAAATTATAGAGAATTATATTACAAACAACTTTTATTCAAACAATTTTTAAAAAAAATTAGTTTTTTTACATTTTGTCAAATTTCTCGAATACGGACCATTTTAGGAAAATTTTGCATAGAACAAAAATTATAGATAATTATTTGAAGAATTTTCTTCTCCAAACGTAAATAACAGAAATATTCCATAAAATATAAAAATGACCACCTATAAAGTATCCCCCCAGATGTTCCGACTCTGCCCAAAATCTAATCAGCTCATTGGACGCTAAAACAAAGCTTAAGTTTAAAATTTGGTGTTTTTCGTTGTATCGGTTCATGAGTTATACAGACACACAGACACACACGCACACGCACACTCACACGCACACGCACACGCACACCCACACCCACACGCACACCCACACGCACACCCACACGCACACCCACACGCACACCCACACGCACACACGCACACACACGCGCGCACACGCACACACACACACACACACGCACACACGCACGCACGCACCCCCGCGCACGCAATAAACCTGAAAACTAGCAAGGCTGGAGGCCCAGTCACACTCTATAGATATAGCGCTAGATATAGTGTATATTAGGAACATATCTTATAGTACCTTAATATACAAAGAACCACAGTTTCATTAAAAAATATTTATTTATTTTTGTGTACCTATTACAAACTTGTATACTGCCCCATTTAGTATCTTTAAACCTGAATATATATTTTTTTTTATTTGAAATTTTGGGAAACTAAACCAAGGAATGTACACTACCTTTTTAATTATATTAGGTGACGTAATCATTAAAAATGGCAGACGGGAGCCGTTATGGCAAGTGATATATTATTTGAAACCCTTTCCAATGATATCAATATAACTAAAATATTGTTTCTTTTTACTCATAATGAATTCTTTGTTTTAAATGTTCAATGCTATCAACTGGTGTACCACAAATATTTAACCTTTGGCACTGTATTATTCTTGTTTAAAATCAAAGATTTTTATGAATTCATATCTCATGACGGATCAAAAAATAAATAGGAGGTGGAGGGACTTTAGATCCGCATTGTATAATCGAGAGCAGAGGCTATGTGAACCTGAAAATTAACACAGCTGGAGGCCTAGTCGTACCGTATACATCTTCAAAAATCTAAACGCGGACCATATAAGCGAAATCCATTAGGGACGAACTTAAGTTGGAGTGAGGTGGAAGTCGTACATACCGTGAGTCAGGCCATTGAATAGGTAGTGCGCTGCACAGCTCATATCGCAATGAGTCTCAAGGATGTAAGCATACTTATATTTATTTAAATCTCTATATTCCACACAAAAAGTTCGAAATGGTATATTTTAATTTTGGATGCATGAAAATGAATATTCCACAATACGACACTTCAGTGGAAAGTCAATTTTAATGATTTATAGGACAACGTAACAAAACTTAATTCGAAGGAACATGAACTTAAATAGATTGTTGCCATTAAGGTTAAGAATAAATAAATGTAATGAAAATCCCAATAAACCAAATTAACAAAATTATGCTGCACATTAAATTACTATTATAATAAGCTTTCAAATGAGCTGTCACACTTAACAATACGTACCACTTTTTTATCATGCTAAAGGGCGCTAAAATCAAAAGTAACACTATAAACAGTCACATTTCTAAAAATTATTCATTAAATTACATTTGCGTTGATGTGTAATACTTAGTACGTTTTCTATTTAAATTGTATTGGTTAGTAGTGGGAAGGAGGAGAGGGGAATGTTGTGTGTCAGTTTAGGATGTGATAAAAATGTGCCAGCCTTAGAATAAAAATCGACCTAATTTAAACAATTCTTTGTATTAATTTGAAGCAAGTGGTGATACAATTGAAATCAGCATAATAAAAGGAAGCTTAAAAATTTGTATGTTATGTTGGGAATGGGGTGCTAAAACACTACGACCTAAAATATTTATTGTACCCCTTTTGTCGCTAATGCAGCAAGGAAATGTCGCAATGCCTACAACGATCCTTCCAATCATATCTTCCTTGAGTGGCTTCAAGTTAGGTAAATATCACTCTTCTATTTAATATGCTCTTAGGTATAGTGTCCTTGGATTTTGGAGTGCTACACATTGTCAGAATGTGAATGGAGGTTTTGTCTTCCTCTTCACAGAATCTGCTCACTATATTCTACTACTCTTAGTTTACTTAAGGTGTCCTTTTAGTGGGCAATGCCCAGTAAGGATCCCTGATACAATACGTAACTTGTTCTTGTAAAATTGGTAAAAATATAGGGTGTTCTATTTATAAAATACTGTAATTGACGTCATTACAAGATGATTACAAGATATATTGAATTATGAGAAAATAAACTAAATTAAAATAAAAAGTTTACTTATTTTATTTTACGTCTTGGTCATATATCACATTTGAGTTGGAATTTTCTTTTTATTTACTTTTATAATAATGCCTAAATATACGTACTAATCAAGGTGCTAACCTTATTATTTAAATAATATCAACCAAAAAATTATTAAACATTTTCTAAAACAAAAATGTTTATTGTGGCATTTTATTTTCTACGGCGCTCTGTAGTACTTGTCGCGTTCAAGATCGAAATTGATACATTTTAATTTTTAAAATGACTCGAGTCGAAAGACAAAATCAGCGAGCCTCCTAGTACGTATATATAATCAACTGCAACGTTGCCAAACCAAAAGCGCGCAGCGAATAGCTTAAGGCGCCCAGTCGACATGTAACATTAAACATCTTATACACAGCGAAATGTATATTAGCAGCGCACCAAGCGGCGAACGCCTGAACTAATATTTTATACAGGATCAAAAAACGGCTCAAATGGGCGTCCTCGAGATTTTTGTGTTAATGGGTGTTTTAGGGTGTCTACATCATCTGGAACAATTTTCAATGGGTTGTCACTGGGGATCCGTATATCGGAAGCCCAGTAACAGCGGAGTCTCAGTGAACCTGAAATTTAACATGGGGGGAGGCTCAGTAATACTTTGTAGATATATATATATATATATATATATATATATATATATATATATATATATATATATATATAGATTAGGTATAGTCGTTATCAGTGTCACTTTGGTTTTCTCTTCGTAATTTTTTGAATTTCGTTTAGTTTTTAATAGTTTTGCGTTTGATTTCATTTATATAAGTGTAGTTTTTTAAGTGAGGAAATCATTCCTTAGTGGTTTTCATGGCAAGCGGGGGTGTGCCGACAAATTTTTAAATGACAGGGATGTCGATATGAATATCCAGGACAGTCTAAATAACCACCCAGAATTCTCGTCAAAGCAAATGCAGCCGAACCCGATAAGTACCCCTAATTCATTTAATGATTTAGTTATTAATAGTCAATCATCAATTCAAAGTCAAACGACAGATGGTAAATTTGAGATGTTGCCGATCAAAAAAAAAAAATTAGACATTTATAATTACGATAAAATGGATTTAGGGTCATTTTACATTTACATAGAGACTGAGGATAGTAATTTTAGTGGCAAATTAAATGCAGTAAAAATAGGTGAAATATTATTTACCTTAAACCCAGAAATAGACAATAAAATTTAAAAAATTGATTCTGTTGGACGTAATCGAGTTAGTCACTTTTAAAGATTTCAACAGTGCCAATATTTTAGTAAATTCTAAATTAATTATTCAGAAAAATGTAATTGCTTATATCCCGAAGTTTCAACTTTTTAGAATAGGGGTAATAAGGGACATAGATATAGATATATCAGAGGAATATCTTAAACGCAAAATTAAACAACACGACTCCATTGTAAATTTACTGTAGATTATGTTAAAAGAATAATGAAAAAAATAAAATCAAATGATAATAATTTTGAATTAAAACCAACTAAATCAATTATAGTATCCTTTAAAAGTCAAAATTTACCTAAATACATTGAAATTAATCATGTATTACATGAATTTCAAAAGTATGAACAAAAAGTAATAATGTGCTATAATTGTTACAGATACGGTCATATGAGTAAAGAGTGTAAAAGTAATCCTAGATATCTTAAATGTCTTGAATCACATTCTACAGACCAATGTTCTAAAATAGAAATTATTTGAAAATGTTTAGCATGTGAAGGTGAACACTTTACAATGTCCGGAATTTGATCGCCAAAAAAAGATTAAAAATTCATATGTCTGAATCAAATTTATCTTTTAAAGAAAGTAGCTTACACTTTGTAACGTTTAAATTTGGCCTTATAGCGGTTTTTCATAAAAATAAGAATACACTAGTTTTTATCCGTGTTCAAAATTATTTAATGGGTCCTTCTATACCCGCATTTTTAACAACTGTGCTTTTGGTTCGATATTCGAACAGAGCGGTCCTTCTGTGACACTCTGGGTGAGCATGTGGCTGCCCTGTATTCAAGATGTCGGTCTAGCGTTTCCGCTCTGACGTTAATTGTGGGTAAATGATCGATTTGGGGTAGATAGGACCTCTATTTGAGTTTAGTTAGGCTGTTTATTTCGTTTTAGAGGCTTTTTTTGCTTATTTTAGCCCTCTCTGTCAATAATTTATTTCGTAATAGAGGACGCTGATGGGACACCTATCTGCCACTAAGGTATGTTGGTATTACTGGTTTGGGAGATGTCAAATGACGTTGTTCCGGTCTTTCTCTTTCTGGATTTTTCGAGATTGTTATTCGACACGAGGTTTTTGATTTGGAAGGTATTGTTTCGAAATTTATTGGAAGTCGTTTCAATCCATTTGGGATATTGCGAAGCAACCTTTTTGTTTTAAGTTACAACAGTGTGGATTTGGTAGTATTTTTTGGTGATCACCTGTTGTAGGAGCTCTTAGGGGGATATATTTAACCACGTGTTGAATCTCATTGTGTCCACATATATATGTAGTCTTTCTGAATAAGTCGTTCACTAATTTGCCGTTCCAAGCTGATCTGGTGCCTAGTTTCTTCCTCCTTTGCGGATTAACAAAAGGGGTTCTTGTGACGGGCCAGTATCCTTGTGACGGGCACACACTTCTTGGTACGGGCCAGTAGTCCTTGTGAAGGGCCAACACTTCTTGGTACGGACCAGTAGTCCTTGTGAAGGGCCAACACTTCTCGTGACGGGCCAGTATTCTTGTGACGGGCTGACTAGCACATCTTGTGACCAGCTGATTGATTCGTATGCTGCTAACGAAGCAGAGACATCAACGTCTACTGGAAAGAAGTGTACCGCAAGTTTTTGCTATCTTATTTTTATATTACTTATTACTATTTAATCTATTTTATTGGGGGGTGTTATTAGTACGTATTTTAATCTAAGCCTAATGTAAACGAGGTTTGGGGGTGTATAGTTTACAGTACATTTTTATTAAACCCGATAACGTCACCAAGAGCTCTTCGTGGGTTACATATTATTTATGGGTAATTAATATTTTAATAAGTAACAGTATTTTACTTGTTTTTACCTCTAGCGTCCGTAAATAGTACCCTATTATTTGTTTATTTGTTAAATACAGTACACACCTCATGTGTTATAGATTTACGATTACCCCTAGCCCCATTTAATGATTTTTAAGTCTATATAGCGTTTTAGTTGTAAATATTACTCCCAGTGATATTGGATTACTGTTAATAGTTGGGGAATCTGTTAGTATTGTACTAAGTGATTTAATTGTTACTAATTTGGTAAATATTAGTATATTTCATAGTGTGAACGAAGTTGACCCCCCATATCAACACGATTTATATTTAGATTATTAAACTTGGGTGTATATTGAACTTAACTTATTATTTATCCCCACTTGCTAACTGGCAGCATTTATTTTTATGTTAAAGTACACTTTTGGTATAATAGGAGCATACTCGATGTGTAGCCGCTTGATGGCCTTGTAGAGGAGATGCTATAGTTTCCTATTTGGAGTTTGGTAGTGAACTGTCACATGGATTGTTGGATGTGAGGTTAAACTCCTGGCGCCCACTTAAAAACATCACTTTTTCTACGACTCATCCCCTTCTTCACTGTAGTTAGTCGGCATCCAACTTTGGATTGACATAAATCCCACCTCAGGTGCTTAGGCACAGAAAGTAGGTAGCAACTTCCCTAAGATAACTTACGCTTCTATTACATCTAATAACTCTCCATCGAGTCAATCCCAAACATCTACTATTAAACCATCTTCTTTATCACCGCCTATTGTAGAACCGACGATAACCTCTTTTCGGCCCAAACCCTTTGCAATTCCTTCAACATCAAACACTTATACGATAACAAAGTCACCTAAACCCAAACGAATTCATCCATCTTCTCCAGACTCATTATCAATAGAGCATGAGCACTCTTCCTTCTAGACCTGGAGGAATCATTGCATCTCCCTCGTATCAGTCTGTTCTTCATTTGGAAAAATCAAATGATTTAAATGATGTGCCTAAGGAATTATTTAAAATAATCTCACAAGTGATTATAAATATTATTATCAATTTAAAAGAAAATCAAAATTTCGAAATGCCAGAAAAATCTATTTTAGCGATTCTAATAAATTCTATTTTAAGTTCTCTCTTATATAATAATGAATAGCTTGGTTATATGTCAATGAAATTGTAAATTGGCTAACTCTAATAGAGACAGTCTTTGTCGTCTTGTAAACGAACACAAAATTCAAATCGCTTTTTTATCAGAAACTAGATTCAAACCAGAAAGATATATTAATTTTCCTTGATTTAATATTGTTAGAGACGATCGCCAATCTGAAAATGCTGGTGGTGGTTCTGCAATTTTGATAAATTCAAATTTGTATTACGAAGAATGTCAGATGATTGTTGACTTACCTAATGTTAATAAGGTTGGAATCAAAATTAAATTTAAATCTCAAACTATAACATTTGTTTCAATTTATGTTCATCCAGGAGCCAAAATAACATTATATCAGTGGAATAATTTTATAAAATCTTTAAAGAAGCCTTTTATCATCGGTGGAGATTTCAACGCTCATCACATTGCTTGGGGAGTAGATAATCAAACAGATTTGAAAGGAAAGATTCTGATGGATTGTTTGGACAATAATTACCTTGTATTTAGGAATGATGGCTCTCCCACTTTTTTTGGTAATCACTATACTGCAAAATCTGCAATTGATCTATTTGTACTCCTGACCTGAGCCATTTGATTAGCTGGAATACTCTTAAAGACCTATTCAGCTCAGGTCATGTACCAATATTAATGGAGTTAAATGATCAACCTTCTCTATTTACTAATCCCTTCTCTAAGAAATGGAACTTAAAAAAAGCTGATTGGAGACTATATGAACAAATGTCAGAAGAAATTTTTCTTCAGAATAATGTTCCATTATCCTATGAAATGTTCTTACATAATATTAATACTATTGCTTCTAATTCCATACCCAAGTACAAAAATAAAAAAGCGACATCCAAGGGAAAAGAATGGTGGAACACAAAATGCGATGAAGTAGTAACAAGAAGACGTCAAAGTTTTCATTTCTTCCAAAACCACCCAAATCAAGAAAACGTAATTAAATTCAAGAAAGATGATGCTATTGCCAAAAAGGTAATAAAAGAAACTAAAAGAGATAGTTGTAGAAAATACGTTAGCTCTTTAAACAGATCTGTGCCCATTAAATAAGTATGGTCCAAAGTAAATACACTAAAAAATAGAAAAAGTGAAAATAAACTCCCTACAATATTATCAGAATCTACGTGGATAGAAGATTTTCATCAAAATATTACTCCTCCTTCCGTCAATTTGGAAATAAATACCTTACCAATTATCAATGTCCCCTTTTAATAATTATCCTGAAGATGTTCGTTACCTTCTTAAACCTTTTTCAGATGTTGAACTCCATTTCGCTTTAAAAAAGAACACTAATACTTCTCCAGGAGTCGATGATATCCACTACCCAATGTTGACTAACTTGTCAACTGCTGGTAAAGCTCTTTGTTAGCCATACATAATAATACATGGCGTGGTAGGGCAGAGATACCCAGTGATTGGCATGTTTATATTATCCTACCTATTTTGAAACCAGGAAAATCTTCAAAAAACTGGGACTCTTATCGTCCAATAGGTCTTGCTTCATGCATACTTAAAACATATGAGAGACTTATTAAGACTCGTACGGAATTCTGGCTAGAAAAAAACAAATTATCAACAACTCAATTTGGTTTTAGAAAAGGAAAATCTACTCAAGAGAGTCTTGGACATTTATTAGCAGACGTTTACAATGTCCTCACATTTCGTAAATCAGTGCTTTATTTTTAGATATAAAGGGAGCATATGATAGCGTAAATCTCTCTATAAAAAGATGTCTGAAATGGGAATTCATCATTAGGACTTCATCATTAGGACTTCCGCAAGGCAGTATTTTAAGTCCTCTTTTGTATATATTATATACTGCAGATTTAGAAGAACAATTTCCAGAGCACATAAGAATTTTACAGTACGCCAACGATATTGCAATTTATGTGGAAAATAAATCGATAGATAAATGTAATGAATTCTCGAAGAAGCATTTATTGTCACAACAAATTGGGCCAGAAATAATAATTTTGCTATTTCAGAAAATAAGTCATCAGTCGTTACATTCACTAGAAAACGTTTTAATCCTCCTAATTATGAACCGTTTGAAAACAGTACCTTCCCTTATAAAACTTCAGTTAAATTTCTTGGTTTATATTTAGATTAAAAATTGAACTGGAAAGTACACATAAATTACATTTTACGAATGACTGAAAATGCTATGAATATTCTCAAGACTGTAAACTTTAGTGATTGGGAAGCAGATCCAAATATCTCTTTATTATTATTTAAAAATCTAATTAGATCTATCTTGAATTCTATGGCTCTGCATCAAATTCCATAATTCAAAAAATTGAATGAATAAAAAATAAAGCACCTTCTCGCGCTCAAGAATCTCGATGTATACAAAATTATTTATAATCATGTAAACTCCTTAAATTAAAGCTCTGATGAAAAGAATTAAAATATGTTCAAAAATAAAAAATAACAAAAATAAATATAAAAAAAAACAGAAAATTAAAACAAAAAAAAAGCAAAAAATTAAAAAAAAACAAAAAACAAAAACAAAAAAACAAACAAAAGCAAGTAAAAAACAAAAACAGGCGAAAAAATCAAAAACAAGCAAAAACATGAGCTGGAAAAAACCTATTATATGACTTACTCTTATTTAGAGAAATTTGTATTTTTTAAATAAAATGTGAACTGTGAAATATTGAATAGTGAAAAATTGAATTAACACAAAATAAACTTTATTAAAATTAATTAAAGATTGACTGGCCAGTTGGTTTTGAAACCAGTGCCAATCAGAAACACACACACACACAGACACGCACACACGCACACACGCACACACGCGCACGCGCACGCACACGCACACGCACACGCACACACACACACACACACACACACACAAACACACACACAAACACACACACACACACTTTGAACATAGAATACTTACCGTTCATCCCATTTATATTATAGAAGCATATTTTCAGTTTAGTCACCACAAATAAAAGAATGTTCAAATTTTGTATCTGTTCAGACCAGAAACAAAATTTTGATAGGCTTGAAACTTGGCCAGCGGGGTCCTAGCCTGTTACATTATAAGACACAGATCCTCCGCCGCGCGTTCTAACTCGCGCAAATTGACAAGAGACTGCAGTCTTTGGAAGACATTATTGACTCGCTAAAAGTTAGCCATGCCGTCAACCACGGGGCAGTCCTCTTCCTGTGAAGAAAACCTGTTTCGTGATAGAGGTGGAAAATCTTCATCACGAAGAGGTCCCACCCCAGCACGTTCCCGCCGTGATGCAACCAACCTGTTGGACCATACATTAGTCCGTGGTTGAGGAGCTGGAACGAATTTTCTCGTTTCAGACTTTCTGGATAGCTCTTGTTTTTCTCGAAGAACATTGAGCTTCCTAATATATACTGGACATTTCCTGTAATTTGCAGGATGATCACCAGAACAGTTAGTACAAGTGGCAGGAGTGATTTCACACAATCTGCTGTTTGGTGCTCACCTGTACATTTTACACACCTGGGAGCCCGGCCACAGTTGAAAGTAGCGTGGCCCCATGTCTGACATCTGTGACATTGCCCGATTGCGTTTGTACTCTTTCTGAGCTCCCAGGTGATTTTAGTATTCATCAGGTAGCGAATGTTCTTCAGTAAATAACGTAAAGTTTTCACAGGCTCTGTCGTTACTAAATAGAGAGGTCTTATTTTTGTTTTTATTTGAAATATCGTCGGTCTAAAGCACACTTATTGTATATTCAAAAACGCATTTTTGGACAATCGCAAATTTAAACTTCTAGAAAGTGTAATTAAATGCCTTAATTCTTAGTTTTACATTTGAAATTATTGTAGTTTGCTGGGTGTTGGAGCTACAATGTTTGTGCCCAATAAAGAAGACTAAAATGCGATTTAATTGGTACCAAGACCGTTATAACATCAAATTTGGAGTTACAATATGTGTGCTTTAGATCGACGATATGTTTTTAACTTTGAGGCCGTGTGATACCTCTAAGTCATTTTTTATGTCGTTAATTCCTATACGACGAATAGCATTGTAGACTGTGAAGTGTACTTAAGGTAAAATTCTCCCTTGACATGTCGCCTAATTTCTTGGATGAATCCATTATGATCATCAACTTTATGGTTGGAGAAGACAAATGGAGGTGGTTTTTTTGCACTGATTTTTCTACTGCTTTGGGTATTTTCTTGCTCTTTCTCTTGGTTTTGAATTCTATCATAGTCGTCTTCTTCCAACTTCATGTGCTCCATAACCTTTAGCCTCTTGATTAACTGAGACAATGATAACACATTCTTCGGGCATTGGAATTTCTCATCCCCTTCTTGTTGGATGGTACCACATTCTTTCTGGCTGTTAACCCTTTTTAGGCTATTTGTATTTTTATCACTCTTACTGTGACATAAGTTTATATCCATGGGTGTGCTTTCGGTATGAATCAAAGCTTGTTCCATACGAGTGCCTTGTCCAACCGACGTAACTTGGCTGCTCTCATTGTCCTAATCTTCGGACATTACTCTTCTATTTGTAACAAATTTGTCTCTATAAAACATAAACTTTTTGCACACACTAGCAGGGGGCCGTCCCTTTGATTTTTTTTTGACGGACCCCTCCTTTCGTTTTCTCACAAATTACTGCGCCTGATTTTCAGAAACGCCTAGAGAAAATTTCTTTAGAAATTTCCATTAAATCCTCCAAAAAACTAATTAATTTCCGCAGAGAAAATGTTTTCTATATAATTATGCCACTTCGACTTTTAGGACGAGAACCCGGACCGGACGAGAACCGGTGTGTTCAGTGTGGTAAGGTCGTTGCCTGTTAATTAAGTGAGTCCATTATCTTTTGTCTCTTGAGCAACTGAGACAAATATAAAGCTTTTTTCGGACTTTGGAACTCCTCTTCCCCATTCTGCTGGATGGTATCACAATCTTTTTGGCTGTTTACTCTTTTTAGGCCAATTGTATTTCTATCGTTTTAAGCATGACCTAAGTTCATATCCGCGGGTGTGCTTTCGTTATGAACCAAAGCTCGTTCCATATGAGTGCCTTTTCCAATCGACATTACTCTTCTATTTGGAACAAAATTGTCTCTATAAAACATAAACTTTTTGCACACTCTAGCAGGGGGCCGCCCCCCTGAACTTTTTGATAAACCGCTCTTTTCCTTTTCTCTTAAATTACTGCGCCTGATTTTCAGAAACGCCTACTAAATAAAATTTCTTTAGAAATTGCCTTTACATCCTCAAAAAACTAATTATTTTTCGCAGAGAATAAATTTTTCTATATATGTCACCTCGACCTTGACGAGAACGGACGTGAACCGGTGTGTTCAGTATAGTATGGTCGTTGCCTGTTAAGGTTTATAACTTTATTTCTTCTAGATAATTGTAATGATATTTTAAATTATGAATGAAACTGAAAGTTTTAGTAATCTATTAAAAGGAAAAATCTGGCAAAACCCTTTTCTAAACAATTGAGAACAACATCTAAATATATAATGTAAGTATAAGACATGAACAATTCGGACCACCTGTGACACTGTAGAATGACCAGAGCGGAATCCAAACTGTTCATGTGGAATTATTTTAAGTTTCTTAGTTTCTCCGCCAATTTTAATATAATTTTATCTATTACCTTGGCTGTAATACTTAGTAAAGATATGGGACGATAGCTATCTGCTCTATTTTTCGATTTACCGGGCTTCAAAATCGGTACAATTAATGCTTTTTTAAGGCAATCCGGATATGACTGTAGTTTAATAATTCCGTTGGTAATATTAGCTAAGTGTGTAAAACCCTTAGGAGCAAGATTTTTTAATAAAATGGTATCCACATCGTCAACACCTGGGGATTTTTTAATAGGTAATTCTTTAATTATTTCGTAAACCTCTAAAGGAGTGACCAATATTTTAGAAAACGTCTTGGAATTAATTGACACAATGGGGGTGTCCCTCAGCTCTTTAGCCCTAACTGTTGTATCGTTGTGAATTTGGTTTGTGTCCGGAAGAGTTTTAAAATTGTCCCTATAGTATTCTCCAAAGCATTCCGCCTTCTGGCGATTATTTACATGCTCTTTATCCTGATCTATGAGGGTTGGAATATTTTCATATCGTTTTTTGAGAGACCTGACAACATTCCATACCTCATTAGAGCCAGGTTTTAGATTTTCCAATTTTGTCTGCCAAACTGTTGACCTATAATCTATAATTTTTTCTCTTATTTGTCGAGCTAGCTCTCTGAATCTGACCCTGACTGCGTCATTCCTTGTTCTTTGCCACTGTTTTCTAAATTTTTGTTTTTGATGAATTAGAGAGATGATTTCATCTGGTATTTTGTCCTGTTGGATCTGCTTGATTTGCTTCGTAGTTTTTAAACGAGCATTCAACATGATATTAGTAAAATTTGAAACCATCTCATCTATTTCTCTCTATTGAGAAACATATTTTGTTTTAAGGATAGCATTAATATGTTTCCTATACTCTTCCCAATTGGTATTTTTGTAATCCCACATCGGCTTAGTGGGGTTTTCTTTAGAACCCTCTCCAATTGTGAAGAGTACTGGATCATGGTCAGAACTCATTTCGCATACAGTGTAAGGCTCAGACGATTGCTCACATTTTTATTGATGATAAAATCCATAGTCGAGGGCGTTTGGCCATTTGAAGGGAAATGAGTTGGAGTGTCAGTATACATTAAAGCTACTTGTGTCTCCTGAAGATATCTGGACATGTATCGACCATTTTTGTTATTAGATAAACATCCCCATTGTTCATGTCTGCTATTAAAATCGCCAGCAATTATTACCTTACTACCAAGAGCTAATAATTGATCTACCTCACTCCAGACAATATCTGTCTTAGGCTGGACGTACACGCCAATAAGCACCAACCCATTATCAAGTCGACAACATGCTCAATTGATGAAGTATGCCTCGTTTGTAGTCTGCAATAAGGAATGTTGTTTCTTATCACGAAAGCGACACCACCTCCTTGTTTCATCAGATTCCCATCTGTTCTATCAGGACGGTCCTCGCGTTTTATATTATAGCCCTTTACCCTAAACTTATGATTTGCCCTCAGTTGCGTCTCTGAAAGGAAAGAAATATAAATTTTGTGTTTATTTAAGAAATAGATTAATTCAGCAACTTTATTTTTCACGGAATTTGCGTTAAACAAAACACAATTAGCCCGCATTTTAAATATTGTACTTTTCAATTGAAGAAATAAAGCATTAAATTTTGCTGAACTGTTAGGAGCACTAGACATTATTGCGTTTAGGTCCCTGACAGCCTGCAAAAGTACCTTTAAATTGACGATATAATTAAGCACCTTGAATTCAGACGCCAATTCAGTAAATGTACCGATGTCTTGCTCCATCCCACTGACAAAATGCGGTGCTGCCCTGTTCGCTGTTGTTTTTGATGGAAGCGGGGGGAATTCTGTAGCCATTCGGATTGCAGGTTAAAATTGGACAGTCTTCTTGCTTCTATTTTGCCAGGCGTTTGTAACTGGAGGCGGAGCCGGCTTGAAAGTTGGCTTCTTAGACTCCAACAACTCTAATGCTTTCGTGTACTCCGGACACTTGGAGTAGTTTGCAGGATGACCCATGTTGCAATTCGCACATTTTGCAGGGGTATCCGGAGTGTTCTCACACTCTCTTGTCCAGTGATTATTTGCGCATTTGAGACATCGTGGGACTCTGTAACAGTTGGATGTAGCATGACCACATCGTTGGCAGCGTCTACACTGAATTAATTTTCTTTCGTTCCTTCTTCGCTCCCAATATATCCTTGTATTTATTAGGTGTTTAATATTGTTTACCAAGAAATTTAGATTAATTTTATTGGATGTAGTTACAAGATACAAGGGCCTACCTGTTGTTGACATTTTATATATGTTGTTTGTAGTTATTTTGTGTTCTTCTTCTAACTGCTCCTTTATATCCTTCAGATCGACATCAAAATCTAACCCTCTTAGGACAAAAGCGTGCTGTTTTTCTTCCGCCACTGTGTAAGTGTGCCACTCTAATTCGTTAAGTGCTTTCAGTTTATTACTGAGCTTATTATAATCCGTTTTATCTTTTAAAAACAACAGGATTGAATTTTTTGTGTATTTGAGGAAAAAGTCGTTTTCGACGACCGACTTTATTTCATCTCTAAAACCTTTTAAATCCCCTACAATGCCATTTATTACTATCGGTGGTGGCTTGCCAATGACTGAGGAATTAGCGGTATTTTCTTTGGAAACTTCGTGATGATGGGGCTCTTTGACAACCTGGATATCATCCTCTATGAGTGGAACAAATCTATTGACAGTAGTGACAGGTGGATAATGTATCTCTTGCTGCCAGTGTTCGTTTAATATTTGGATGGTAGTCATCATGCACCTGCACTACTTCAATTAGTGGTTGAGAGTTGATTTGCTCATCTGACGAAATTTGTGTAAATTCAGTGTCCATAAATTCTGTCGTAATTGAGAACTGTGATTGAGGGTACATTTGCGGCTCAATTTCATTTGTAAGTGTACTACTTATTGGTGTATTTATTACTGATGTTGTACTTGGATCTGTAATTGATGCTGCAAATGCCGATGTTGATATTATAGTTGTTGTTGTTGTTGTTGTTGTTGCTGTTGCTGTTGTTGTTGTTGTTGTTGTTGTTGTTGTTGTTGTTTTTGATGCGCTTTTTATAGGTGAGCTTACCTTTTGCGGATGGGATTGTATTTGGGTTTGTTGTTGATAAGTTACTTTACTCTGAATGTCATTATTTCTATACTTGCTATCAATAGCTGCTTTACCAGGAGGAATCGCCGACATAATATCACTGATTTGAGATGTACTGCTACTTTTTAATTTTAAACGTCTCAAAGCATTTTGTTGCTGCAATAACTGTAAATTTTTCTCGGGGATTAGCACCCGTTTTTCCCTAAACTTCCTAATCTCTCTCTTGATGGAGAGATTTTTTGACTGTTCGAAATATGTCACTGACAAAATGTCAGATTGGGTTTTCCAAAAATATTACTAAAACCGCGGTTTTGTGTACTTTTTAAAAGTTTTTTAGATTTTCACACTACTTATATAATAAATTCACTAAAAACTAATAATTGTCTATATGTTTTTCACTAAATAATACGGGACCACTCTTTCGCTGAAATAATGTGTTCACTTGGACGAGAACCGGTGTGTTCAGTGTGGTATGATCGTTGCCTGTTAAATAAGTGAACCTACGTCCATATAACGTCCTTAATTACCTATTGCTAGTTGCAAACTTATTTTCATCAAACCGAACTGTACGTATCCATAATACGAGAATATAACAACCCCATGAATACATTTTATCTTACCGAAACAAATTACTTGATACCTATAGGTACCTAGGTAAATTATAACTCATTTTTGAAATACGAGTCCTACTTTACTTTCTACCCTCTTGAAAAAACTAATTAGGTAGGTACCTAGGTAGATAGGTATGTAGGTACTTTTGAATTTTTCCAATTTCAACTTTTTGGTCTTAGACATGTTTAGGTTAACGAAAAACGATATTGGTACCTACCTAGCGTAGACACATCCTTAAATGGGTAGATATCTAAGCCAAGTAATTAAAAATTGTTACCCAAACGGATATATTGGCATATTTAGAAATTAAAGTAATTGCCGATGCAACAAGGATCTGTGAGGATGAACTATTTAATAGGATCTATTGAAGTTTTTGTTTCGCTTTTAGATACCTATATATAGATGTTGCAAGTAATTTGTTTCGAACTTTTTAATAGTTTGGAGAAAAAACAGGTAGATTTCAACAATCTGACATTTAAAATGTAGGAATTTAATAAGTTTTACTAAAAAAAAAATCGCAAAAAGGGCAACGGCACGCGGTGTTCCCAAGCGGTCACCCATCCAAGTACTAACCGCGCCCAACACTGTTTAACTGCGGTGATCGGACGAGAACCAAATTCAAATTCAAAAATATTTATTTACAGGATTTACATAACATTACAACATAATTAGAATTTAATATCACTTTAAGTCTTTACTTTTAGTTCCTCTTAACAGTATTCCCATCGACTGGGCTGGTTAGGTGGCAGCCTGGTTTTAGGCTTTATTTTGGGATCTTCTAATTTCTGTTTCTTCACTGAACATTCACAGAACCCCTCCTGCTTAAATTAGCTTATGGGTTTATTATTTTAAATTTTGTTTCTTTTAAATGTTTGAAATGATTTATTTAATTGATATTAGTTTTATTATGGTTTATAGAATTAGTTTTAGAGGAAAAATTGTAGCAAAAAACCTCTTTTAGAATTTTGGATTTTATAGCGTCGTTTTAGGACGTTTATTATAGGTCTGGAATAAGGGTTTCATATATAAGACTGTGTTTTCGCGGGATATTATCTAGGTGACAGTTTATAATATTTCGTGTTATTAGACTACCTCTTAGATGAGTATTATAAAATTTAGACGAAAGTTCCCAGATTTGGTCCCTGATAGGGAGGATGTTTGTTAATTCATGAAGTTCTTTAATAGGAGTATAGCGGTCCCTGCATGTTATAATACGTAATAGCCTATTTTGCATTCTTTGTAATCGATCTACCTGTGTATTTGAAGCCGAGCAGAAAGCAGGGCATCCATAGGTAATAATTGGTCTGAACATTTGCTTATAAATAAGAATTTTTGTATCTAGGTTAACTTTGCTATTTTTACAAATTAGGGGGTACATAGTTTTAATCAGAGAACAGATTTTGTTTGAATATGGGGTTTCCAACACATTGATCGATCGATTGTAATTCCTAAATATTTGACGACGTATTTGGGGTCAATTTTGTTGCCACATACATCCAATTTTTTAAATATTTTATTATTTGTATGTTTTTTAGTGATGTTTATGAGTTCTGTTTTATCGGGGTTTATTATGAGCTTATTATTATTATAGTAGGGTAGAAGCTTCTCATTGATATGAATCTGCACCTGCCGACAGGCTACCTCCGAGGAGAAGAAGTGGGCGTATATACAGGTGTCATCGGCATAAAGAGCTAGGTTGGTTTTCTCAAATTTTGTTATATCTGCTGTAAATATTGAGTACAAAAACGGGGATAGGGCTGAACTTTGTGGTACGCCAGCTGCCATGTTATATTCTTCTGATAGGTGATTTCTTATTTTAACTATTATTGTTCTTTTTTCCAAATAGGATTGAATTAATTTAATAAAGTGGAGCGGATAGCCGAAATCGCTCATTTTTACAATGAGGCCGTCAGTCCAAACCGTGTCAAATGATTTTTTCATATCAAGAAATGCTGCTACAGTATTTTTATTTTTATTGATATTTTCTTTTGCTTCATGAGCTATTCGAACGACTTGTGAATTGTTCATTTGGTATTACGTTTAGTTGTTGGGTGAATTTATTTAGACGTTTTAACAGCACTTTGTCTACTACTTTAGCAATTATACTCAGTAAAGATATTGGGCGGTAGCTATCCACTTTGGTTTTATTTTTACCAGATTTTAGTATAGGGCAGACGACAGCTTTTTTGTACGCTGTCGGATATATTTGAAATTTGAGAATGCCATTTATTATATTAGTGATTTCTACAAAACCTTTTTTTTGGAAGGTTTTTTAGTAAAATTGTATCTACCCCATCAAAACCTGGTGCTTTATTTAAAGGAAGATATTTTATTACATTCCATATTTTTGATGGAGTGGTTATTAGATTACCTATGGCTTTAGAATTTATGAGAGCAATGGGCGTGTCTCTAATTAGTTGGGCTCTATTAGTGACATCTTTATGATGATTATTTGTGTCAGGTGTTGTCACGAACGTGCTTTGATAGTAATTACCAAAACATTTACCCTTTTGATGGTCGGTCGTGTATTCGTGTACGTTTATTTTTAAAGTAGGTATGATTACTGATTGTTTCACTACAACCAGGGTTTAGTTTTTCAAGTTTTGTTTTCCAAATGTATGATTTGTATTCTATAATCTGTGAATTTACTTGTCTTGATATTTCTCTAAATTGAATTCTGTGTTCTTCAGACCTGCTTTGCTGTCAAGCTTTCCCAAGTTTATGTTTTTCTTTTATGTGATTTGGTAATTTGTCTTTTTGTTTTATTTTGATTGTTTTTGTCGTTTGATCTCTAGCGCTAAGAATTATATCAGTAAAGTTTTTAGTTTTATTTTGAATGTCTTTGTCAGTTGAAATGTATGTAGGTGTCAGTTTTGTGTTTATAATTTTTCTATACTCATCCCAGTTTGTCTGTTTATAGTCTTTTACGTATTTATCTGAGTTTTCAACATAGATTTTTGAACTTTTAAACATGACCGGAATATGATCAAAGCTTAACTCGTCTACGGTCCAAGGTTCAGAGAGAGTTTTTATTCAGAATAAGGTCAATTGTCGATGGTGTCGTTCCATCAAAAGGGTAGAACGTTGGTGAATCTGCGTAGAGTATTGTGATTTCTTTTTGATCGACATATCTTGAGAGAAAATTACCATTTTTATTATTTTGATTACAGCCCCATTGTTCATGCTTACAATTAAAGTCACCAGCGATAATCACTTTATTACCTAACGATAAAAGTTGATCAAAACCATTATTGTTGATTTTTGCTCGAGGTTGGATATATGCGGCAATTAATGTTAAGTTATTTTCTAATTTAATAATTACATGCTCAATGTTGGGGATATCCCTGTCATTTATACGGGTATATGGGATATTTGTATTGATTATAATCGCAACTCCACCTCTCTGTTTTGTTAATATTCCATCCTTCCTATCTGGGCGATCTTTTCTTTCTATATTGAATCCCTTAATCCTTAATTTATGCCTTATTCTTAATTGAGTTTCCGTAATAAAACAAATATCAATATTATGAGTAGACAAAAATGTATAAGTTCTGGCTTTTTATTATTTACACCGTTAATGTTAATTAATGCAGTATTTATATTAGCGAATTTAAATATTATATTGGTCAATGGAAGAAATAAAATTTGTGAACGCAATGAACTTTGCAGGCCCGTCAGGGGTTTTGGCCATGATATTATTTAAATCTCTGACAGCTTGCAATAGTCCATTGAGATTTACTAGTGTACTTAGCTTTTTGAATTCGGTAGAAAGATATGTGAATGTTGCAATGCCTGAAGTTGTATCCGTCAGACCTGTGTAGCCGCTACTGGCACGTAGTTTATATTGTTTCGATGGTAAAGGTGGGAAGTTGTCGTTTTCCATTCTTGGAGGTTCTTGAACTACTGATTTTGTGTAATTTGATGTGGTTGTGTTTCGTATTTTCCATGGGTTGTCTGAAGGAATAGGAGCCGGTCTTAGAGATACTGGCTTTTTCGATTCCATTGCTTCTAATACTTTGATATATTCGGGACATTTTGAATAACTTGAAGGATGTGCCTCTAGACAATTAGCACATTTAGCAGGTGTATTAGGAGTTTTTGAACAGTCTCTTATCCAGTGATCGGCAGCACATTTCAGACATTTTGGATTTCTTTGACAGTTCGAAGTTGCGTGACCCTATCTTTGGCAGCGACGACATTGGATAAGTTTTCTCTCATTGTGTCTTCTTTCCCAAATTATTTTGGTGTTCAGGATATGTTTTATGTTTGAATTTAGAAAGATTAAGGTTGTTTTGTCTGTTGTTATTAAATATAAGGGTCTCCTTTTTGTGTTCATTTTATATACTTGGTAAATTGTCATTTGATGTATTTCCTGGAGTTCTTCTTTTATTTCTTCTGGCTCAGGATTGCAATCCAGACCTCTTAGCACGAAGGCATGCTGCTTATCTTCCGACAATGTATATGTATGCCACTCAATTTCAATTTCTTTTAATTCATTTGAGAATTTTTTGAATTCTGATATGCTATTTATAAAGAAATGGGGTTAGTTTTGGTGTATTTTATATAATAGCCTTCTTTGATAACTTCGTGTAGGTGTTTTTTGACATTTTTTATATCCCCCAGAATATCGCTTAGTACAATAGGAGGTGATTTGCCTTTATTAAGATTTCCCTCTTTATTACTTGCTTGTTCTTTCTGTTTCTGTTGTTGTTTATGTTGTTGTTCTTGTTTTTGATTTGAGATTTGTGATTGTTGTGAACGATTTTGGGAATGATCATTACTTTCTTCTATCACTTGTATGTCTTCTCCATAAAGGGGTTGGAATTTGTTTGAAGTTTTAACTGTTTGTGATTAAATGCAATTTTTAATGAAATCAAGAGGCCTGGTTTTCTTGGCCAATTTAAAACCATCGGTCTCCATTGACGTGGATCTGTCGGAGTGGGTCCTTTTATGTTTTGTTGGTTGCACATGAATTGTTGCTTCAGTTAATTTAGGAAGACTATTTTCTTGCTCATCATCCGTATCAGAAAATTCTGAGAATGCAGGCAGTTCCATATGTTCCGGTTGCTGTTGTTTATCTGTAGAAGTTTGATTTTGTTCTATGGTCTGTTCTTTTTCCAGTTGAAATTGTTTTCTTAGCGCATTTTATTGTTTAATGCGTTCCAAATTTTTGAGCGGTATAACATAACGTTGTCTCCTTCGTATTTTATTTTCTCCTATCTGAATTTTTCTAACCCGCCGCGTAAATTCAGTTTATTTAACAGGACTTTTTCCATAACGATATGGCATATAGTTTATACACTATCTATTCACTTTTATTTATCTAGTAAAACAGAAATTTTTAAAACTCACCCACAGGTGTTTATTTTAACATAACTCATTTGTCGAGAGCGTCTGTTTCGCTGTAAGGGCGGACACGCACCGATAAACCATGAAACTACGAAAGTATCAAATTTCACCACATGCGAATGCACTATTTCGATAATATGTGTAGCTTGCTCGACGGTTCAAACTAAACTGGGGGACATAGATAAATTAATAAAGAAGATAGTCGGATCCCGTGTTAATTTTTGGAAACAAACAGTGCTGCAAATTAGTGTGGAACAGATTTTTTTTTAACTACACTGGCTGATTGACTTGCCAGTTAGAGGCCGAATAAGAAAGAGAAGAATAAAAAAAGAAGAGCTTTAAGTGAACCGCAGTTTATTCAAATATAATTTATTATTTATTTACATTTTTTTAGCATTCATTACTCTAAAAAAAAACTAATATTTACATCAAAATAATGCATTTAACATAAATATTAGTTTTTTTCCGTAATAAAACCCCAAAAATATAAACAAAAAATATTTACATTAAAATAAAATATTTGAAACAAATATTTTAATTATTTATTATACAGTAATACATACATACATGAGCTCAATAGTAAATAACAATTGTTAAGTAAAATGAATAGTAGGTAGTCTCCCCCATTCTTGGAAAAATGGACCATATTTTGTTGGGTGTCCCATGTTTCCTATAAAAACAAAACAAAAAGTGTACATATGTCTTATTGAACAATTTCTCTCATCAAATATTAATAAAATACAACTTTTTCCCTTTAGGACTTAAATTTCTGACTACTTTTATTTATTTATTGTTTTTCTTCGTTTCAAGGGCCGTTCAAATTAATCATTACTAATTATTAAGTTTGCAACTAATTTCTTGTTTTTCTTATGCTGCTATATTTGTTATTATTCTAAAATCTAATTCTCAGGTTGTATATTGGAACTGGATACTGGATGAACAATTATCTAATGAAATTGGTACAGAATGTCCAACTAACAGTTTACGTTTTGATGAAACCCTACTAAAAGACTCAGGCAAAAATGGTCCGCACAAAGATAGCGAGTATTATTATCTAAAGTTAAATTTAAAGTCTTAAACCAGTTCTGGCAAAGTTTAATATTGGAACGAAAATGAAAAAGGTTTAATATTTTATTATCCAACTTTCTGAATTTTAGAATAGTACTTATTTAAACAATTAGGAGCTGAACAAGAATACGCTCGAGAATACTTGACTATACCCGGGTCAGACATTTCTTGTTTCAAATATAAAAACAGAATTGAAAATCTGTGAAATATGAAATTATATAAGGTTAAGAGGTTATGATGTAGTTGACGGAAATCTACACACCTTTAATATTAAATTAAATTGCTAATACTTACTAATTACATCAAATCAACACTGTTTATCTTCTTAAAAATAACTTGCCGATCTTTAGAACTTTCATCATAATTCATAAATTAAGTTTTAACATTTCATTATCATATTTGGCCTTCCGCCATCACGGTTTTTCATTTTTTACGAGGTGGTCAACTCCTTCTTTTAAAAATCCCAGCAATAGTATGGACATTTTATGGATGCTATGGTGTGTTGTCTCTGCTATGGTGCGCATGTAGATTGATAAAAAATTAAAGTAAGATGAATTTGAAATAACTCTCATCTCATGAAAGATTACGGAAACCGGCAACATCGCTTTCATACTATTGCGACGGTGGCGCTAACTAATAGTATGCTGGGAACTATCACGTGTTGACAGTGGGGTGCATTTAAAAAATTCATCTTGTTTTATTAATTTATTCAATAACAAAACTTATTAATGGATTTTTTACAATTTAACTCTTTTGTACTACACAATAATATAAAAAACAGTCAGGGTAAAGCATTAGACTTACCTATTATGAATGAAGATAATGCTAAAAATCGTATTATAGAAAGAGAAGAGCTACCTTTAGTTTAGTTTTGGAGAATGTATTACACCCATCTCTAGCAATTAATCTTTTCTACGAAAAAAAAGAAGATTCCACTTTAAATAAATCCATAGACAACAGATACAACATTAAAAAAAGCAAATTTTAATCTGATGTATGATCTCATGAAAAATACATGTTGGAAAAATGTGATTAACCAAACTGATGTAAATCTCGCATTAGAAAAGTTTTATTTTAATATCAATATCATATTCCTTGAAAGTGTTCCCATTTATAAAATGCATGCGAATTACAAAAAATATCCAGAGGGGTTTGATACTAATATAGCAAATTTAATAAAAAAAGAAAAATCATTATAGGACAATGCGGAAGGTCTCTGAATATTTTAATACCAAATACATTCAAGCACGAAGAGATCTAAAATCATTAATCCGAAATAGTCACAAAAACTATATAAAAACAATTGAAGGAAAAACTATTGAAAATGTCAATAAATTTTGGAACTATGTAAATAGTAAAAGAAATGACAGACATGGTTCATATTCCTTTGAATTTGAAGGAAAAATAGTTGAGGTGTCTGATACCGCTGAAAAATTTGCAAATTTCTTTGCCTCTATCCATTCAGCCGAAAAATCAAACTATAGCTTAGACTTTTTAAATAATTCTTGTAATCACTTTGACAATGACAATGAAGCTATGAAGAAATTGAAACCAAAAAAATCAGCAGGTAACGATAATATTCCTCCTTATATGTTAATAGGCTGCAAGGATTTTCTAAAAAAACTATTATTACATATTTTAAATTTAATTATCAAATTTTCGATATATCCAACAAAATGGAAATTATCGAGTTATACACCTATTCATAAATTTAGCGATAAACAAAATATTAAAAACTATAAGGGAATTGCAATATTATGTGCTCCGTCTAAAGTATTTGAACCATAGCCCTCAGAAAGTCTAGATACCGCTTGGCGTATACTGTCAATACAAAAAAATGACCCCATTCAAGCTTGTCGCCATGTTAGGTAAATTTATGTTTTGGCTACACTGATTTTTAGTTTGTGTGTTCTGTAATACGTGAACATCGATAATCTGCACTTTGTTATTAGTTATAAGTGAGTGAGACGCACAATTTCTAATTTCAAATTAAGAACAAAACTTTGACAAACCTATTTGATTTTCCTAGATCTGTTCAGACAGGACCGGTTTTATAAAATTTCTCGTTCTTGAAATGTTATTTTTACATGGTTATATATTATTGGATAAGTGGTTTGTGTACATATTGCTATGAGAATTATAGAGAAATTCAGTGAGATTTATGTAATATAATTCAAATTACAAGTAAACCATCTGTTCCTGTTTGGCAATATGGACAAATACCTACTTCAATGTCAAATGTACTATTTAAAAGAATGTGATTGTTAACCGGTCATTTATTTATATTATATTATGAAAATAAAAACTCGAATTTTTTAACTAGGGAAAGATATACTTACATCGGTAACAAGGTATTTTTAGAAAAACTAATAGATTACTCCTATTCCTATAGTTTATTTGAAAATGAATAATAGCCATAAAAACTGTGCTACCAAGCATTTTCAAATAAACTATAATGATAATTTGATTTAATAAAGCGAGTATAAGATCTCACCTGTTAGAGAAATTGGGGCATAGGGAAGAAATTATGAAGCAGGTAAGCAAAGTCATTGCAAAAGATAAATATATAGAAGTTATTTTAAAAATTTGATAAAAAACTAGTGGAACAACAAATGGAGTTGTCGCTATCGGAGATCCAATCAGCAGAAAGTAAAAAAAAACTTTGGGAATGTTGGAAAAGGGCACAGCAATAGGCCCAAAACAATTCCTTGGTTTTTTAATAAATATAATCTGAGATGCAAAAAATACTGCTAGAATGGAGAAGCAGTATTGTTCTGATGTAGAAAACCCAGGGACATACAGCAGTGCACTAACCATAGGCGAATAGTCACTAAATTATACAAGAGTCCCATCTCGATTTTATTTTTAAATATTTTTGAGATTACCTATTATTATTTGTTACATTGAGTTTAATAAAACCACAGATTTCTAATGTATTGAAAGTTATTTAAAAAGTACCTCTATAAATATATAGAAAATGTGTATATGACTAACTGGTTTTATTAATCTTTTTTTTGGGGTAGGTAAATATATTTTGAAAAATTTACAAACTTCTTTTGAATAAAAGACAAAATATTTCTGTTTTTATTAACTGAACAATATTTTATACGAACATAATATTTAAAAGAAAATATTACATTTTACAAGTATCGCATATTTATATGAAATAACTTACTCAATAAGAAAGAATTAAATGAAACAAATTAATAAACAATGGATATGAAAAATTGCTTTAACAATTTAATCCTTAGATAAACTTATTCTTACATATTGCTTTAATCAATTTATTTACTATAAAAGTATATTTCCTATCATTTATTACATATAATAAAATAAAGCATAAAACATACAAACTATAATATGTACCTACTTAGAACGGAACTAATATTGTTGTATCAAGGTAGTAATAGTGGACATTTTCCGAATAAAAAAAAGTAAAAAAGAAGTAACGGTCGACACGTTTTTCTGACTATTGGTCTTCATCAGTACGGTGCAGCCAAGTTCAAAGGATCATGGAACTTGTGTTGGAAAAATTGTACAATAGGTCACTAACAAGGAGCCAATAACACATTTGCCGTTTCAGCTAGTATCCCCAAATTTTCTGGGCTTATACTAAAGTCACAAAATGATTCAATGGTCTTCCTATGGCTATCAGTTATTCTTTCCTAACATTTTTTGTTATGCTACAACAAAACATACAAATTATTTGATTTTGTAAATACACAAATATTTGTGAAAACTTACACATGAAATGTTACTCCTTCCTTGTATCTTCTACCGTTAGATGCATTGTTACATTCACGTACAAAACAAAAAGAGATTTTGAAAATCCTGTAAAAATTTAACACCAAACCACAAATGTTTTTTATTAAAATAAAACACTAAACGACTAAACTAAAAAATAATGTTTTAAATAAAACCTTTACTAGAAGAACAAAATAACACAACATATAATAAAATCGATTATATACGTCGAACGCCGATCTTACGCTTATTACTAATCTTGCGCCGATTCTGTCTTGTCAGTACTGTCAACTTAAAATTTATTGACATTTATTTATCATGGCGCCCATCATATGGGGGTCAAAATGTTTTTACGATGCGGTATCTAGACCTTCTGAGGGCTATGATTTGAACACATTCTCTATAGTAAAACCACAGCTTATACAATACAGCTAAAACACTCTCTTGGCTGCAACGGTTTGCGTCGATTTCGTCGCTCTGCCTTCGGAGGGAAAAGACGGTTTTGGCGTTCAGAAGCGTACTTAGGTAAGGTGTTCAGTCGTGCGTATAATTTCGTTGATTGTATAATTTCGTGGAGCCTATAATTTCGTTAATTTTGTTTGAGTTAAAGGTACTGTTATTATTTTGGTGACTCTTTAGCTGTGAGTAGAATGAGTGAAAAAAAAGACATCATTCTGTTTGTGCAGTCAAAATCTGTTTTAATAAGGGTTATACCTGCAAGAAAACATTCTTTAGTTTTCCCAAGGACCCAAACCGATAAGTATCACGTTATAAGAAATGTTCATTGTTAAAAATATAATTTATACAGGGTGTCCCATTAGTGCGTTATTGTTCATTATTTTGTTGTAGACACGCAAAAAAGTTTTAAATAAAAGTTATATGGATTAGAAAAATACCTACATATTTTAAAAATATCTTTGGATATACAGGGTGTCACGTTTTTGCCTGGCAAATTAAAATGTATGTTTTTTAAATGGAACACCTTGTATTTTAT
This sequence comes from Psylliodes chrysocephalus, assembly GCA_927349885.1. NCBI lineage: Eukaryota > Metazoa > Arthropoda > Insecta > Coleoptera > Chrysomelidae > Psylliodes > Psylliodes chrysocephalus. The sequence goes on from OV651820.1 coordinate 56,182,432, forward strand.
TTTATGATGAAATTATTAACACCCTAAATTATTGCTACAGAAAATTTTTATCAGGTATGTGTGTGGTTACCTTTTAATAAAAGCCTTGCGGATCCACTCCTGTGATACCTGTCTTAAATATAACAAAGATCACGTTAAATTAGATGATTTTTATTTTTATTGCTTTTTAAAGGCACATGATAACGCCAATTCAGATACATTTGGAAATATGCTACTGTCAAATGATGAATTTGTAGAACTAATATTCAATATTGAAAAGATATTTCAAAATAATTTTGAAGAATTGGCTACAAAAAATAACATTTGTACCACACTTTTAGAATTAATTAACCCAATACCCTTTAGTCATCCATGCTAACGTTTTCCAAAAGAATAACCTATTTTAATGTATGTTTAATCTCAATAACTAAAAAATATACTGACAATTAGTTTGACAGAATTGTCATTTATTTAAAATTTTAAAAATAATAGCAGTCGGTTGATCAAAACATGAACGGCGAATTTTTTTTTTTTTGCAGTGTTCTCACTACCTAGAATGGATATGAAATATATTCGTTCAATTGAAGGCAGTAGCATACTTTTTCGTTTTGTAATCTGTGCATGGATATTAGCCAATCTACGCACATACTACAAAACGAAAAAGTAAGCTATTGCGTTCAACTTCGAATATATTTCATATCCATTTTAGGTAGTGAGAAACTTTAACAAAATTAAATCTACAAATCACAGTTCATATTTTGGTCACCCAACTCCTATTATTTAAATTTTTTTAAATAAGTGACAATTCTGTTAAACGAATTGTCAATATATATTTTAGTTATTGATATTAAATATACATTAAAATTTTTGTGTAGACTCGATAAATAATAGCATTTTTGTTTTTATAGTGTCCACATTTAAAAAAAAAATAAATTTTAATCAAACTACATGATACTAATTTAATTACGAGTATTAAAACTAAAGTCCTGAAAGTTTCGGTGAAGATGAGGACAGAGCATCTGCCTTCCACGCGAAAAGCCCGGGATCGAATCTAGGCAGAGGACTAATTAATTTTTCATGTTTATTTTATTTTATAAATTAGTCAACTTCGTAAATTATTTTAAAATTAGTTATTTTGTCTAAATAACCTAAAATATTTTTTTAAATTTGTAGATTTTCGTTAGTGGGTCGTAGAAAAAATATACTGACCATATCGAGTGGATTGTTCATATCACAATCAGACGATTGAGTACTCCGCCTACGACGTCGTGCTCAAACTTCGTCTTTGTGTGATATGCCTATCATATCTACCCTTGTTGAACAAACTACTATTTATTTGTTTTCGTGGTTTAAGTTTTACATCAGAAATAGGAACTAAATTAATTTATTTTTCAAGTTTTCTTGTAAAAATCGATATTACTTTCTCCAAGTACAAATTTAGTACCTACCTAAAATAAGTACTAATTATGTAATTTCGTGTAATATTGTAATTCAAATTTCACATTACTATAAAGTTTTAAAATTCCCTACTTCGGTATGGTCAGATAAAAATTGAATATATTATATTAATAAAAACTGTCAAAGTATTACTTCTACAAATCTGTATTTCAATTAATAAGAATACATCTAAATATAACCAATATTGTTAAAATAAAAGCACAAACTCTTTATAATTCCAAAATACCATAGAGTTCCCAGACCTCAGTCGAAGCATTCGTTTATCTAGGTATAAACCCTTTGCGCGAAGAGTAACACTTGCGAAACACACGGGGTACCACTTGATTTGCATCCACGAGCGTGACAAAATTCTTTAACAATTGAAGCCCTTGGTGTTAAAAGGATCCAAGTCACAATTTGTCGTGAAGTGACTGTTTTAACTCAAAACATTTGTTAACGAGGATTTTACTAGCCACATACAAATTATTTTACCTCCAATCCGAAAGATGTGCTATTTATCGTAATATTTATATTTAAATAATTTTTTAATTATATTTGACAGATTTAAAACAAATTAAAAATTTAATTTCCCAAAACTTACTTAATATGGCATGTAACCAACCTTATTACGCCAAGGTTTTCAATTTTTTCAATAATAAAAAAATTGTTTAATCCGGGCCCGACTTTTCCCTCGAATCTAACAGAGATAGCACCATTCCGTCTTGCTTGGTTCTCGACCGCCAGATCAAAGACGCCGACACGGAGTTGTGGAGCTGTATTGTATAAGCTGTGGTAAAACATACAACCACATGAAAAATATAGCTGAGGAACAACACGGTTTTGTAAATGGAAAATCAATAAATACAAACTTATTAATTTTTACACAACATGCAAATGAGAAACTACAGTTAGATACAATATTCTCTGATTTTAGTAAAGCTTTCAACCAAGTAAATCACAATATTTTATTAAATAAATTAAACAATTTAGGTGTAACAGGAATCTTACTAAAATTACTCAGAAGCTATTTGCAGGATAGACATTTTTCTGTAAATACAATGGAAAAATCTGTAACCAAAATCAATCAAATTCGGATGTGCCACAGGGCTCTAACCTTGGTCCATTACTTTTTATAATATTTATTAACGACCTTCCTTCTTGTCTAAACAATTCAGAGTGTCTACTTTATGCTGACGACTTAAAAATATTTAAGAAAATACAGACTGTGAGGAACAGTGTAGCTCTTTAAAGGGATATCAATAATGTTTATTTATGGAATACTCATAACAAATTATATTTTAACATACATAAATGCTTTGTCATGACAATCTCTCGCAAGAAAGATCCAATTATTTTTGACTACCCAATGGATACTGTTCTATTAAACAGAGTCTCCGAAATAAAGGATCTTGGCGTAACCTATAATAATAAAAAATAAATGACAGGATTCGGGAACAACATATCAACTATTGGGGAAGCACCCCAAAACAGGCACATGGAAAAACCTTCATAGGCAGACCATGTCCCAAAAGAACTGGAGAACTACTCTTAATGAATAGGAACCAGTTGAAAGTGATAACAGGGTTCATGACTGGGCACGCCCCAGTAAAGGGACACTTGAAGAAAATTGGCATGTACAACGGAGAACTCATGTGCCGACTATGTCACAAGAAACCAGAAACGGCCAAACACATACTGTGCGAATGCGAAGCTCTAGATCGCAAAAGACAGGCTCTTTTTGGACAACCCCAGGTTGATCCAACAACGTATAGAACCCACTCACCCAAGGATCTGTACAAACTTGTACAAGGTACAAAAGTGACAGAGTGGGTGCTATGAACTAACATAGGGTAAAACACAATAAGCCAATAGGCTTGAGTGTTATTCGGAGACACATAGTCAGACGAGCCCAGGAGAAAAAACCTATAATAATCAATTATCATTTAGTCCTCATATAGAAAAAAATCATTAAAAGCACAAATAAAATGCTTAGTTTCATTACTGAGCAAACATCCTCATTCTCGAACTTATCTTCCATCAAAACTCTTTACAACACTCTTGTTTTATCTAAATTAGATTTTGCTTCTATAATTTGGACACAAGAACCACAAATATATCTTGAGAACCTGGAAAAAATTCAAAATAAGTTACTTCGGTATCTATACTACAAAAAACATCACCGTTGGCCCGATTATAATCATGTAAGAACACAAATGCTAAGAACAGAATTCCAAATAACGTCTCTAGTCGTTAGACGTAAGCAAATTATGATGAAGTTTTTTGTTTGGTTTGATGAATAATCAAAATACATCAAATAATTTATTAGCATTTATACCGTTCAATGTTCCTCCAAAACGCACGCGCTCCACTCTTTTGTTTAACTTAAAAATATTAACGCGCTGCTCTCCACTTTACTCTATTCTCTACTTAGCTAATAATGTTAATCTTATGCATGCTATAGATTGAAATATGTCATATAATCAGTATTGGAAAGTAATATTAAATTATTTTAAAAATTATGAGATTTAAACTATCATAATTATTAACAATCAACATTGGGTTGATCATTATTTCACGGAACTTGGTGTAGAATTTGTCAACTTCGCCGTTCATATTATATTATATTTTTAGTTTATTCCTACATACCTATTTACCTAGGTACCTACCTAATTAGTTTTTTCAAGAGGGTAGAAAGTAAAGTAGGACTCGTATTTCAAAAATAAAATAAAATGTATTCATGCGGTTGTTATATTCTCGTATTATGGATACGTATAGTACGGTTTGATAAAAATAAGTTTGCAACTAGGGGTAATTAAGGACGTTATAAGGACGTAGACTCACTTATTTACCAGGCAACGACCATACCACACTGAACACACCGGTTCTCGTCCACCGTCAACGTCGAAGTGACATAATATATAGAAATATTTATTCGCTGCGAAAATACTTAGTTTTTTAAGGTTTTAAAGGCAATTTCTAAAGAAATTTTCTTTAGTAAGCGTTTCTGAAAATCGGGCGCAGTTATTTAAGAGAAAAGGAAAGGAGCGGCATATCAAAAAGTTCAGGGGGGCGGCCCCCTGCTAGTGTGTGAAAAAAGTTCATGTTTTATAGAGACAATTTTGTTACACGTAGAAGAGTAATGTCTGAAGATTCGGACAATGAGAGCAGCCAAGATGCGTCGATTGGACAAGGCACTCATATGGAACGAGCTTTGGTTCATAATGAAAGCACACCCGCAGATGTGAACTTAGGTAACGCTAAAAACGATAAAAGTACAATTGGTCTAAAAAGAGTAAATAGTCAAAAAGATTGTGATACCATCCAGCAGAATGAGGAAGAGGAGTTTCAAAGTCCCAAGAAAGCTTTATCTTTGTCTCAGTTGCTCAAGAGACAAAAGGTAATGGAGCCTGCTGAAACTTCAAATAAATTTGCTTCTCTGGAAAGAAGAGAGGAGGAGCAAATGGAGTTGGAAGAAGATGACGCTGAGAGAGTTGAAAACCTAGAAAATACACAAGAAAAGACCCAAAGTACCAGAAAAACAAGTACAAAGAAACTACCTCCATTTGTTTTTTCCAACCATAAAGTTGATGACCATAATGGATTCATACAAGAAATCAGAAGACATGTCAAGGGCGAATTTTACCTTAAGTACACTTCACAGTCTACATTGCTGTCGTGGAGGAATCAGATCACAAACATCTGAAGGAGATCTTCATCAGTGAGGATATTCCGTATCACACATATTCTTTGCCAGGTGATAAAACGCATGGGTTTGTATTGAGGGGCTTGGAAGGAATTTCAAAAATTGATGACATAAAAAATGACTTATCACACGGCCTCAAAGTTAAAAATATATTTCAAATGAAAACAAAAATAAATCCTCTCTATTTAGTAACGACAGAGCCTGTGATAACTCTAAGTTATTTACTGAAGAACGTTCGCTACCTGATGAATACTAAAATCACCTGGGAGCTCAGAAAGAGTACAAACGTAATCGGGCAATGTCACAGATGTCAGACATGGGGCCACGCTACTTCCAACTGTGGCCGGGCTCCCAGGTGTGTAAAATGTGCAGGTGAGCACCAAACTTCAGATTGTGTAAAATCAAGAGACACTCCTGCCACTTGTGCTAACTGTTCTGGTGATCATCTTGCAAATTACAGGAAATGTCCAGTATACATCAGGAAGCTCAACGTTCTTCGGGAAAAACAAGAGCTATCCAGAAAGTCTCAAACGAGAAAATTCATTCCAGCTCCTCAACCACGGACTAATGTATGGTCCAACAGGTTGGCTGCATCACGGCGGGAACGTGTTGGGGTGGGACCTCCTCGTGATGAAGATTTTCCACCTCTACCACGAAACAGGTTTTCTTCACAGGAAGAGGACTGCCCTGTGGTTGACGGCATGGCTGACTTTCGGCGAGTCAATAATGTCTTCCAAAGACTGCAGTCTCTTGTCAATTTGCGCGAGTTGGAACGCGCGGCGGAGGATCTGTGTCTTATAATGGAACATGCCAGGACCCCGTTGGCCAAGTTTCAAGCCTATCAAAATTTTGTTTCTGGTCTGAACAGATACAAAATTTGAATATTCTTTTATTTGTAGTGACTAAACTGAAAATATGCTTCTATAACATAAATGGGATGAACGGTAAGTATTCTATGTTCATAAATTTTGTCTACAAATATGGATTTGATATAGTTCTTTTATCCGAGACTCACTTTAAAGCCAGTCATAAATTCAAAATTAGAGGTTATTCTGTTTATCGTAAAGATAGAGAGGATAACCTCAGAAACAATCAAAGAGGTGGGAGAGTAGCTATCTTAATAAAAAATAGCATTCCGCACGAATTAGTGGAAGGTGTGAATAGCGCAGTCGAGCACATAATGGTAAGATTGAAATCCAATATACATTTGGTGGCGGTCTATAACAGACCGCTTAACCAATTGACAAACTTGGACTTACATAACCTAGTTGCAGTATCCAATAGGGTTTTGTTATTGGGGGACCTAAATGCAAGACATCCAGAATGGAATTGTACAAGGCAAAATCAAAATGGTAACATACTTCGAAACTTTGTTGACGACAACTGTCTTTTCATCTATCATACAGATTCACCGACCCATTTCCCCTTTAACGGGAGCACTCCGACTACAATTGACCTCATTGTTGCTAAAAATTTCAGCGCGATACAGGATTTACGTACGCTACAAGAGCTGACTTCTGACCATGACCCGATATATTTTGAAATTCCTGACAGAGACAGTGACGCTAATCAGCCAAAACGACACATATTTGATTATGGAACAACAGACTGGACAAAATACAGACATGACATAAACAAGAAATTACGGATCAACACTGACATACGCGACAGGCAAACCATAGAACAAGAATTACAAATACTACAGAACATAATGAGCGACGCCAGAACTAACTCGACAAAAACAAAGACCATTGGTATCACTTACGACAAATTGCCAAATGACATACTGGAATTGATAAGTGACAAAAACAGGACTAGAAAGAAATGGCAAAAGTATAGGCGTGACGAAGACAGACAACGCTTACTAGAACTGGGACGGGAAATCAATAACAAAATTAAAGCATTCAGAAATGACAACTGGACAGAACAACTGACAAAAATAAATAATTCTGAAAATTCACTTTGGAAACTGTCAAAAAGGTTAAAAAAAGACATATACGCCTATACCTGCCATAAGGACAGGAGGTCGGGTGTACATGAGTGATCGCGAAAAAGGGGAAATACTCGGTGAACATTTTGAGGAAATCTTTCGGACTAATAATGCTTACAATACACCTGAACAAAATTTGATCATCGAGAATCTACAAGCTACGATAGATGCAGAAACAGTTGTTAGCGGTACGGATCTTTCGAAATTAATATCTTCTCCTCACGAAGTTGTAGAAACAATTTCCAGACTTCCTCAAAATAAAGCACCAGGACCTGATGGGCTCGATACTGTGCTATTCAAAAATCTTCCCACTAAGGCGATGGTTCAAATTATGTACGTAATTAATGCTATTTTCAAATTACAATATTACCCTGACACTTTAAAAAATTTTATAATTATACCGATCCCCAAGCCAGGGAAAAATCACACAAATATAGATAGCTACCGCCCTATCTCTTTGCTAAATATCTTGGCCAAAATTGTGGACAAAATTATTTTACAAAGAATTCTAGACTGGGGAGATAAACTTAAAATTATACCTAGGGAACAGTTTGGGTTCCGAAAGGGCCACACTACTGTGGGTCAAATTATTAGAATACTCCACTTTGCTAAACAAGGTTTTCGGGAAAAGATGAACACAGTGGTGGTGGCTCTAGACATGGAAAAGGCATTCGACAAGGTCTGGATAGAAGGATTAGCGCACAAAATGAATACTGCTGGGTATCCCGTGTATGTTACGAAGCTTATATATTCCTATTTAAAAAACAGGCGGTTCCATGTGAGAATTAATAATTCTCTTGTCGGACCATTCGGAACAGAGGCAGGAGTCCCTCAAGGTTCAGTGCTGTCACCACATTTGTATACCGTCATGACTCATGATTTTCCGATGCATGACGATATACAAACAGCACTGTATGCCGATGATACGTGTTTCTATAAGAAGTCATTTAGCGCAGAGATAGCAAACAGGAGACTCGATATTCATATAAATAGAGTTGTGCTTCCCTATCTGGAGCGAAACAAAATGAAGGTGAATGGGACGAAAACAGAACAGATTGTTTTAACTAGAAAATATACGAACGTAAACATTCAGAATAAATTAAAAATCGGACCTGATTCTGTTTCGTTGAAACCTAAAATAAAGTATTTAGGTTTCGTTCTAGATAGGAGGCTCAACTATTACGCGCATGTGGCCAATTTGGTATCAAAGGCAAATTCGGCTATTACGCTTATATACCCCCTGCTTAACAAGAACAGCAAGTTGTCCAAGGACAACAAGCTGTTGTTATATAAGCAGGTGATTAGACCAACGCTGAGCTATGGATATCAAGCCTTCTGTTCGGCATCCAACACATTACTGCTGAAGCTGCAACGCAAACAAAACACGTGTCTAAGGCTAGCCTTGAGCAGAGACAGATACTCTCGAATAGCGGACCTTCATGCTGAAGCCCATGTTCCGATGTTACAAGATTATATTATAAAAAACTCAGATAGATTTTATAGAAAGAAGCTGACGTCACCGCTCCTTAGGGACGTGACGCAGTTGCGTGCACGAGACAATCCCAACATGAAACATGGCCTTTTGCATGAAAGGTTACCTCTATTCAGAGAGTAGCCTATGATCCGAATGATCTGATTAGTTTTGGTTTAAACCCTGTTTTTTTTCGATTGGTTTTTCAGGGAAGTTGGGATAAATTTGAGAATATTCATAATTGATAAGGCGCGGGTCAATTGCCGTACGTTGTAGCTCCCCTCAAAGTTGACAGATAATGGCATAATCATCAAGGAGCTGTCAGTCAATAAAGGTGTAGGCTGCTGACAGGTTCTCCTCTTCTGGAGAGCAGGCCAGCGGAATGCGTCATTACTTGTTTATAGCCCAATCGGATTAGTATTTTAGATTCTGAAAAATTGGAAGCAGCAATTTTCCTTCGGAATTCGTTGGAGGGGGTCTCTGGTAGTCTAAATTCAAAAAGTTGGGATTCCAAAGTTGTCGCTACCTCCGCCATCTTGATTTAAAGGGTTATTTTTTGTATCTTGAATAACTCATTTATTTTCAATTTTACAAGGAAAATAGTTTTTACAAAAGTTATTTAAAATTAAATTTCCTACAATTCTGCTTTTTTTTGTACGATCGATTTTTTCGATTTAAACCCGAAAAGAGGGGGTGAATTTTTGGTTATAGAATAACTCGTTTATTTTCAATTTTACGAGAAAAATTGTTATAAACAAAGTTGTTTAAAATTAAATTTCCTACAATTCTGCTTTTTTTTGTACGATCGATTTTTTTCGATTTATACCCGAAAAGAGGGGGTGAATTTTTGGTTATAGAATAACTGGTTTATTTTCAATTTTACGAGAAAAATTGTTATAAACAAAGTTGTTTAAAATTAAATTTCCTACAATTCTGCTTTTTTTTGTACGATCGATTTTTTTTCGATTTATACCCGAAAAGAGGGGGTGAATTTTTGGTTATAGAATAACTCGTTTATTTTCAATTTTACGAGAAAAATTGTTATAAACAAAGTTGTTTAAAATTAAATTTCCTACAATTCTGCTTTTTTTTTGTACGATCGATTTTTTTCGATTTATACCCTAAAAGAGGGGGTGAATTTTTGGTTATAGAATAACTCGTTTATTTTCAATTTTACGAGAAAAATTGTTATAAAGAAAGTTGTTTAAAATTAAATTTCCTACAATTCTGTTTTTTTTTGTACGATCGATTTTTTTGTATTTATCCCTGAGAAGAGTGGGGGTGAACCTAAGTATTGTATTGTCACGTTTATTATTGATGTTGTACCGTTATTTTTTCTGTTTGTTTTTTTTTGCTGATACCTGGAATTAAAAAGAAACGTGATAATACAATGATAAGAGTTTACCCCCACTCTTCTCAGGGGTAAATACAAAAAATCGAGCGTACAGAAAAAAAACAGAATTGTAGGAAATTTAATTTTAAACAACTTTGTTTATAACAATTTTTCTCGTAAAATTGAAAATAAACGAGTTATTCTATAACCAAAAATTCACCCCCTCTTTTCGGGTATAAATCGAAAAAAATCGATCGTACAAAAAAAAAGCAGAATTGTAGGAAATTTAATTTTAAACAACTTTGTTTATAACAATTTTTCTCGTAAAATTGAAAATAAACGAGTTATTCTATAACCAAAAATTCACCCCCTCTTTTCGGGTATAAATCGAAAAAAATCGATCGTACAAAAAAAAGCAGAATTGTAGGAAATTTAATTTTAAACAACTTTGTTTATAACAATTTTTCTCGTAAAATTGAAAATAAACGAGTTATTCTATAACCAAAAATTCACCCCCTCTTTTCGGGTTTAAATCGAAAAAATCGATCGTACAAAAAAAAGCAGAATTGTAGGAAATTTAATTTTAAATAACTTTTGTAAAAACTATTTTCCTTGTAAAATTGAAAATAAATGAGTTATTCAAGATACAAAAAATAACCCTTTAAATCAAGATGGCGGAGGTAGCGACAACTTTGGAATCCCAACTTTTTGAATTTAGACTACCAGAGACCCCCTCCAACGAATTCCGAAGGAAAATTGCTGCTTCCAATTTTTCAGAATCTCAAGCCTGTTCTTCACCTAATTCGATTGGGCTATTATTTAGAGTGGAAAACATTGTTGTATTGCTGAAGGGCTTCCACCAGCCACGGTACATGGGGCCTCTTTCTGGAGAGAAGACATGTACTGCACTGTAGACTGTGAAGACTGTACGAAATGGGAAATACAATATTTGTTTTCTACATGTATATATTTATTGTAAAATTAATTCAATAAACTTGTTTTGGATTGGATTGGTTCTCGTCCGATCACCGCAGTTAAGCAGTGTTGGGCGCGGTTAGTACTTGGATGGGTGACCGCTTGGGAACACCGCGTGCCGTTGCCCTTTTTGCGATTTTTTTTAGTAAAACTTATTAAATTCCTACATTTTAGATGTCAGATTGTTGAAATCTACCTGTTTTTGTTTTTTTTTCAAAGTATTAAAATTAAAAAGTTCGAAATTAATTACTTGCAACATCTATAGGTATCTTAAAGCAAAACAAAATCCTCATTATATCCTATTAAATAGTTCATCCTCACAGATCCTTGTTGCATCGGGAATTACTTAATTTCTAAATATGCCAATAGATCCATTTGGGTAACAATTTTTAATTAGATATCTACCTATTTAAGGATGTGTCTACGCTAGGTAGGTACCAACATCGTTTTTCGTCAACCTAAACATGTCTAAGGCCAAAAAGTTGAAATTAGAAAAATTCAAAAGTACCTACATACCTATCTACCTAGGTACCTACCTAATTCGTTTTTTCAAGAGGGTAGAAAATAAAGTAGGACTCGGTATTTCAAAAATGGGTTATAATTTACCTAGGTACCTATAGGTATCAAGTAAGTAATTTGTTTCTGTAAGATAAAATGTATTCATGGGGTTGATATATTCTCGTATTATGGATACGTATAGTACGGTTTGATGAAAATAAGTTTGCAACTAGGGGTAATTAAGGACGTTATAAGGACGTAGACTCACTTATTCAACAGGCAACGACCATACCACACTGAACACACCGGTTCTCGTCCGATCACCGCAGTTAAGCAGTGTTGGGCGCGGTTAGTACTTGGATGGGTGACCGCTTGGGAACACCGCGTGCCGTTGCCCTTTTTGCGATTTTTTTTAGTAAAACTTATTAAATTCCTACATTTTAGATGTCAGATTGTTGAAATCTACCTGTTTTTTTTTCAAAGTATTAAAATTAAAAAGTTCGAAATTAATTACTTGCAACATCTATAGGTATCTAAAAGCAAAACAAAATCCTCAATATATCCTATTAAATAGTTCATCCTCACAGATCCTTGTTGTATCGGGAATTACTTAATTTCTAAATATGCCAATAGATCCATTTGGGTAACAATTTTTAATTAGATATCTACCTATTTAAGGATGTGTCTACGCTAGGTAGGTACCAACATCGTTTTTCGTCAACCTAAATATGTCTAAGGCCAAAAATTTGAAATTAGAAAAATTCAAAAGTACCTACATACCTATCTACCTAGGTACCTACCTAATTCGTTTTTTCAAGAGGGTAGAAAGTAAAGTAGGACTCGGTATTTCAAAAATAGGTTATAATTTACCTAGGTACCTATAGGTATCAAGTAAGTAATTTGTTTCTGTAAGATAAAATGTATTCATGGGGTTGTTATATTCTCGTATTATGGATACGTATAGTACGGTTTGATGAAAATAAGTTTGCAACTAGGGGTAATTAAGGACGTTATAAGGACGTAGACTCACTTATTCAACAGGCAACGACCATACCACACTGAACACACCGGTTCTCGTCCGATCACCGCAGTTAAGCAGTGTTGGGCGCGGTTAGTACTTGGATGGGTGACCGCTTGGGAACACCGCGTGCCGTTGCCCTTTTTGCGATTTTTTTTAGTAAAACTTATTAAATTCCTACATTTTAGATGTCAGATTGTTGAAATCTACCTGTTTTTTTTCAAAGTATTAAAATTAAAAAGTTCCAAATTAATTACTTGCAACATCTATAGGTATCTAAAAGCAAAACAAAATCCTCAATATATCCTATTAAATAGTTCATCCTCACAGATCCTTGTTGCATCGGGAATTACTTAATTTCTAAATATCCCAATAGATCCATTTGGGTAACAATTTTTAATTAGATATCTACCTATTTAAGGATGTGTCTACGCTAGGTAGGTACCAACATCGTTTTTCGTCAACCTAAATATGTCTAAGGCCAAAAAAATGAAATTAGAAAAATTCAAAAGTACCTACATACCTATCTACCTAGGTACCTACCTAATTCGTTTTTTCAAGAGGGTAGAAAATAAAGTAGGACTCGGTATTTCAAAAATAGGTTAGGTATAATTTACCTAGGTACCAAGTAAGTAATTTGTTTCTGTAAGATAAAATGTATTCATGGGGTTGTTATATTCTCGTATTATGGATACGTATAGTACGGTTTGATGAAAATAAGTTTGCAACTAGGGGTAATTAAGGACGTTATAAGGACGTAGACTCACTTATTCAACAGGCAACGACCATACCACACTGAACACACCGGTTCTCGTCCGATCACCGCAGTTAAGCAGTGTTGGGCGCGGTTAGTACTTGGATGGGTGACCGCTTGGGAACACCGCGTGCCGTTGCCCTTTTTGCGATTTTTTTTAGTAAAACTTATTAAATTCCTACATTTTAGATGTCAGATTGTTGAAATCTACCTGTTTTTTTTTTTCAAAGTATTAAAATTAAAAAGTTCGAAATTAATTACTTGCAACATCTATAGGTATCTAAAAGCAAAACAAAATCCTCAATATATCCTATTAAATAGTTCATCCTCACAGATCCTTGTTGTATCGGGAATTACTTAATTTCTAAATATGCCAATAGATCCATTTGGGTAACAATTTTTAATTAGATATCTACCTATTTAAGGATGTGTCTACGCTAGGTAGGTACCAACATCGTTTTTCGTCAACCTAAATATGTCTAAGGCCAAAAATTTGAAATTAGAAAAATTCAAAAGTACCTACATACCTATCTACCTAGGTACCTACCTAATTCGTTTTTTCAAGAGGGTAGAAAGTAAAGTAGGACTCGGTATTTCAAAAATAGGTTAGGTATAATTTACCTAGGTAACAAGTAAGTAATTTGTTTCTGTAAGATAAAATGTATTCATGGGGTTGTTATATTCTCGTATTATGGATACGTATAGTACGGTTTGATGAAAATAAGTTTACAACTAGGGGTAATTAAGGACGTTATAAGGACGTAGACTCACTTATTCAACAGGCAACGACCATACCACACTGAACACACCGGTTCTCGTCCGATCACCGCAGTTAAGCAGTGTTGGGCGCGGTTAGTACTTGGATGGGTGACCGCTTGGGAACACCGCGTGCCGTTGCCCTTTTTGCGATTTTTTTTAGTAAAACTTATTAAATTCCTACATTTTAGATGTCAGATTGTTGAAATCTACCTGTTTTTTTTCAAAGTATTAAAATTAAAAAGTTCCAAATTAATTACTTGCAACATCTATAGGTATCTAAAAGCAAAACAAAATCCTCAATATATCCTATTAAATAGTTCATCCTCACAGATCCTTGTTGCATCGGGAATTACTTAATTTCTAAATATCCCAATAGATCCATTTGGGTAACAATTTTTAATTAGATATCTACCTATTTAAGGATGTGTCTACGCTAGGTAGGTACCAACATCGTTTTTCGTCAACCTAAATATGTCTAAGGCCAAAAAAATGAAATTAGAAAAATTCAAAAGTACCTACATACCTATCTACCTAGGTACCTACCTAATTCGTTTTTTCAAGAGGGTAGAAAATAAAGTAGGACTCGGTATTTCAAAAATAGGTTAGGTATAATTTACCTAGGTACCAAGTAAGTAATTTGTTTCTGTAAGATAAAATGTATTCATGGGGTTGTTATATTCTCGTATTATGGATACGTATAGTACGGTTTGATGAAAATAAGTTTGCAACTAGGGGTAATTAAGGACGTTATAAGGACGTAGACTCACTTATTCAACAGGCAACGACCATACCACACTGAACACACCGGTTCTCGTCCACACCACCGAACGTCGAAGTGACATATATAGAAAAATTTATTCGCTGCAAAAATAATTAGTTTTCTAAGGTATTAAAGGCAATTTCTAAAGAAATTTTCTTTAGTAAGCGTTTCTGAAAATCAGGCGCAGTAATTTAAAAGAAAAGGAAAGGAGCGGCATATCAAAAAGTTCAGGGGGGCGGCCCCCTGCTAGTGTGTGAAAAAAGTTCATGTTTTATAGAGACAATTTTGTTACACGTAGAAGAGTAATGTCTGAAGATTCGGACAATGAGAGCAGCCAAGATGCGTCGATTGGACAAGGCACTCATATGGAACGAGCTTTGGTCCATAATGAAAGCACACCCGCAGATGTGAACTTAGGTAACGCTAAAAACGATAAAAGTACAATTGGTTTAAAAAGAGTAAATAGTCAAAAATATTGTGATACCATCCAGCAGAATGAGGAAGAGGAGTTCCAAAGTCCCAAGAAAGCTCTATCTTTGTCTCAATTGCTTAAGAGACAAAAGATAATGGAGCCTGCTGAAACTTCAAATAAATTTGCTACTCTGGAAAGAAGAGAGGAGGAGCAAATGGAGTTGGAAGAAGACGACGCTGAGAGAGTTGAAAACCTAGAAAATACACAAGAAAAGACCCAAAGTACCAGAAAAACAAGTACAAAGAAACTACCTCCATTTGTTTTTTCCAATCATAAAGTTGATGACCATAATGGATTCATACAAGAAATCAGAAGACATGTCAAGGGTGAATTTTACCTTAAGTACACTTCACAGTCTACATTGCTGTTCGTCGTGGAGGAATCAGATCACAAACATCTGAAGGAGATCTTCATCAGTGAGGATATTCCATACCACACATATTCTTTGCCAGGTGATAAAACGCATGGGTTTGTATTGAAGGGCTTGGAAGGAATTTCAAAAATTGATGACATAAAAAATGACTTAGAGGTATCACACGGCCTCAAAGTTAAAAACATATTTCAAATGAAAACCAAAATAAGACCTCTCTATTTAGTAACGACAGAGCCTGTAATAACTCTAAGTTATTTACTGAAGAACGTTCGCTACCTGATGAATACTAAAATCACCTGGGAGCTCAGAAAGAGTACAAACGCAATCGGGCAATGTCACAGATGTCAGACATGGGGCCACGCTACTTCCAACTGTGGCCGGGCTCCCAGGTGTGTAAAATGTGCAGGTGAGCACCAAACTTCAGATTGTGTAAAATCAAGAGACACTCCTGCCACTTGTGCTAACTGTTCTGGTGATCATCCTGCAAATTACAGGAAATGTCCAGTATACATCAGGAAGCTCAACGTTCTTCGGGAAAAACAAGAGCTATCCAGAAAATCTCAAACGAGAAAATTCGTTCCAGCTCCTCAACCACGGACTAATGTATGGTCCAACAGGTTGGCTGCATCACGGCGGGAACGTGTTGGGGTGGGACCTCCTCGTGATGAAGATTTTCCACCTCTACCACGAAACAGGTTTTCTTCACAGGAAGAGGACTGCCCTGTGGTTGACGGCATGGCTGACTTTCAGCGAGTCAATAATGTCTTCCAAAGACTGCAGTCTCTTGTCAATTTGCGCGAGTTGGAACGCGCGGCGGAGGATCTGTGTCTTATAATGGAACAGGCCAGGGCCCCGTTGGCCAAGTTTCAAGCCTATCAAAATTTTGTTTCTGGTCTGAACAGATACAAAATTTGAATATTCTTTTATTTGTGGTGACTAAACTGAAAATATGCTTCTATAACATGAATGGGATGAACGGTAAGTATTCTATGTTCATAAATTTTGTCTACAAATATGGATTTGATATAGTTCTTTTATCCGAGACTCACTTTCAAGCCAGTCATAAATTCAAGATTAGAGGTTATTCTGTTTATCGTAAAGATAGAGAGGATAACCTCAGAAACAATCAAAGAGGTGGGGGAGTAGCTATCTTAATAAAAAATAGCATTCCGCACGAATTAATGGAGGGTGTGAATAGCGCAGTCGAGCACATAATGGTAAGATTGAAATCCAATTTACATTTGGTGGCGGTCTATAACAGACCGCTTAACCAATTGACAAACTTGGACTTACATAACCTAGTTGCAGTATCCAATAGGGTTTTGTTATTGGGGGACCTAAATGCAAGACATCCAGAATGGAATTGTACAAGGCAAAATCAAAATGGTAACATACTTCGAAACTTTGTTGATGACAACTGTCTTTGCATCTATCATACAGATTCACCGACCCATTTCCCCTTTAACGGGAGCACTCCAACTACAATTGACCTCATCGTTGCTAAAAATTTCAGCGCGATACAGGATTTACGTACGCTACAAGAGCTGACTTCTGACCATGACCCGATATACTTTGAAATTCCTGACAAAGACAGTGACGGTAATCAACCAAAGCGACACATATTTGATTATGGAACAACAGACTGGACAAAATACAGACATGACATAAACAAGAAATTACGGATCAACACTGACATACGTGACAGGCAAACCATAGAACAAGAATTACAAATACTACAGAACATAATGAGCGACGCCAGAACTAACACGACAAAAACAAAGACCATTGGTATCACTTATGACAAATTGCCAAATGACATACTGGATTTGATAAGTGACAAAAACAGGACTAGAAAGAAATGGCAAAAATATAGGCGTGACGAAGACAGACAACGCTTACTAGAACTGGGACGGGAAATCAATAACAAAATTAAAGTATTCAGAAATGACAAGTGGACAGAACAACTGACAAAAATAAATAATTCGGAAAATTCACTTTGGAAATTGTCAAAACGGTTAAAAAAGACTTATACGCCTATACCTGCCATCAGGACAGGAGGTCGGGTGTACATGAGTGATCGCGAAAAAGGGGAAATACTCGGTGAACATTTTGAGGAAATCTTTCGGACTAATAATGCTTACAATACACCTGAACAAAATTTGATCATCGAGAATCTACAAGCTACGATAGATGCAGAAACAGTTGTTAGTGGTAGGGATCTTTCGAAATTACTATCTTCTCCTCGCGAAGTTGTAGAAACAATTTCCAGGCTTCCTCAAAATAAAACACCAGGACCTGATGGACTCGATACTGTGCTATTCAAAAATCTTCCCACTAAGGCGATTGTTCAAATTATGTACGTAATTAATGCTATTTTCAAATTACAATATTACCCTGACATTTTAAAAAATTCTATAATTATACCGATCCCCAAGCCAGGGAAAAATCACACAAATATAGATAGCTTCCGCCCTATCTCTTTGCTAAATATCTTGGCCAAAATCGTGGACAAAATTATTTTACAAAGAATTCTAGACTGGGGAGATAAACTCAAAATTATACCTAGGGAACAGTTTGGATTCCGAAAGGGCCACACCACTGTGGGTCAAATTATTAGAATACTCCACTTTGCTAAACAAGGTTTTCGGGAAAAGATGAACACAGTAGTGGTGGCTCTAGACATGGAAAAGGCTTTCGATAAGGTCTGGATAGAAGGATTAGCGCACAAAATGAATACTGCTGGGTATCCCGTGTATGTTACGAAGCTTATATATTCCTATTTAAAAAACAGGCGGTTCCATGTGAGAATTAATAATTCTCTTGTCGGACCATTCGGAACAGAGGCAGGAGTCCCTCAAGGTTCAGTGCTGTCACCACATTTGTATACCGTCATGACTCATGATTTTCCGATGCATGACGATATACAAACAGCACTGTATGCCGATGATACGTGTTTCTATAAGAAGTCATTTAGCGCAGAGATAGCAAACAGGAGACTCGATATTCATATAAATAGAGTTGTGCTTCCCTATCTGGAGCGAAACAAAATGAAAGTGAATGGGACGAAAACAGAACAGATTGTTTTAACCAGAAAATATACGAACGTAAACATTCAGAATAAATTAAAAATCGGACCTGATTCTGTTTCGTTGAAATCTAAAATAAAGTATTTAGGTTTCGTTCTAGATAGGAGGCTCAACTATTACGCGCATGTGGCCAATTTGGTATCAAAGGCAAATTCGGCTATTACGCTTATATACCCCCTGCTTAACAAGAACAGCAAGTTGTCCAAGGACAACAAGCTGTTGTTATATAAGCAGGTGATCAGACCAACGCTGAGCTATGGATATCAAGCCTTCTGTTCGGCTTCCAACACATTACTGCTGAAGCTGCAACGCAAGCAAAACACGTGTCTGAGGCTAGCCTTGAGCAGAGACAGATACTCTCGAATAGCGGACCTTCATGCTGAAGCTCATGTTCCGATGTTACAAGATTATATTATAAAGAACTCAGATAGATTTTATAGAAAGAAGCTGACGTCACCGCTCCTTAGAGACGTGACGCAGTTGCGTGCACGAGACAATCCCAACATGAAACATGGCCTTTTGCATGAAAGGTTACCTCTATTCAGAGAGTAGCCTATGATCCGAATGATCTGATTAGTTTTGGTTTAAACCCTGTTTTTTCGATTGGTTTTTCAGGGAAGTTAGGATAAATTTGAGAATATTCATAATTGATAAGGCGCGGGTCAATTGCCGTACGTTGTTGCTCCCCTCAAAGTTGACAGATAATGATGACATAATCATCAAGGAGCTGTCAGTCTATAAAGGTGTAGACTGCTGACAGGTTCTCCTCTTCTGGAGAGCAGGCCAGCGGAGTGCACCATTACTTGTTTATTTGAAGTGGAAGACATTGTTGTATTGCTCAAAGGCTGCCACCCGCCACGGTATATGGGGCCTCTTTCTGGAGAGAAGACATGTACTGTACTGTAGACTGTGAAGACTGTACGAAATAGGAAATACAACGATTGTTTTCTACATATATATGTTTAATGTAAAAATTATTTGAATAAACTTGTTTTGGATTTGGATTTGGATTTGGTTCTCGTCCGATCACCGCAGTTAAGCAGTGTTGGGCGCGGTTAGTACTTGGATGGGTGACCGCTTGGGAACACCGCGTGCCGTTGCCCTTTTTGCGATTTTTTTTAGTAAAACTTATTAAATTCCTACATTTTAGATGTCAGATTGTTGAAATCTACCTGTTTTTTTTTTCAAAGTATTAAAATTAAAAAGTTCGAAATTAATTACTTGCAACATCTATAGGTATCTAAAAGCAAAACAAAATCCTCAATATATCCTATTAAATAGTTCATCCTCACAGATCCTTGTTGTATCGGGAATTACTTAATTTCTAAATATGCCAATAGATCCATTTGGGTAACAATTTTTAATTAGATATCTACCTATTTAAGGATGTGTCTACGCTAGGTAGGTACCAACATCGTTTTTCGTCAACCTAAATATGTCTAAGGCCAAAAATTTGAAATTAGAAAAATTCAAAAGTACCTACATACCTATCTACCTAGGTACCTACCTAATTCGTTTTTTCAAGAGGGTAGAAAGTAAAGTAGGACTCGGTATTTCAAAAATAGGTTAGGTATAATTTACCTAGGTAACAAGTAAGTAATTTGTTTCTGTAAGATAAAATGTATTCATGGGGTTGTTATATTCTCGTATTATGGATACGTATAGTACGGTTTGATGAAAATAAGTTTACAACTAGGGGTAATTAAGGACGTTATAAGGACGTAGACTCACTTATTCAACAGGCAACGACCATACCACACTGAACACACCGGTTCTCGTCCGAACACACCGAACGTCGAAGTGACATATATAGAAAAATTTATTCGCTGCAAAAATAATTAGTTTTCTAAGGTTTTAGAGGCAATTTCTAAAGAAATTTTCTTTAGTAAGCGTTTCTGAAAATCAGGCGCAGTAATTTAAAAGAAAAGGAAAGGAGCGGCATATCAAAAAGTTCAGGGGGGCGGCCCCCTGCTAGTGTGTGAAAAAAGTTCATGTTTTATAGAGACAATTTTGTTACACGTAGAAGAGTAATGTCTGAAGATTCGGACAATGAGAGCAGCCAAAATGCGTCGATTGGACAAGGCACTCATATGGAACGAGCTTTGGTCCATAATGAAAGCACACCCGCAGATGTGAACTTAGGTAACGCTAAAAACGATAAAAGTACAATTGGTTTAAAAAGAGTAAATAGTCAAAAAGATTGTGATACCATCCAGCAGAATGAGGAAGAGGAGTTCCAAAGTCCCAAGAAAGCTCTATCTTTGTCTCAATTGCTTAAGAGACAAAAGATAATGGAGCCTGCTGAAACTTCAAATAAATTTGCTACTCTGGAAAGAAGAGAGGAGGAGCAAATGGAGTTGGAAGAAGACGACGCTGAGAGAGTTGAAAACCTAGAAAATACACAAGAAAAGACCCAAAGTACCAGAAAAACAAGTACAAAGAAACTACCTCCATTTGTTTTTTCCAATCATAAAGTTGATGACCATAATGGATTCATACAAGAAATCAGAAGACATGTCAAGGGTGAATTTTACCTTAAGTACACTTCACAGTCTACATTGCTGTTCGTCGTAGAGGAATCAGATCACAAACATCTGAAGGAGATCTTCATCAGTGAGGATATTCCATACCACACATATTCTTTGCCAGGTGATAAAACGCATGGGTTTGTATTGAAGGGCTTGGAAGGAATTTCAAAAATTGATGACATAAAAAATGACTTAGAGGTATCACACGGCCTCAAAGTTAAAAACATATTTCAAATGAAAACCAAAATAAGACCTCTCTATTTAGTAACGACAGAGCCTGTAATAACTCTAAGTTATTTACTGAAGAACGTTCGCTACCTGATGAATACTAAAATCACCTGGGAGCTCAGAAAGAGTACAAACGCAATCGGGCAATGTCACAGATGTCAGACATGGGGCCACGCTACTTCCAACTGTGGCCGGGCTCCCAGGTGTGTAAAATGTGCAGGTGAGCACCAAACTTCAGATTGTGTAAAATCAAGAGACACTCCTGCCACTTGTGCTAACTGTTCTGGTGATCATCCTGCAAATTACAGGAAATGTCCAGTATACATCAGGAAGCTCAACGTTCTTCGGGAAAAACAAGAGCTATCCAGAAAATCTCAAACAAGAAAATTCGTTCCAGCTCCTCAACCACGGACTAATGTATGGTCCAACAGGTTGGCTGCATCACGGCGGGAACGTGTTGGGGTGGGACCTCCTCGTGATGAAGATTTTCCACCTCTACCACGAAACAGGTTTTCTTCACAGGAAGAGGACTGCCCTGTGGTTGACGGCATGGCTGACTTTCAGCGAGTCAATAATGTCTTCCAAAGACTGCAGTCTCTTGTCAATTTGCGCGAGTTGGAACGCGCGGCGGAGGATCTGTGTCTTATAATGGAACAGGCCAGGACCCCGTTGGCCAAGTTTCAAGCCTATCAAAATTTTGTTTCTGGTCTGAACAGATACAAAATTTGAATATTCTTTTATTTGTGGTGACTAAACTGAAAATATGCTTCTATAACATAAATGGGATGAACGGTAAGTATTCTATGTTCATAAATTTTGTCTACAAATATGGATTTGATATAGTTCTTTTATCCGAGACTCACTTTCAAGCCAGTCATAAATTCAAAATTAGAGGTTATTCTGTTTATCGTAAAGATAGAGAGGATAACCTCAGAAACAATCAAAGAGGTGGGGGAGTAGCTATCTTAATAAAAAATAGCATTCCGCACGAATTAATGGAGGGTGTGAATAGCGCAGTCGAGCACATAATGGTAAGATTGAAATCCAATTTACATTTGGTGGCGGTCTATAACAGACCGCTTAACCAATTGACAAACTTGGACTTACATAACCTAGTTGCAGTATCTAATAGGGTTTTGTTATTGGGGGACCTAAATGCAAGACATCCAGAATGGAATTGTACAAGGCAAAATCAAAATGGTAACATACTTCGAAACTTTGTTGATGACAACTGTCTTTGCATCTATCATACAGATTCACCGACCCATTTCCCCTTTAACGGGAGCACTCCAACTACAATTGACCTCATCGTTGCTAAAAATTTCAGCGCGATACAGGATTTACGTACGCTACAAGAGCTGACTTCTGACCATGACCCGATATACTTTGAAATTCCTGACAAAGACAGTGACGGTAATCAACCAAAGCGACACATATTTGATTATGGAACAACAGACTGGACAAAATACAGACATGACATAAACAAGAAATTACGGATCAACACTGACATACGTGACAGGCAAACCATAGAACAAGAATTACAAATACTACAGAACATAATGAGCGACGCCAGAACTAACACGACAAAAACAAAGACCATTGGTATCACTTATGACAAATTGCCAAATGACATACTGGATTTGATAAGTGACAAAAACAGGACTAGAAAGAAATGGCAAAAATATAGGCGTGACGAAGACAGACAACGCTTACTAGAGCTGGGACGGGAAATCAATAACAAAATTAAAGTATTCAGAAATGACAAGTGGACAGAACAACTGACAAAAATAAATAATTCGGAAAATTCACTTTGGAAATTGTCAAAACGGTTAAAAAAGACTTATACGCCTATACCTGCCATCAGGACAGGAGGTCGGGTGTACATGAGTGATCGCGAAAAAGGGGAAATACTCGGTGAACATTTTGAGGAAATCTTTCGGACTAATAATGCTTACAATACACCTGAACAAAATTTGATCATCGAGAATCTACAAGCTACGATAGATGCAGAAACAGTTGTTAGTGGTAGGGATCTTTCGAAATTACTATCTTCTCCTCGCGAAGTTGTAGAAACAATTTCCAGGCTTCCTCAAAATAAAACACCAGGACCTGATGGACTCGATACTGTGCTATTCAAAAATCTTCCCACTAAGGCGATTGTTCAAATTATGTACGTAATTAATGCTATTTTCAAATTACAATATTACCCTGACATTTTAAAAAATTCTATAATTATACCGATCCCCAAGCCAGGGAAAAATCACACAAATATAGATAGCTTCCGCCCTATCTCTTTGCTAAATATCTTGGCCAAAATCGTGGACAAAATTATTTTACAAAGAATTCTAGACTGGGGAGATAAACTCAAAATTATACCTAGGGAACAGTTTGGATTCCGAAAGGGCCACACCACTGTGGGTCAAATTATTAGAATACTCCACTTTGCTAAACAAGGTTTTCGGGAAAAGATGAACACAGTGGTGGTGGCTCTAGACATGGAAAAGGCTTTCGACAAGGTCTGGATAGAAGGATTAGCGCACAAAATGAATACTGCTGGGTATCCCGTGTATGTTACGAAGCTTATATATTCCTATTTAAAAAACAGGCGGTTCCATGTGAGAATTAATAATTCTCTTGTCGGACCATTCGGAACAGAGGCAGGAGTCCCTCAAGGTTCAGTGCTGTCACCACATTTGTATACCGTCATGACTCATGATTTTCCGATGCATGACGATTTACAAACAGCACTGTATGCCGATGATACGTGTTTATATAAGAAGTCATTTAGCGCAGAGATAGCAAACAGGAGACTCGATATTCATATAAATAGAGTTGTGCTTCCCTATCTGGAGCGAAACAAAATGAAAGTGAATGGGACGAAAACAGAACAGATTGTTTTAACCAGAAAATATACGAACGTAAACATTCAGAATAAATTAAAAATCGGACCTGATTCTGTTTCGTTGAAATCTAAAATAAAGTATTTAGGTTTCGTTCTAGATAGGAGGCTCAACTATTACGCGCATGTGGCCAATTTGGTATCAAAGGCAAATTCGGCTATTACGCTTATATACCCCCTGCTTAACAAGAACAGCAAGTTGTCCAAGGACAACAAGCTGTTGTTATATAAGCAGGTGATTAGACCAACGCTGAGCTATGGATATCAAGCCTTCTGTTCGGCTTCCAACACATTACTGCTGAAGCTGCAACGCAAGCAAAACACGTGTCTGAGGCTAGCCTTGAGCAGAGACAGATACTCTCGAATAGCGGACCTTCATGCTGAAGCCCATGTTCCGATGTTACAAGATTATATTATAAAGAACTCAGATAGATTTTATAGAAAGAAGCTGACGTCACCGCTCCTTAGAGACGTGACGCAGTTGCGTGCACGAGACAATCCCAACATGAAACATGGCCTTTTGCATGAAAGGTTACCTCTATTCAGAGAGTAGCCTATGATCCGAATGATCTGATTAGTTTTGGTTTAAACCCTGTTTTTTCGATTGGTTTTTCAGGGAAGTTAGGATAAATTTGAGAATATTCATAATTGATAAGGCGCGGGTCAATTGCCGTACGTTGTTGCTCCCCTCAAAGTTGACAGATAATGATGACATAATCATCAAGGAGCTGTCAGTCTATAAAGGTGTAGACTGCTGACAGGTTCTCCTCTTCTGGAGAGCAGGCCAGCGGAGTGCACCATTACTTGTTTATTTGAAGTGGAAGACATTGTTGTATTGCTCAAAGGCTGCCACCCGCCACGGTACATGGGGCCTCTTTCTGGAGAGAAGACATGTACTGTACTGTAGACTGTGAAGACTGTACGAAATAGGAAATACAACGATTGTTTTCTACATATATATGTTTAATGTAAAAATTATTTGAATAAACTTGTTTTGGATTTGGATTTGGTTCTCGTCCGATCACCGCAGTTAAGCAGTGTTGGGCGCGGTTAGTACTTGGATGGGTGACCGCTTGGGAACACCGCGTGCCGTTGCCCTTTTTGCGATTTTTTTAGTAAAACTTATTAAATTCCTACATTTTAGATGTCAGATTGTTGAAATCTACCTGTTTTTTTTTTTCAAAGTATTAAAATTAAAAAGTTCGAAATTAATTACTTGCAACATCTATAGGTATCTAAAAGCAAAACAAAATCCTCAATATATCCTATTAAATAGTTCATCCTCACAGATCCTTGTTGTATCGGGAATTACTTAATTTCTAAATATGCCAATAGATCCATTTGGGTAACAATTTTTAATTAGATATCTACCTATTTAAGGATGTGTCTACGCTAGGTAGGTACCAACATCGTTTTTCGTCAACCTAAATATGTCTAAGGCCAAAAATTTGAAATTAGAAAAATTCAAAAGTACCTACATACCTATCTACCTAGGTACCTACCTAATTCGTTTTTTCAAGAGGGTAGAAAGTAAAGTAGGACTCGGTATTTCAAAAATAGGTTATAATTTACCTAGGTACCTATAGGTATCAAGTAAGTAATTTGTTTCTGTAAGATAAAATGTATTCATGGGGTTGTTATATTCTCGTATTATGGATACGTATAGTACGGTTTGATGAAAATAAGTTTGCAACTAGGGGTAATTAAGGACGTTATAAGGACGTAGACTCACTTATTCAACAGGCAACGACCATACCACACTGAACACACCGGTTCTCGTCCGATCACCGCAGTTAAGCAGTGTTGGGCGCGGTTAGTACTTGGATGGGTGACCGCTTGGGAACACCGCGTGCCGTTGCCCTTTTTGCGATTTTTTTTAGTAAAACTTATTAAATTCCTACATTTTAGATGTCAGATTGTTGAAATCTACCTGTTTTTTTTTTTCAAAGTATTAAAATTAAAAAGTTCGAAATTAATTACTTGCAACATCTATAGGTATCTAAAAGCAAAACAAAATCCTCAATATATCCTATTAAATAGTTCATCCTCACAGATCCTTGTTGCATCGGGAATTACTTAATTTCTAAATATCCCAATAGATCCATTTGGGTAACAATTTTTAATTAGATATCTACCTATTTAAGGATGTGTCTACGCTAGGTAGGTACCAACATCGTTTTTCGTCAACCTAAATATGTCTAAGGCCAAAAAAATGAAATTAGAAAAATTCAAAAGTACCTACATACCTATCTACCTAGGTACCTACCTAATTCGTTTTTTCAAGAGGGTAGAAAATAAAGTAGGACTCGGTATTTCAAAAATAGGTTAGGTATAATTTACCTAGGTACCAAGTAAGTAATTTGTTTCTGTAAGATAAAATGTATTCATGGGGTTGTTATATTCTCGTATTATGGATACGTATAGTACGGTTTGATGAAAATAAGTTTGCAACTAGGGGTAATTAAGGACGTTATAAGGACGTAGACTCACTTATTCAACAGGCAACGACCATACCACACTGAACACACCGGTTCTCGTCCGATCACCGCAGTTAAGCAGTGTTGGGCGCGGTTAGTACTTGGATGGGTGACCGCTTGGGAACACCGCGTGCCGTTGCCCTTTTTGCGATTTTTTTTAGTAAAACTTATTAAATTCCTACATTTTAGATGTCAGATTGTTGAAATCTACCTGTTTTTTTTTTCAAAGTATTAAAATTAAAAAGTTCGAAATTAATTACTTGCAACATCTATAGGTATCTAAAAGCAAAACAAAATCCTCAATATATCCCCAGCTAGCACATAACGTTGCCAAGCCTTTCGGCGATGTTGCATTAAGGGAACGTAATAACATTACTATACAACGTAAGTGCAACGTTCATGAGAAGTTGTTGAGGGAAATCAAAACCTCGCAAAACTTTTATTTGTTATTTACCCAGTTAACCTACCTTTTATGTTAACACAACACACAACGTAATAAAGTAATTTGCGAAAAAAGTATATACAAGAATTACTCTGAACATCACAATCTGATCGGGAACGTTTATGTCAATTGTCACTTGTCAACTTTTCTTGTCATATCTCATGTTTGTTTTTTTTAACTTGTAAAATTTATTTTATAATTATTATTTAAACATTTGAGTAGAATTGGTAGTGATTCTCTATAAAATAGAAAACTATTTTCTGAACCATTTTCTTCGTTTTAGATTACAGTGCCTGTTGTAAATTTTATCAAAATGTCCGGGAATATTTGGATCATATTTTTGTAGAAGTTTTCTACAGAAGAGCCTGGAGCTCGTTTATAAAATTATAAAAATGTCCGGGAATATCTGAAGCTAGATAGAAGGACTTGGTTTATGAAATTATAAAATGAAGACCTCTTTTTTTTTGGAAGCTCGACAGAAGGACTTTGTTTATAAAATTATAAGCTATAAGCACTTTTTTTTAGAAATTTAACAAAGGTCCGGTTTTTGTGAAATGAAAAGGTTGCAACCCTAATACAAAATGGTTTAACTACAATAAAAACAAATAATGGTAGATAAACATCGGTAAACGAGAAGATTAACATTTAACTAAATGTCCAGTTACATTTTACTTATAAATACTTTTATGAAAGAGATATACAAAACGAAGTTGCCACGTTACTGGCCAATCCAAAGATGTAAGTGGTGGAAGTAATTCCATTTTCCCTAGCTGGCTTTTAAAATTTAATTATTCGGAGAGTGAAGGGATTAATAAAAGTATATCTAACTGTGATTTGATGTAATATCTCTTTTAGCTCATGCACAATTTACCCTGTGGTTTATAATCCCCTACAAATGGTTATTAAAGCTGTTAATGTGTTGATGGTATTAATGATAGGTTACAATTTATCTTATGGTCCCCCTTTTAGTACTAGAAGGTGCACAGGAGAGTTTACATATTTAATTTTTCAAGTTTATCTGCTATAGTTTATATTTGTTTTAGGAATTAATCGAAACGAGCCACTATTTCCAAATCTGGAGAAATACTTGTGGCTGAGAAGTTATAAATCTTACTGTAATCAAACTGGTGATCGTTCAGGATGCAGTAATAACTGATGATGGCTCCTGGGGGCGCCAAAGCCTCAGCAAGGGGCTGAAAGTGAATCGCAGCTATATAAATTGAGGTTCCTATGCATGTCGCTAACATATGTGTTTTAGATAATATTTCAGGTCAACAAAAGACCCACTAAGTTATTAGATAAATAATTATTCATTAGATGATTACAGTAAATGATAAATAAAGGCCTAAAATAAAATAACACTATTGGTATGTGATTTTAGGGAAGCATGGAGAGATCGAACTTATTACAGATGTTATATGCCCTTCTTTTACAAGAAACAAAATCCACAATATGTGATTCCACTTAAACGAAACGTTCCTTGTAAGAATTGAAATGATGGTTTACTTAATGGCTAATTAAATCTGTAAATTCAAAAACTTAAACCCAGGTGGTTCAGAAAGAAGCCATTTTCATTAACCTGTCAGATATGAGAATACAAAAAAAAAACATAATAAAAAGTGGTCAGAGGTCAATCCGTGTCCAAATAAGATGTGTTTAAATTGTCCTGGTTGTTTTAATTAATTTAATGTATTTGAAAAAGAAGATAATTGTCAACAGAATGACTTTAACATAACAAAGATAAACAAATCATTGAGATTTTAAGGAAAATCTATCCTAGACAAACTAAATTAATAATTACATATCTCTAATATATTTAAAAAGGGTAAACATTTATATTTTTAATAATATTTTGTTGGAACAACATTTTATTCCTCTTAATGTATTTTAAATCGATTTATATTTTGTATTGGTTTTAGGATTACAACTGAAGTTATTAAGTACTACCTAGAGACGAAGAGGACGAATTAAAGTTTATGACTAAATCTATGTGTAAGTTTTATATTCCTAATTGATAGTATTATAATTATTGTTTTTAATTTTTAGGCCTTAGCTACGCAGATGTACCTGAAAACTGTAATTAATATTGTAATATATCGTATTCGATAAATAAATACATATAACCAAGATGTCCTTATCTTTTTATCCTAAACTATAACTAAGGACGTAACAAACTTCTGGGTAATAATATACTTAATCGAACTGAAAATACATTTTAAAATATTGTATTTTAGATTTCCTTTGTACCTGAAGACATTCTAGGAATTTTAGAAGCAAAATAAATAGGTACTGCAGACTTGTCTAAAGAAGAATATATAACATCTGAAATTTTATAAAAAGTGAATGTACATCTATATAGAAAAAAAAAAACATCAGATTCAAGCAAGTGCAAAACAAGAAGAAAATTTGAGAAAAATCACAGACGATGCATACATTAGAATATCTTGCTAAAAAACATGAGTTGTTTTTTTATAAAATCTTCATACTAACTTGGAAATCCATAATTAAGCATAAAATTTGTAAAATTAAAAAAAAAATTCAATACACTAACATTGGAGGTTTCATTTAAAACAACAAAGTAAGACAAAATTATCTAAAAATAAGTGCAACGATTTAAACTTGAGCATATTTTTTTTAATTTCTATATAATTTCCTTCGATAATAGTTAAACAAGTAGGTCAATCTCTTTTTTATTCAATATGTTGTGGAAAAGTAAAATCATTTTATATAAAAATATAATTTATCCTCTTCTAATAAACTGTCATATACTTATGTTACATTATAGTATAAATAAAAATATTTCCAAGCCACATGTAGTTAGAATAAAATAATTTTTGTTCACCTTTGCATAAATAATAAACTAACAAAATAAAAATATACAAATATCTATACAAAAAAAAGTTAAAAGGTTTGATTTCAAAAAGATGATATATCTCTTTGAGTACAGGTAAGCAATCTGGGCACTCAGCTATCTCGTATACCTAGTCATTGTTGCAATCATCTATTATTCACAGATCTAGTTTTTTTAGCATCATATAATTGCCATCTTGAAACGTACCTTATATAAATATACTTTTGTACAATCGTTCACTGTTTAAGCTTCGAGTGAACCTTTGCAATATTGATACCTTATTATCTATTAAGCAAATTTTGTCCAATCGTTCAGTGCTTTATAGGTGGCTTGTGGCTTCTACTATCGCACATGTGTAACTGCGTTTGTGATATACCTACCTCTACTTTTGTAATATTACTTCTTGATTTCAAGAACATTTTAATAATAAATTTATATAAATATTTTGTTTTATTTGAAATTTCCATGTCTCGATTGAGTTTTTACTACACCTCAATTTCAGCCTCTCTGTATTACATTACACAAAGAACAATATAGTGTGTCGATGGATGGACTTAATTATACTTGTAAAAATATTTATTTCAAATTAAAAAAAGTTATTTTTCATAATTTCTTAATGTGAATCGAATTTATTTAACAAGTAAAAGAAATTTTTAAGAATTACTTTTTTAATTTAAAATAAATATTTTCACACAAGTATAGTTAAGTCCATCCGTGGACACACTGTATAATGCTGTAAAACTAATTCACATTATAACATCTATAGAAAGTTTCAGAGCAACTTTCAGGGTAAGTACCTTAAAAGTGCTAGTGTGATGTTTTGCGAACTTCACTTTGTAACCTCTGTGAGATGTGCTATAAAAGTCTTGCCGTTGCGGACATTCGGTGGTTGCAGGGATGTTATTGTTACATTAAAAGTACATCGCATGTGAGCTTAAAGAGCCTAAAATTGCAGCTTATTAACGTAGATGGGATGTTTTTGTGCTAGCTGGGTCCTATTAAATAGTTCATCCTCACAGATCCTTGTTGTATCGGGAATTACTTAATTTCTAAATATGCCAATAGATCCATTTGGGTAACAATTTTTAATTAGATATCTACCTATTTAAGGATGTGTCTACGCTAGGTAGGTACCAACATCGTTTTTCGTCAACCTAAATATGTCTAAGGCCAAAAATTTGAAATTAGAAAAATTCAAAAGTACCTACATACCTATCTACCTAGGTACCTACCTAATTCGTTTTTTCAAGAGGGTAGAAAGTAAAGTAGGACTCGGTATTTCAAAAATAGGTTAGGTATAATTTACCTAGGTAACAAGTAAGTAATTTGTTTCTGTAAGATAAAATGTATTCATGGGGTTGTTATATTCTCGTATTATGGATACGTATAGTACGGTTTGATGAAAATAAGTTTACAACTAGGGGTAATTAAGGACGTTATAAGGACGTAGACTCACTTATTCAACAGGCAACGACCATACCACACTGAACACACCGGTTCTCGTCCGATCACCGCAGTTAAGCAGTGTTGGGCGCGGTTAGTACTTGGATGGGTGACCGCTTGGGAACACCGCGTGCCGTTGCCCTTTTTGCGATTTTTTTAGTAAAACTTATTAAATTCCTACATTTTAGATGTCAGATTGTTGAAATCTACCTGTTTTTTTTTTCAAAGTATTAAAATTAAAAAGTTCGAAATTAATTACTTGCAACATCTATAGGTATCTAAAAGCAAAACAAAATCCTCAATATATCCTATTAAATAGTTCATCCTCACAGATCCTTGTTGTATCGGGAATTACTTAATTTCTAAATATGCCAATAGATCCATTTGGGTAACAATTTTTAATTAGATATCTACCTATTTAAGGATGTGTCTACGCTAGGTAGGTACCAACATCGTTTTTCGTCAACCTAAATATGTCTAAGGCCAAAAATTTGAAATTAGAAAAATTCAAAAGTACCTACATACCTATCTACCTAGGTACCTACCTAATTCGTTTTTTCAAGAGGGTAGAAAGTAAAGTAGGACTCGGTATTTCAAAAATAGGTTATAATTTACCTAGGTACCTATAGGTATCAAGTAAGTAATTTGTTTCTGTAAGATAAAATGTATTCATGGGGTTGTTATATTCTCGTATTATGGATACGTATAGTACGGTTTGATGAAAATAAGTTTGCAACTAGGGGTAATTAAGGACGTTATAAGGACGTAGACTCACTTATTCAACAGGCAACGACCATACCACACTGAACACACCGGTTCTCGTCCGATCACCGCAGTTAAGCAGTGTTGGGCGCGGTTAGTACTTGGATGGGTGACCGCTTGGGAACACCGCGTGCCGTTGCCCTTTTTGCGATTTTTTTTAGTAAAACTTATTAAATTCCTACATTTTAGATGTCAGATTGTTGAAATCTACCTGTTTTTGTTTTTTTTTTCAAAGTATTAAAATTAAAAAGTTCGAAATTAATTACTTGCAACATCTATAGGTATCTAAAAGCAAAACAAAATCCTCATTATATCCTATTAAATAGTTCATCCTCACAGATCCTTGTTGCATCGGGAATTACTTAATTTCTAAATATGCCAATAGATCCATTTGGGTAACAATTTTTAATTAGATATCTACCTATTTAAGGATGTGTCTACGCTAGGTAGGTACCAACATCGTTTTTCGTCAACCTAAACATGTCTAAGGCCAAAAAGTTGAAATTAGAAAAATTCAAAAGTACCTACATACCTATCTACCTAGGTACCTACCTAATTCGTTTTTTCAAGAGGGTAGAAAATAAAGTAGGACTCGGTATTTCAAAAATGGGTTATAATTTACCTAGGTACCTATAGGTATCAAGTAAGTAATTTGTTTCTGTAAGATAAAATGTATTCATGGGGTTGATATATTCTCGTATTATGGATACGTATAGTACGGTTTGATGAAAATAAGTTTGCAACTAGGGGTAATTAAGGACGTTATAAGGACGTAGACTCACTTATTCAACAGGCAACGACCATACCACACTGAACACACCGGTTCTCGTCCGATCACCGCAGTTAAGCAGTGTTGGGCGCGGTTAGTACTTGGATGGGTGACCGCTTGGGAACACCGCGTGCCGTTGCCCTTTTTGCGATTTTTTTTAGTAAAACTTATTAAATTCCTACATTTTAGATGTCAGATTGTTGAAATCTACCTGTTTTTTTTTCAAAGTATTAAAATTAAAAAGTTCGAAATTAATTACTTGCAACATCTATACGTATCTAAAAGCAAAACAAAATCCTCAATATATCCTATTAAATAGTTCATCCTCACAGATCCTTGTTGTATCGGGAATTACTTAATTTCTAAATATGCCAATAGATCCATTTGGGTAACAATTTTTAATTAGATATCTACCTATTTAAGGATGTGTCTACGCTAGGTAGGTACCAACATCGTTTTTCGTCAACCTAAATATGTCTAAGGCCAAAAATTTGAAATTAGAAAAATTCAAAAGTACCTACATACCTATCTACCTAGGTACCTACCTAATTCGTTTTTTCAAGAGGGTAGAAAGTAAAGTAGGACTCGGTATTTCAAAAATAGGTTATAATTTACCTAGGTACCTATAGGTATCAAGTAAGTAATTTGTTTCTGTAAGATAAAATGTATTCATAGGGTTGTTATATTCTCGTATTATGGATACGTATAGTACGGTTTGATGAAAATAAGTTTGCAACTAGGGGTAATTAAGGACGTTATAAGGACGTAGACTCACTTATTCAACAGGCAACGACCATACCACACTGAACACACCGGTTCTCGTCCGATCACCGCAGTTAAGCAGTGTTGGGCGCGGTTAGTACTTGGATGGGTGACCGCTTGGGAACACCGCGTGCCGTTGCCCTTTTTGCGATTTTTTTTAGTAAAACTTATTAAATTCCTACATTTTAGATGTCAGATTGTTGAAATCTACCTGTTTTTGTTTTTTTTTTCAAAGTATTAAAATTAAAAAGTTCGAAATTAATTACTTGCAACATCTATAGGTATCTAAAAGCAAAACAAAATCCTCAATATAACCTATTAAATAGTTCATCCTCACAGATCCTTGTTGCATCGGGAATTACTTAATTTCTAAATATCCCAATAGATCCATTTGGGTAACAATTTTTAATTAGATATCTACCTATTTAAGGATGTGTCTACGCTAGGTAGGTACCAACATCGTTTTTCGTCAACCTAAACATGTCTAAGGCCAAAAAGTTGAAATTAGAAAAATTCAAAAGTACCTACATACCTATCTACCTAGGTACCTACCTAATTCGTTTTTTCAAGAGGGTAGAAAATAAAGTAGGACTCGGTATTTCAAAAATGGGTTATAATTTACCTAGGTACCTATAGGTATCAAGTAAGTAATTTGTTTCTGTAAGATAAAATGTATTCATGGGGTTGATATATTCTCGTATTATGGATACGTATAGTACGGTTTGATGAAAATAAGTTTGCAACTAGGGGTAATTAAGGACGTTATAAGGACGTAGACTCACTTATTCAACAGGCAACGACCATACCACACTGAACACACCGGTTCTCGTCCGATCACCGCAGTTAAGCAGTGTTGGGCGCGGTTAGTACTTGGATGGGTGACCGCTTGGGAACACCGCGTGCCGTTGCC
Organism: Psylliodes chrysocephalus; assembly: GCA_927349885.1. Taxonomy (NCBI): domain Eukaryota; kingdom Metazoa; phylum Arthropoda; class Insecta; order Coleoptera; family Chrysomelidae; genus Psylliodes; species Psylliodes chrysocephalus. Next base: position 56,217,111 of record OV651820.1, read on the forward strand.
ATTTTTGCGATTTTTTTTAGTAAAACTTATTAAATTCCTACATTTTAGATGTCAGATTGTTGAAATCTACCTGTTTTTTTTTCAAAGTATTAAAATTAAAAAGTTCGAAATTAATTACTTGCAACATCTATACGTATCTAAAAGCAAAACAAAATCCTCAATATATCCTATTAAATAGTTCATCCTCACAGATCCTTGTTGTATCGGGAATTACTTAATTTCTAAATATGCCAATAGATCCATTTGGGTAACAATTTTTAATTAGATATCTACCTATTTAAGGATGTGTCTACGCTAGGTAGGTACCAACATCGTTTTTCGTCAACCTAAATATGTCTAAGGCCAAAAATTTGAAATTAGAAAAATTCAAAAGTACCTACATACCTATCTACCTAGGTACCTACCTAATTCGTTTTTTCAAGAGGGTAGAAAGTAAAGTAGGACTCGGTATTTCAAAAATAGGTTATAATTTACCTAGGTACCTATAGGTATCAAGTAAGTAATTTGTTTCTGTAAGATAAAATGTATTCATAGGGTTGTTATATTCTCGTATTATGGATACGTATAGTACGGTTTGATGAAAATAAGTTTGCAACTAGGGGTAATTAAGGACGTTATAAGGACGTAGACTCACTTATTCAACAGGCAACGACCATACCACACTGAACACACCGGTTCTCGTCCGATCACCGCAGTTAAGCAGTGTTGGGCGCGGTTAGTACTTGGATGGGTGACCGCTTGGGAACACCGCGTGCCGTTGCCCTTTTTGCGATTTTTTTTAGTGAAACTTATTAAATTCCTACATTTTAGATGTCAGATTGTTGAAATCTACCTGTTTTTTTTTCAAAGTATTAAAATTAAAAAGTTCCAAATTAATTACTTGCAACATCTATAGGTATCTAAAAGCAAAACAAAATCCTCAATATATCCTATTAAATAGTTCATCCTCACAGATCCTTGTTGCATCGGGAATTACTTAATTTCTAAATATCCCAATAGATCCATTTGGGTAACAATTTTTAATTAGATATCTACCTATTTAAGGATGTGTCTACGCTAGGTAGGTACCAACATCGTTTTTCGTCAACCTAAATATGTCTAAGGCCAAAAAAATGAAATTAGAAAAATTCAAAAGTACCTACATACCTATCTACTTAGGTACCTACCTAATTCGTTTTTTCAAGAGGGTAGAAAATAAAGTAGGACTCGGTATTTCAAAAATAGGTTAGGTATAATTTACCTAGGTACCAAGTAAGTAATTTGTTTCTGTAAGATAAAATGTATTCATGGGGTTGTTATATTCTCGTATTATGGATACGTATAGTACGGTTTGATGAAAATAAGTTTGCAACTAGGGGTAATTAAGGACGTTATAAGGACGTAGACTCACTTATTCAACAGGCAACGACCATACCACACTGAACACACCGGTTCTCGTCCGATCACCGCAGTTAAGCAGTGTTGGGCGCGGTTAGTACTTGGATGGGTGACCGCTTGGGAACACCGCGTGCCGTTGCCCTTTTTGCGATTTTTTTTAGTAAAACTTATTAAATTCCTACATTTTAGATGTCAGATTGTTGAAATCTACCTGTTTTTGTTTTTTTTTTCAAAGTATTAAAATTAAAAAGTTCGAAATTAATTACTTGCAACATCTATAGGTATCTAAAAGCAAAACAAAATCCTCAATATAACCTATTAAATAGTTCATCCTCACAGATCCTTGTTGCATCGGGAATTACTTAATTTCTAAATATCCCAATAGATCCATTTGGGTAACAATTTTTAATTAGATATCTACCTATTTAAGGATGTGTCTACGCTAGGTAGGTACCAACATCGTTTTTCGTCAACCTAAATATGTCTAAGGCCAAAAAAATGAAATTAGAAAAATTCAAAAGTACCTACATACCTATCTACCTAGGTACCTACCTAATTCGTTTTTTCAAGAGGGTAGAAAATAAAGTAGGACTCGGTATTTCAAAAATAGGTTAGGTATAATTTACCTAGGTACCAAGTAAGTAATTTGTTTCTGTAAGATAAAATGTATTCATGGGGTTGTTATATTCTCGTATTATGGATACGTATAGTACGGTTTGATGAAAATAAGTTTGCAACTAGGGGTAATTAAGGACGTTATAAGGACGTAGACTCACTTATTCAACAGGCAACGACCATACCACACTGAACACACCGGTTCTCGTCCGATCACCGCAGTTAAGCAGTGTTGGGCGCGGTTAGTACTTGGATGGGTGACCGCTTGGGAACACCGCGTGCCGTTGCCCTTTTTGCGATTTTTTTTAGTAAAACTTATTAAATTCCTACATTTTAGATGTCAGATTGTTGAAATCTACCTGTTTTTTTTTTTTTTTTTCAAAGTATTAAAATTAAAAAGTTCTAAATTAATTACTTGCAACATCTATAGGTATCTAAAAGCAAAACAAAATCCTCAATATATCCTATTAAATAGTTCATCTTCACAGATCCTTGTTGCATCGGGAATTACTTAATTTCTAAATATGCCAATAGATCCATTTGGGTAACAATTTTTAATTAGATATCTACCTATTTAAGGATGTGTCTACGCTAGGTAGGTACCAACATCGTTTTTCGTCAACCTAAATATGTCTAAGGCCAAAAATTTGAAATTAGAAAAATTCAAAAGTACCTACATACCTATCTACCTAGGTACCTACCTAATTCGTTTTTTCAAGAGGGTAGAAAGTAAAGTAGGACTCGGTATTTCAAAAATAGGTTATAATTTACCTAGGTACCTATAGGTATCAAGTAAGTAATTTGTTTCTGTAAGATAAAATGTATTCATGGGGTTGTTATATTCTCGTATTATGGATACGTATAGTACGGTTTGATGAAAATAAGTTTGCAACTAGGGGTAATTAAGGACGTTATAAGGACGTAGACTCACTTATTCAACAGGCAACGACCATACCACACTGAACACACCGGTTCTCGTCCGATCACCGCAGTTAAGCAGTGTTGGGCGCGGTTAGTACTTGGATGGGTGACCGCTTGGGAACACCGCGTGCCGTTGCCCTTTTTGCGATTTTTTTTAGTAAAACTTATTAAATTCCTACATTTTAGATGTCAGATTGTTGAAATCTACCTGTTTTTTTTTTTTTTTTTTTTTTTCAAAGTATTAAAATTAAAAAGTTCTAAATTAATTACTTGCAACATCTATAGGTATCTAAAAGCAAAACAAAATCCTCAATATATCCTATTAAATAGTTCATCTTCACAGATCCTTGTTGCATCGGGAATTACTTAATTTCTAAATATGCCAATAGATCCATTTGGGTAACAATTTTTAATTAGATATCTACCTATTTAAGGATGTGTCTACGCTAGGTAGGTACCAACATCGTTTTTCGTCAACCTAAATATGTCTAAGGCCAAAAATTTGAAATTAGAAAAATTCAAAAGTACCTACATACCTATCTACCTAGGTACCTACCTAATTCGTTTTTTCAAGAGGGTAGAAAGTAAAGTAGGACTCGGTATTTCAAAAATAGGTTATAATTTACCTAGGTACCTATAGGTATCAAGTAAGTAATTTGTTTCTGTAAGATAAAATGTATTCATGGGGTTGTTATATTCTCGTATTATGGATACGTATAGTACGGTTTGATGAAAATAAGTTTGCAACTAGGGGTAATTAAGGACGTTATAAGGACGTAGACTCACTTATTCAACAGGCAACGACCATACCACACTGAACACACCGGTTCTCGTCCGATCACCGCAGTTAAGCAGTGTTGGGCGCGGTTAGTACTTGGATGGGTGACCGCTTGGGAACACCGCGTGCCGTTGCCCTTTTTGCGATTTTTTTTAGTAAAACTTATTAAATTCCTACATTTTAGATGTCAGATTGTTGAAATCTACCTGTTTTTGTTTTTTTTTTTCAAAGTATTAAAATTAAAAAGTTCGAAATTAATTACTTGCAACATCTATAGGTATCTAAAAGCAAAACAAAATCCTCAATATAACCTATTAAATAGTTCATCCTCACAGATCCTTGTTGCATCGGGAATTACTTAATTTCTAAATATCCCAATAGATCCATTTGGGTAACAATTTTTAATTAGATATCTACCTATTTAAGGATGTGTCTACGCTAGGTAGGTACCAACATCGTTTTTCGTCAACCTAAACATGTCTAAGGCCAAAAAGTTGAAATTAGAAAAATTCAAAAGTACCTACATACCTATCTACCTAGGTACCTACCTAATTCGTTTTTTCAAGAGGGTAGAAAATAAAGTAGGACTCGGTATTTCAAAAATGGGTTATAATTTACCTAGGTACCTATAGGTATCAAGTAAGTAATTTGTTTCTGTAAGATAAAATGTATTCATGGGGTTGATATATTCTCGTATTATGGATACGTATAGTACGGTTTGATGAAAATAAGTTTGCAACTAGGGGTAATTAAGGACGTTATAAGGACGTAGACTCACTTATTCAACAGGCAACGACCATACCACACTGAACACACCGGTTCTCGTCCGATCACCGCAGTTAAGCAGTGTTGGGCGCGGTTAGTACTTGGATGGGTGACCGCTTGGGAACACCGCGTGCCGTTGCCATTTTTGCGATTTGTATTCCTACATTTTAGATGTCAGATTGTTGAAATCTACCTGTTTTTTTTTTTTTTTTTTTTTTTCAAAGTATTAAAATTAAAAAGTTCTAAATTAATTACTTGCAACATCTATAGGTATCTAAAAGCAAAACAAAATCCTCAATATATCCTATTAAATAGTTCATCTTCACAGATCCTTGTTGCATCGGGAATTACTTAATTTCTAAATATGCCAATAGATCCATTTGGGTAACAATTTTTAATTAGATATCTACCTATTTAAGGATGTGTCTACGCTAGGTAGGTACCAACATCGTTTTTCGTCAACCTAAATATGTCTAAGGCCAAAAATTTGAAATTAGAAAAATTCAAAAGTACCTACATACCTATCTACCTAGGTACCTACCTAATTCGTTTTTTTCAAGAGGGGTAGAAAGTAAAGTAGGACTCGGTATTTCAAAAATAGGTTATAATTTACCTAGGTACCTATAGGTATCAAGTAAGTAATTTGTTTCTGTAAGATAAAATGTATTCATGGGGTTGTTATATTCTCGTATTATGGATACGTATAGTACGGTTTGATGAAAATAAGTTTGCAACTAGGGGTAATTAAGGACGTTATAAGGACGTAGACTCACTTATTCAACAGGCAACGACCATACCACACTGAACACACCGGTTTTCGTCCGATCACCGCAGTTAAGCAGTGTTGGGCGCGGTTAGTACTTGGATGGGTGACCGCTTGGGAACACCGCGTGCCGTTGCCCTTTTTGCGATTTTTTTTAGTAAAACTTATTAAATTCCTACATTTTAGATGTCAGATTGTTGAAATCTACCTGTTTTTGTTTTTTTTTCAAAGTATTAAAATTAAAAAGTTCGAAATTAATTACTTGCAACATCTATAGGTATCTAAAAGCAAAACAAAAATCCTCATTATATCCTATTAAATAGTTCATCCTCACAGATCCTTGTTGCATCGGGAATTACTTAATTTCTAAATATGCCAATAGATCCATTTGGGTAACAATTTTTAATTAGATATCTACCTATTTAAGGATGTGTCTACGCTAGGTAGGTACCAACATCGTTTTTCGTCAACCTAAACATGTCTAAGGCCAAAAAGTTGAAATTAGAAAAATTCAAAAGTACCTACATACCTATCTACCTAGGTACCTACCTAATTCGTTTTTTTCAAGAGGGTAGAAAATAAAGTAGGACTCGGTATTTCAAAAATAGGTTGGGTATAATTTACCTAGGTACCAAGTAAGTAATTTGTTTCTGTAAGATAAAATGTATTCATGGGGTTGTTATATTCTCGTATTATGGATACGTATAGTACGGTTTGATGAAAATAAGTTTGCAACTAGGGGTAATTAAGGACGTTATAAGGACGTAGACTCACTTATTCAACAGGCAACGACCATACCACACTGAACACACCGGTTCTCGTCCGATCACCGCAGTTAAGCAGTGTTGGGCGCGGTTAGTACTTGGATGGGTGACCGCTTGGGAACACCGCGTGCCGTTGCCCTTTTTGCGATTTTTTTTAGTAAAACTTATTAAATTCCTACATTTTAGATGTCAGATTGTTGAAATCTACCTGTTTTTTTTTTCAAAGTATTAAAATTAAAAAGTTCCAAATTAATTACTTGCAACATCTATAGGTATCTAAAAGCAAAACAAAATCCTCAATATATCCTATTAAATAGTTCATCCTCACAGATCCTTGTTGTATCGGGAATTACTTAATTTCTAAATATGCCAATAGATCCATTTGGGTAACAATTTTTAATTAGATATCTACCTATTTAAGGATGTGTCTACGCTAGGTAGGTACCAACATCGTTTTTCGTCAACCTAAATATGTCTAAGGCCAAAAAAATGAAATTAGAAAAATTCAAAAGTACCTACATACCTATCTACCTAGGTACCTACCTAATTCGTTTTTTCAAGAGGGTAGAAAATAAAGTAGGACTCGGTATTTCAAAAATAGGTTAGGTATAATTTACCTAGGTACCAAGTAAGTAATTTGTTTCTGTAAGATAAAATGTATTCATGGGGTTGTTATATTCTCGTATTATGGATACGTATAGTACGGTTTGATGAAAATAAGTTTGCAACTAGGGGTAATTAAGGACGTTATAAGGACGTAGACTCACTTATTCAACAGGCAACGACCATACCACACTGAACACACCGGTTCTCGTCCGATCACCGCAGTTAAGCAGTGTTGGGCGCGGTTAGTACTTGGATGGGTGACCGCTTGGGAACACCGCGTGCCGTTGCCCTTTTTGCGATTTTTTTTAGTAAAACTTATTAAATTCCTACATTTTAGATGTCAGATTGTTGAAATCTACCTGTTTTTTTTTTTTTTTTCAAAGTATTAAAATTAAAAAGTTCTAAATTAATTACTTGCAACATCTATAGGTATCTAAAAGCAAAACAAAATCCTCAATATATCCTATTAAATAGTTCATCTTCACAGATCCTTGTTGCATCGGGAATTACTTAATTTCTAAATATGCCAATAGATCCATTTGGGTAACAATTTTTAATTAGATATCTACCTATTTAAGGATGTGTCTACGCTAGGTAGGTACCAACATCGTTTTTCGTCAACCTAAATATGTCTAAGGCCAAAAATTTTAAATTAGAAAAATTCAAAAGTACCTACATACCTATCTACCTAGGTACCTACCTAATTCGTTTTTTCAAGAGGGTAGAAAGTAAAGTAGGACTCGGTATTTCAAAAATAGGTTATAATTTACCTAGGTACCTATAGGTATCAAGTAAGTAATTTGTTTCTGTAAGATAAAATGTATTCATGGGGTTGTTATATTCTCGTATTATGGATACGTATAGTACGGTTTGATGAAAATAAGTTTGCAACTAGGGGTAATTAAGGACGTTATAAGGACGTAGACTCACTTATTCAACAGGCAACGACCATACCACACTGAACACACCGGTTCTCGTCCGATCACCGCAGTTAAGCAGTGTTGGGCGCGGTTAGTACTTGGATGGGTGACCGCTTGGGAACACCGCGTGCCGTTGCCCTTTTTGCGATTTTTTTTAGTAAAACTTATTAAATTCCTACATTTTAGATGTCAGATTGTTGAAATCTACCTGTTTTTTTTTTTTTTTTTTTTTCAAAGTATTAAAATTAAAAAGTTCTAAATTAATTACTTGCAACATCTATAGGTATCTAAAAGCAAAACAAAATCCTCAATATATCCTATTAAATAGTTCATCTTCACAGATCCTTGTTGCATCGGGAATTACTTAATTTCTAAATATGCCAATAGATCCATTTGGGTAACAATTTTTAATTAGATATCTACCTATTTAAGGATGTGTCTACGCTAGGTAGGTACCAACATCGTTTTTCGTCAACCTAAATATGTCTAAGGCCAAAAATTTGAAATTAGAAAAATTCAAAAGTACCTACATACCTATCTACCTAGGTACCTACCTAATTCGTTTTTTCAAGAGGGTAGAAAGTAAAGTAGGACTCGGTATTTCAAAAATAGGTTATAATTTACCTAGGTACCTATAGGTATCAAGTAAGTAATTTGTTTCTGTAAGATAAAATGTATTCATGGGGTTGTTATATTCTCGTATTATGGATACGTATAGTACGGTTTGATGAAAATAAGTTTGCAACTAGGGGTAATTAAGGACGTTATAAGGACGTAGACTCACTTATTCAACAGGCAACGACCATACCACACTGAACACACCGGTTCTCGTCCGATCACCGCAGTTAAGCAGTGTTGGGCGCGGTTAGTACTTGGATGGGTGACCGCTTGGGAACACCGCGTGCCGTTGCCCTTTTTGCGATTTTTTTTAGTAAAACTTATTAAATTCCTACATTTTAGATGTCAGATTGTTGAAATCTACCTGTTTTTGTTTTTTTTTCAAAGTATTAAAATTAAAAAGTTCGAAATTAATTACTTGCAACATCTATAGGTATCTAAAAGCAAAACAAAATCCTCATTATATCCTATTAAATAGTTCATCCTCACAGATCCTTGTTGCATCGGGAATTACTTAATTTCTAAATATGCCAATAGATCCATTTGGGTAACAATTTTTAATTAGATATCTACCTATTTAAGGATGTGTCTACGCTAGGTAGGTACCAACATCGTTTTTCGTCAACCTAAACATGTCTAAGGCCAAAAAGTTGAAATTAGAAAAATTCAAAAGTACCTACATACCTATCTACCTAGGTACCTACCTAATTCGTTTTTTCAAGAGGGTAGAAAATAAAGTAGGACTCGGTATTTCAAAAATAGGTTGGGTATAATTTACCTAGGTACCAAGTAAGTAATTTGTTTCTGTAAGATAAAATGTATTCATGGGGTTGTTATATTCTCGTATTATGGATACGTATAGTACGGTTTGATGAAAATAAGTTTGCAACTAGGGGTAATTAAGGACGTTATAAGGACGTAGACTCACTTATTCAACAGGCAACGACCATACCACACTGAACACACCGGTTCTCGTCCGATCACCGCAGTTAAGCAGTGTTGGGCGCGGTTAGTACTTGGATGGGTGACCGCTTGGGAACACCGCGTGCCGTTGCCCTTTTTGCGATTTTTTTTAGTAAAACTTATTAAATTCCTACATTTTAGATGTCAGATTGTTGAAATCTACCTGTTTTTTTTTTTTTTTTTTTTTCAAAGTATTAAAATTAAAAAGTTCTAAATTAATTACTTGCAACATCTATAGGTATCTAAAAGCAAAACAAAATCCTCAATATATCCTATTAAATAGTTCATCTTCACAGATCCTTGTTGCATCGGGAATTACTTAATTTCTAAATATGCCAATAGATCCATTTGGGTAACAATTTTTAATTAGATATCTACCTATTTAAGGATGTGTCTACGCTAGGTAGGTACCAACATCGTTTTTCGTCAACCTAAATATGTCTAAGGCCAAAAATTTGAAATTAGAAAAATTCAAAAGTACCTACATACCTATCTACCTAGGTACCTACCTAATTCGTTTTTTCAAGAGGGTAGAAAGTAAAGTAGGACTCGGTATTTCAAAAATAGGTTATAATTTACCTAGGTACCTATAGGTATCAAGTAAGTAATTTGTTTCTGTAAGATAAAATGTATTCATGGGGTTGTTATATTCTCGTATTATGGATACGTATAGTACGGTTTGATGAAAATAAGTTTGCAACTAGGGGTAATTAAGGACGTTATAAGGACGTAGACTCACTTATTCAACAGGCAACGACCATACCACACTGAACACACCGGTTTTCGTCCGATCACCGCAGTTAAGCAGTGTTGGGCGCGGTTAGTACTTGGATGGGTGACCGCTTGGGAACACCGCGTGCCGTTGCCCTTTTTGCGATTTTTTTTAGTAAAACTTATTAAATTCCTACATTTTAGATGTCAGATTGTTGAAATCTACCTGTTTTTGTTTTTTTTTCAAAGTATTAAAATTAAAAAGTTCGAAATTAATTACTTGCAACATCTATAGGTATCTAAAAGCAAAACAAAATCCTCATTATATCCTATTAAATAGTTCATCCTCACAGATCCTTGTTGCATCGGGAATTACTTAATTTCTAAATATGCCAATAGATCCATTTGGGTAACAATTTTTAATTAGATATCTACCTATTTAAGGATGTGTCTACGCTAGGTAGGTACCAACATCGTTTTTCGTCAACCTAAACATGTCTAAGGCCAAAAAGTTGAAATTAGAAAAATTCAAAAGTACCTACATACCTATCTACCTAGGTACCTACCTAATTCGTTTTTTCAAGAGGGTAGAAAATAAAGTAGGACTCGGTATTTCAAAAATAGGTTGGGTATAATTTACCTAGGTACCAAGTAAGTAATTTGTTTCTGTAAGATAAAATGTATTCATGGGGTTGTTATATTCTCGTATTATGGATACGTATAGTACGGTTTGATGAAAATAAGTTTGCAACTAGGGGTAATTAAGGACGTTATAAGGACGTAGACTCACTTATTCAACAGGCAACGACCATACCACACTGAACACACCGGTTCTCGTCCGATCACCGCAGTTAAGCAGTGTTGGGCGCGGTTAGTACTTGGATGGGTGACCGCTTGGGAACACCGCGTGCCGTTGCCCTTTTTGCGATTTTTTTTAGTAAAACTTATTAAATTCCTACATTTTAGATGTCAGATTGTTGAAATCTACCTGTTTTTTTTTTCAAAGTATTAAAATTAAAAAGTTCCAAATTAATTACTTGCAACATCTATAGGTATCTAAAAGCAAAACAAAATCCTCAATATATCCTATTAAATAGTTCATCCTCACAGATCCTTGTTGTATCGGGAATTACTTAATTTCTAAATATGCCAATAGATCCATTTGGGTAACAATTTTTAATTAGATATCTACCTATTTAAGGATGTGTCTACGCTAGGTAGGTACCAACATCGTTTTTCGTCAACCTAAATATGTCTAAGGCCAAAAATTTGAAATTAGAAAAATTCAAAAGTACCTACATACCTATCTACCTAGGTACCTACCTAATTCGTTTTTTCAAGAGGGTAGAAAGTAAAGTAGGACTCGGTATTTCAAAAATAGGTTATAATTTACCTAGGTACCTATAGGTATCAAGTAAGTAATTTGTTTCTGTAAGATAAAATGTATTCATGGGGTTGTTATATTCTCGTATTATGGATACGTATAGTACGGTTTGATGAAAATAAGTTTGCAACTAGGGGTAATTAAGGACGTTATAAGGACGTAGACTCACTTATTCAACAGGCAACGACCATACCACACTGAACACACCGGTTCTCGTCCGATCACCGCAGTTAAGCAGTGTTGGGCGCGGTTAGTACTTGGATGGGTGACCGCTTGGGAACACCGCGTGCCGTTGCCCTTTTTGCGATTTTTTTTAGTAAAACTTATTAAATTCCTACATTTTAGATGTCAGATTGTTGAAATCTACCTGTTTTTTTTTCAAAGTATTAAAATTAAAAAGTTCCAAATTAATTACTTGCAACATCTATAGGTATCTAAAAGCAAAACAAAATCCTCAATATATCCTATTAAATAGTTCATCCTCACAGATCCTTGTTGCATCGGGAATTACTTAATTTCTAAATATCCCAATAGATCCATTTGGGTAACAATTTTTAATTAGATATCTACCTATTTAAGGATGTGTCTACGCTAGGTAGGTACCAACATCGTTTTTCGTCAACCTAAATATGTCTAAGGCCAAAAAAATGAAATTAGAAAAATTCAAAAGTACCTACATACCTATCTACCTAGGTACCTACCTAATTCGTTTTTTCAAGAGGGTAGAAAATAAAGTAGGACTCGGTATTTCAAAAATAGGTTAGGTATAATTTACCTAGGTACCAAGTAAGTAATTTGTTTCTGTAAGATAAAATGTATTCATGGGGTTGTTATATTCTCGTATTATGGATACGTATAGTACGGTTTGATGAAAATAAGTTTGCAACTAGGGGTAATTAAGGACGTTATAAGGACGTAGACTCACTTATTCAACAGGCAACGACCATACCACACTGAACACACCGGTTCTCGTCCGATCACCGCAGTTAAGCAGTGTTGGGCGCGGTTAGTACTTGGATGGGTGACCGCTTGGGAACACCGCGTGCCGTTGCCCTTTTTGCGATTTTTTTTAGTAAAACTTATTAAATTCCTACATTTTAGATGTCAGATTGTTGAAATCTACCTGTTTTTTTTTCAAAGTATTAAAATTAAAAAGTTCCAAATTAATTACTTGCAACATCTATAGGTATCTAAAAGCAAAACAAAATCCTCAATATATCCTATTAAATAGTTCATCCTCACAGATCCTTGTTGCATCGGGAATTACTTAATTTCTAAATATCCCAATAGATCCATTTGGGTAACAATTTTTAATTAGATATCTACCTATTTAAGGATGTGTCTACGCTAGGTAGGTACCAACATCGTTTTTCGTCAACCTAAATATGTCTAAGGCCAAAAAAATGAAATTAGAAAAATTCAAAAGTACCTACATACCTATCTACCTAGGTACCTACCTAATTCGTTTTTTCAAGAGGGTAGAAAATAAAGTAGGACTCGGTATTTCAAAAATAGGTTAGGTATAATTTACCTAGGTACCAAGTAAGTAATTTGTTTCTGTAAGATAAAATGTATTCATGGGGTTGTTATATTCTCGTATTATGGATACGTATAGTACGGTTTGATGAAAATAAGTTTGCAACTAGGGGTAATTAAGGACGTTATAAGGACGTAGACTCACTTATTCAACAGGCAACGACCATACCACACTGAACACACCGGTTCTCGTCAAGTGAACGCGTTATTTCAGCGAAAGAGTGATCCCGTATTATTTAGTGAAAAACATATAGACAATTATTAGTTTTTAGTGAATTTATTATATAAGTAGTGTGAAAATCTAAAAAACTTTTAAAAAGTACACAAAACCGCGGTTTTAGTAATATTTTTGGAAAACCCAATCTGACATTTTGTCAGTGACAGATTTTGAACAGTCAAAAAATCTCTCCATCAAGAGAGAGATTAGGAAATTTAAGGAAAAACGGGTGCTAATTCCCGAGAAAAATTTACAGTTATTGCAGCAACAAAATGCTTTGAGACGTTCAAAATTAAAAAGTAACAGTACATCCCAAATCAGTGATATTATGTCGGCGATTCCTCCTGGTAAAGCAGCTATTGATAGCAAGTATAGAAATAATAACATTCAGAGTAAAGTAACTTATCGACAACAAACCCAAATACAATCCCATCCGCAAAAGGTAAGCTCACCTATAAAAAGCGCATCAAAAACTACTACAACCACAACAACAACAACTATAATATCAACATCATCGGCAATTGCAGCATCAATTACAGATCCAAGTACAACATCAGTAATAAATACACCAATAAGTAGTACACTCACAAATGAATTTGAGCCGAAAATGCACTCTCAATCACAGTTCTCAATTACGACAGAATTTATGGATACTGAATTTACACAAATTTCGTCAGATGAGGAAATCAACTCTCAACCACTAATTGAAGTAGTGCAGGTGCATGATGACTACCATCCAAATATTAAACGAACACTGGCAGCAAGAGATACGTCTTCAGAAGATGAAGGTAATGAAAACGATTATAAAATTCCCAAGAAAACGCTACCATTATCACGCCTATCTCAGATGATAAAACCAAAAAATCCACCTGTCACTACTGTCAATAGATTTGTTCCACTCATAGAGGATGATATCCATGTTGTCGAAGAGCCCCATCATCACGAAGTTTCAAAAGAAAATACCGCTAGTTCCTCAGTCATTGGCAAGCCACCACCGATAGTAATAAATGGTATTGTAGGGGATTTAAAAGGTTTTAGAGATGAAATAAAGTCGGTCGTCGAAAACGACTTTTTCCTCAAATACACAAAAAATTCAACCCTGTTGTTTTTAAAAGATAAAACGGATTATAATAAGCTCAGTAATAAACTGAAAGCACTTAACGAATTAGAGTGGCACACTTACACAGTGGCGGAGGAAAAACAGCACGCTTTTGTCCTAAGAGGGTTAGATTTTGATGTCGATCTGAAGGATATAAAGGAGCAGTTAGAAGAAGAACACAAATTAACTACAAACAACATATATAAAATGTCAACAACAGGTAGGCCCTTGTACCTTGTAACTACATCCAATAAAATTAATCTAAATTTCTTGGTGAACAATATTAAACACCTAATGAATACAAGGGTATATTGGGAGCGAAGAAGGAACGAAAGAAAATTAATTCAGTGCAGACGCTGCCAACGATGGGGTCATGCTACATCCAACTGTTACAGAGTCCCACGATGTCTCAAATGCGCAAATAATCACTGGACAAGAGAGTGTGAGAAAACTCCGGATACCCCTGCAAAATGTGCGAATTGCAACATGGATCATCCTGCAAACTACTCCAAGTGTCCGGAGTACACGAAAGCATTAGAGCTGTTGGAGTCTAAGAAGCCAACTTTCAAGCCGGCTCCGCCTCCAGTTACAAACGCCTGGCAAAATAGAAGCAAGAAGACTGTCCAATTTGAACCTGCAATCCGAATGGCTACAGAATTCCCCCCGCTTCCATCGAAAACAACAGCGAACAGAGCAGCACCGCATTTTGTCAGTGGTATGGAGCAAGACATCGGTACATTTACTGAATTGGCGTCTGAATTCAAGGTGCTTAATAATATGGTCAATTTAAAGGTACTTTTGCAGGCTGTCAGGGACCTAAACGCAATAATGTCTAGTGCCCCTAACAGTTCAGCAAAATTTATTGCTTTTTATAACTTTATTTCTTCAATTGAAAAGTACAATATTTAAAATGCGGGCTAATTGTGTTTTGTTTAACGCAAATTCCGTGAAAAATAAAATTGCTGAATTAATTTATTTCTTAAATAAACACAAAATTGATATTGCTTTCCTTTCAGAGACGCAACTGAGGGCAAATCATAAGTTTAGGGTAAAGGGCTATAATATAGAACGTGAGGACCGTCCTGATAGAACAGATGGGAATCTGATGAAACAAGGAGGCGGTGTCGCTTTCGTGATAAGAAACAACATTCCTTATTGCAGACTACAAACGAGGCATACTTCATCAATTGAGCATGTTGCAGTGAGACTTGATAATGGGTTGGTGTTAGTTGGCGTGTACGTCCAGCCTAAGACAGATATTGTCTGGAGTGAGGTAGATCAATTATTAGCTCTTGGTAGTAAGGTAATAATTGCTGGCGATTTTAATAGCAGACATGAACAATGGGGATGTTTATCTAATAACAAAAATGGTCGATACATGTCTAGATATCTTGAGGAGACACAAGTAGCTTTAATGTATACTGACACTCCAACTCATTTCCCTTCAAATGGCCAAACGCCCTCGACTATGGATTTTATCATCAATAAAAATGTGAGCAATCTGTCTGAGCCTTACACTGTATGCGAAATGAGTTCTGACCATGATCCAGTACTCTTCACAATTGGAGAGGTTTTTAAAGAAAACCCCGCTAAGCCGATGTGGGATTACAAAAATACCAATTGGGAAGAGTATAGGAAACATATTAATGCTATACTTAAAACAAAATATGTTTCTCAAGAGAGAGAAATAGATGAGATGGTTTCAAATTTTACTAATATCATGTTAAATGCTCGTTTAAAAACTACGAAGCAAATCAAACAGATCCAACAGGACAAAATACCAGATGAAATCATCTCTCTAATTCATCAAAAACAAAAATTTAGAAAACAGTGGCAAAGAACAAGGAATGACGCAGACAGGGTCAGATTCAGAGAGTTAGCTCGACAAATAAGAGAAAGAATTATAGATTATAGGTCAACAGTTTGGCAGACAAAATTGGAAAATCTGAAACCTGGCTCTAATGAGGTATGGAATGTTGTCAGGTCTCTCAAAAAACGATATGAAAATATTCCAACTCTCATAGATCAGGATAAAGAGCATGTAAATAATCGCCAGAAGGCGGAATGCTTTGGAGAATACTATAGGGATAATTTTAAAACTCTTTCGGACACAAACCAAGTTCACATCGATACAACAGTTAGGGCTAAACAGCTGAGGGACACCCCCATTGTGTCAATAAATTCCAAGACGTTCTCTAAAATATTGGTCACTCCTTTAGAGGTTTACGAAATAATTAAAGAATTACCTATTAAAAAATCCCCAGGTGTTGACGAAGTGGATACCATTTTATTAAAAAATCTTCCTCCTAAGGGTTTTACACACTTAGCTAATATTACCAACGGAATTATTAAACTACAGTCATATCCGGATTGCCTTAAAAAAGCATTAATTGTACCGATTTTGAAGCCGGGTAAATCGAAAAATAGAGCGGATAGTTATCGTCCCATATCTTTACTAAGTATTACAGCCAAGGTAATAGATAAAATTATATTAAAAAGAATTGGCGGAGAAACTAAAAAACTTAAAATAATTCCACATGAACAGTTTGGATTCCGCTCTGGTCATTCTACAGTGTCACAGGTGGTCCGAATTGTTCATGCGGCGAAGGAAAATATAAATTGTAAGAGAAACACCGTAGCTGCCTTTTTGGACATGCGTAAAGCCTTCGATACCGTTTGGATAGAACGGTTATTAGTAAAGATGTGGGACGGTGGCTTTCCGCTATATTTAGTCAAACTAATTAACTCTTACCTTGATAACCGGACAATATCAGTTAAGGTGCAAAACACAATATCATCACAATATCCAGTGCAAGCGGGAGTTCCGCAAGGATCGGCCCTCTCGCCACTACTTTATTCCATATATACTTCGGATGTGCCTAAATTTGAAAAAACAAACTTAGCCCTATATGCGGATGATACCTGCGTATATGCCCACTCGTTCTCCTCTGAGGTAGCCTGTAGACAGGTACAATTACATATTGATCGCATATTGTTACCATACTACCTAGACAACAAGCTAGTAATTAATCCCGAGAAAACTGAATTAATAAATATCACAAAGAAACATACCAATAACAAAATTTTCAATGACTTGAACGTATGCGGTAATAAAATTAAACCAAAAAGATATATTAAATATCTCGGGCTGACTATCGATCGATCTGTTTGTTGGAAGTCACACATAGACACGGTAGCATCCAAAATAAATGGCCTAATTAAAACATTATATCCCCTAATTTGTAAGCGTAGCAAGGTCAATCTTCCTACTAAACTGTTAATTTTTAAACAAATTTTCAGACCTGTACTAACATACGGATGTCCTGCGTTTTGTTCGGCTTCTAACACACAGATGGTTCGTCTTCAGCGGCTGCAAAATAGGGTGTTGAGAATTATCACGGATGGCGATCGGTACACTCCTGTTCGTAGAATTCACGAAAAAGCTAAAGTTCCTCTGTTAAATGATTATGTATTAAAGTTGTCGTTGAAATTTTACAAATCCCACTTGAGAGGAAGTATTCTTACTCGCGACATCATTAGCACACACATTCAACAGCCAATGGCTAGAAAACATGGCTTAATCTATGAAGCCCTTCTACCACATCTATAGCACATGCTAATATTGATATATTTTTGACGCCTTTTAGGTTTTCACTAATATGTCTTATACTTACATTATATATTTAGATGTTGTTTTCAATTGTTTAGAAAAGGTTTTTGCCAGATTTTTCCTTTGAATAGATTACTAAAAGTTTCAGTTTCATTCAATAGTTTAAAATATCATTACAATTATCTAGAAGAAATAAAGTTATAAACAGTAATGAATCCAAAAGCCTTTGAAGGTGGGAGGGAATCGTCGACATTTCATTTCTACACATAGCAAAGATGAGAGAACTTCATGGTGCCAGTCCATCCGGCGACCCTCAAATTATCAAGGCCATAGTGGTTAGATATTGGGGGTAATTTCACATAGAAGTCTAGACAATATACCTACTATGTTTCTCTGTATTTTGCTATATACTAATTATGTAACTAACAAATCAATAAAGATATTATGTATGTATGTATGGTTCTCGTCCGATCACCGCAGTTAAGCAGTGTTGGGCGCGGTTAGTACTTGGATGGGTGACCGCTTGGGAACACCGCGTGCCGTTGCCCTTTTTGCGATTTTTTTTAGTAAAACTTATTAAATTCCTACATTTTAGATGTCAGATTGTTGAAATCTACCTGTTTTTTTTTTTTTTCAAAGTATTAAAATTAAAAAGTTCTAAATTAATTACTTGCAACATCTATAGGTATCTAAAAGCAAAACAAAATCCTCAATATATCCTATTAAATAGTTCATCTTCACAGATCCTTGTTGCATCGGGAATTACTTAATTTCTAAATATGCCAATAGATCCATTTGGGTAACAATTTTTAATTAGATATCTACCTATTTAAGGATGTGTCTACGCTAGGTAGGTACCAACATCGTTTTTCGTCAACCTAAATATGTCTAAGGCCAAAAATTTGAAATTAGAAAAATTCAAAAGTACCTACATACCTATCTACCTAGGTACCTACCTAATTCGTTTTTTCAAGAGGGTAGAAAGTAAAGTAGGACTCGGTATTTCAAAAATAGGTTATAATTTACCTAGGTACCTATAGGTATCAAGTAAGTAATTTGTTTCTGTAAGATAAAATGTATTCATGGGGTTGTTATATTCTCGTATTATGGATACGTATAGTACGGTTTGATGAAAATAAGTTTGCAACTAGGGGTAATTAAGGACGTTATAAGGACGTAGACTCACTTATTCAACAGGCAACGACCATACCACACTGAACACACCGGTTCTCGTCCGATCACCGCAGTTAAGCAGTGTTGGGCGCGGTTAGTACTTGGATGGGTGACCGCTTGGGAACACCGCGTGCCGTTGCCCTTTTTGCGATTTTTTTTAGTAAAACTTATTAAATTCCTACATTTTAGATGTCAGATTGTTGAAATCTACCTGTTTTTGTTTTTTTTTCAAAGTATTAAAATTAAAAAGTTCGAAATTAATTACTTGCAACATCTATAGGTATCTAAAAGCAAAACAAAATCCTCATTATATCCTATTAAATAGTTCATCCTCACAGATCCTTGTTGCATCGGGAATTACTTAATTTCTAAATATGCCAATAGATCCATTTGGGTAACAATTTTTAATTAGATATCTACCTATTTAAGGATGTGTCTACGCTAGGTAGGTACCAACATCGTTTTTCGTCAACCTAAACATGTCTAAGGCCAAAAAGTTGAAATTAGAAAAATTCAAAAGTACCTACATACCTATCTACCTAGGTACCTACCTAATTCGTTTTTTCAAGAGGGTAGAAAATAAAGTAGGACTCGGTATTTCAAAAATGGGTTATAATTTACCTAGGTACCTATAGGTATCAAGTAAGTAATTTGTTTCTGTAAGATAAAATGTATTCATGGGGTTGATATATTCTCGTATTATGGATACGTATAGTACGGTTTGATGAAAATAAGTTTGCAACTAGGGGTAATTAAGGACGTTATAAGGACGTAGACTCACTTATTCAACAGGCAACGACCATACCACACTGAACACACCGGTTCTCGTCCGATCACCGCAGTTAAGCAGTGTTGGGCGCGGTTAGTACTTGGATGGGTGACCGCTTGGGAACACCGCGTGCCGTTGCCCTTTTTGCGATTTTTTTTAGTAAAACTTATTAAATTCCTACATTTTAGATGTCAGATTGTTGAAATCTACCTGTTTTTTTTTCAAAGTATTAAAATTAAAAAGTTCGAAATTAATTACTTGCAACATCTATAGGTATCTAAAAGCAAAACAAAATCCTCAATATATCCTATTAAATAGTTCATCCTCACAGATCCTTGTTGTATCGGGAATTACTTAATTTCTAAATATGCCAATAGATCCATTTGGGTAACAATTTTTAATTAGATATCTACCTATTTAAGGATGTGTCTACGCTAGGTAGGTACCAACATCGTTTTTCGTCAACCTAAATATGTCTAAGGCCAAAAATTTGAAATTAGAAAAATTCAAAAGTACCTACATACCTATCTACCTAGGTACCTACCTAATTCGTTTTTTCAAGAGGGTAGAAAGTAAAGTAGGACTCGGTATTTCAAAAATAGGTTATAATTTACCTAGGTACCTATAGGTATCAAGTAAGTAATTTGTTTCTGTAAGATAAAATGTATTCATGGGGTTGTTATATTCTCGTATTATGGATACGTATAGTACGGTTTGATGAAAATAAGTTTGCAACTAGGGGTAATTAAGGACGTTATAAGGACGTAGACTCACTTATTCAACAGGCAACGACCATACCACACTGAACACACCGGTTCTCGTCCGATCACCGCAGTTAAGCAGTGTTGGGCGCGGTTAGTAATTGGATGGGTGACCGCTTGGGAACACCGCGTGCCGTTGCCCTTTTTGCGATTTTTTTTAGTAAAACTTATTAAATTCCTACATTTTAGATGTCAGATTGTTGAAATCTACCTGTTTTTTTTTCAAAGTATTAAAATTAAAAAGTTCCAAATTAATTACTTGCAACATCTATAGGTATCTAAAAGCAAAACAAAATCCTCAATATATCCTATTAAATAGTTCATCCTCACAGATCCTTGTTGCATCGGGAATTACTTAATTTCTAAATATCCCAATAGATCCATTTGGGTAACAATTTTTAATTAGATATCTACCTATTTAAGGATGTGTCTACGCTAGGTAGGTACCAACATCGTTTTTCGTCAACCTAAATATGTCTAAGGCCAAAAAAATGAAATTAGAAAAATTCAAAAGTACCTACATACCTATCTACCTAGGTACCTACCTAATTCGTTTTTTCAAGAGGGTAGAAAATAAAGTAGGACTCGGTATTTCAAAAATAGTTTAGGTATAATTTACCTAGGTACCAAGTAAGTAATTTGTTTCTGTAAGATAAAATGTATTCATGGGGTTGTTATATTCTCGTATTATGGATACGTATAGTACGGTTTGATGAAAATAAGTTTGCAACTAGGGGTAATTAAGGACGTTATAAGGACGTAGACTCACTTATTCAACAGGCAACGACCATACCACACTGAACACACCGGTTCTCGTCCGATCACCGCAGTTAAGCAGTGTTGGGCGCGGTTAGTACTTGGATGGGTGACCGCTTGGGAACACCGCGTGCCGTTGCCCTTTTTGCGATTTTTTTTAGTAAAACTTATTAAATTCCTACATTTTAGATGTCAGATTGTTGAAATCTACCTGTTTTTTTTTTCAAAGTATTAAAATTAAAAAGTTCCAAATTAATTACTTGCAACATCTATAGGTATCTAAAAGCAAAACAAAATCCTCAATATATCCTATTAAATAGTTCATCCTCACAGATCCTTGTTGCATCGGGAATTACTTAATTTCTAAATATCCCAATAGATCCATTTGGGTAACAATTTTTAATTAGATATCTACCTATTTAAGGATGTGTCTACGCTAGGTAGGTACCAACATCGTTTTTCGTCAACCTAAATATGTCTAAGGCCAAAAAAATGAAATTAGAAAAATTCAAAAGTACCTACATACCTATCTACCTAGGTACCTACCTAATTCGTTTTTTCAAGAGGGTAGAAAATAAAGTAGGACTCGGTATTTCAAAAATAGGTTAGGTATAATTTACCTAGGTACCAAGTAAGTAATTTGTTTCTGTAAGATAAAATGTATTCATGGGGTTGTTATATTCTCGTATTATGGATACGTATAGTACGGTTTGATGAAAATAAGTTTGCAACTAGGGGTAATTAAGGACGTTATAAGGACGTAGACTCACTTATTCAACAGGCAACGACCATACCACACTGAACACACCGGTTCTCGTCCGATCACCGCAGTTAAGCAGTGTTGGGCGCGGTTAGTACTTGGATGGGTGACCGCTTGGGAACACCGCGTGCCGTTGCCCTTTTTGCGATTTTTTTTAGTAAAACTTATTAAATTCCTACATTTTAGATGTCAGATTGTTGAAATCTACCTGTTTTTTTTTCAAAGTATTAAAATTAAAAAGTTCGAAATTAATTACTTGCAACATCTATAGGTATCTAAAAGCAAAACAAAATCCTCAATATATCCTATTAAATAGTTCATCTTCACAGATCCTTGTTGCATCGGGAATTACTTAATTTCTAAATATGCCAATAGATCCATTTGGGTAACAATTTTTAATTAGATATCTACCTATTTAAGGATGTGTCTACGCTAGGTAGGTACCAACATCGTTTTTCGTCAACCTAAATATGTCTAAGGCCAAAAATTTGAAATTAGAAAAATTCAAAAGTACCTACATACCTATCTACCTAGGTACCTACCTAATTCGTTTTTTCAAGAGGGTAGAAAGTAAAGTAGGACTCGGTATTTCAAAAATAGGTTATAATTTACCTAGGTACCTATAGGTATCAAGTAAGTAATTTGTTTCTGTAAGATAAAATGTATTCATGGGGTTGTTATATTCTCGTATTATGGATACGTATAGTACGGTTTGATGAAAATAAGTTTGCAACTAGGGGTAATTAAGGACGTTATAAGGACGTAGACTCACTTATTCAACAGGCAACGACCATACCACACTGAACACACCGGTTCTCGTCCGATCACCGCAGTTAAGCAGTGTTGGGCGCGGTTAGTAATTGGATGGGTGACCGCTTGGGAACACCGCGTGCCGTTGCCCTTTTTGCGATTTTTTTTAGTAAAACTTATTAAATTCCTACATTTTAGATGTCAGATTGTTGAAATCTACCTGTTTTTTTTTTTTTTTTTCAAAGTATTAAAATTAAAAAGTTCTAAATTAATTACTTGCAACATCTATAGGTATCTAAAAGCAAAACAAAATCCTCAATATATCCTATTAAATAGTTCATCTTCACAGATCCTTGTTGCATCGGGAATTACTTAATTTCTAAATATGCCAATAGATCCATTTGGGTAACAATTTTTAATTAGATATCTACCTATTTAAGGATGTGTCTACGCTAGGTAGGTACCAACATCGTTTTTCGTCAACCTAAATATGTCTAAGGCCAAAAATTTGAAATTAGAAAAATTCAAAAGTACCTACATACCTATCTACCTAGGTACCTACCTAATTCGTTTTTTCAAGAGGGTAGAAAATAAAGTAGGACTCGGTATTTCAAAAATGGGTTATAATTTACCTAGGTACCTATAGGTATCAAGTAAGTAATTTGTTTCTGTAAGATAAAATGTATTCATGGGGTTGATATATTCTCGTATTATGGATACGTATAGTACGGTTTGATGAAAATAAGTTTGCAACTAGGGGTAATTAAGGACGTTATAAGGACGTAGACTCACTTATTCAACAGGCAACGACCATACCACACTGAACACACCGGTTCTCGTCCGATCACCGCAGTTAAGCAGTGTTGGGCGCGGTTAGTACTTGGATGGGTGACCGCTTGGGAACACCGCGTGCCGTTGCCCTTTTTGCGATTTTTTTTAGTAAAACTTATTAAATTCCTACATTTTAGATGTCAGATTGTTGAAATCTACCTGTTTTTTTTTCAAAGTATTAAAATTAAAAAGTTCGAAATTAATTACTTGCAACATCTATAGGTATCTAAAAGCAAAACAAAATCCTCAATATATCCTATTAAATAGTTCATCCTCACAGATCCTTGTTGTATCGGGAATTACTTAATTTCTAAATATGCCAATAGATCCATTTGGGTAACAATTTTTAATTAGATATCTACCTATTTAAGGATGTGTCTACGCTAGGTAGGTACCAACATCGTTTTTCGTCAACCTAAATATGTCTAAGGCCAAAAATTTGAAATTAGAAAAATTCAAAAGTACCTACATACCTATCTACCTAGGTACCTACCTAATTCGTTTTTTCAAGAGGGTAGAAAGTAAAGTAGGACTCGGTATTTCAAAAATAGGTTATAATTTACCTAGGTACCTATAGGTATCAAGTAAGTAATTTGTTTCTGTAAGATAAAATGTATTCATGGGGTTGTTATATTCTCGTATTATGGATACGTATAGTACGGTTTGATGAAAATAAGTTTGCAACTAGGGGTAATTAAGGACGTTATAAGGACGTAGACTCACTTATTCAACAGGCAACGACCATACCACACTGAACACACCGGTTCTCGTCCGATCACCGCAGTTAAGCAGTGTTGGGCGCGGTTAGTACTTGGATGGGTGACCGCTTGGGAACACCGCGTGCCGTTGCCCTTTTTGCGATTTTTTTTAGTAAAACTTATTAAATTCCTACATTTTAGATGTCAGATTGTTGAAATCTACCTGTTTTTTTTTTTCAAAGTATTAAAATTAAAAAGTTCCAAATTAATTACTTGCAACATCTATAGGTATCTAAAAGCAAAACAAAATCCTCAATATATCCTATTAAATAGTTCATCCTCACAGATCCTTGTTGCATCGGGAATTACTTAATTTCTAAATATCCCAATAGATCCATTTGGGTAACAATTTTTAATTAGATATCTACCTATTTAAGGATGTGTCTACGCTAGGTAGGTACCAACATCGTTTTTCGTCAACCTAAATATGTCTAAGGCCAAAAAAATGAAATTAGAAAAATTCAAAAGTACCTACATACCTATCTACCTAGGTACCTACCTAATTCGTTTTTTCAAGAGGGTAGAAAATAAAGTAGGACTCGGTATTTCAAAAATAGGTTAGGTATAATTTACCTAGGTACCAAGTAAGTAATTTGTTTCTGTAAGATAAAATGTATTCATGGGGTTGTTATATTCTCGTATTATGGATACGTATAGTACGGTTTGATGAAAATAAGTTTGCAACTAGGGGTAATTAAGGACGTTATAAGGACGTAGACTCACTTATTCAACAGGCAACGACCATACCACACTGAACACACCGGTTCTCGTCCGATCACCGCAGTTAAGCAGTGTTGGGCGCGGTTAGTACTTGGATGGGTGACCGCTTGGGAACACCGCGTGCCGTTGCCCTTTTTGCGATTTTTTTTAGTAAAACTTATTAAATTCCTACATTTTAGATGTCAGATTGTTGAAATCTACCTGTTTTTTTTTTTTTTTCAAAGTATTAAAATTAAAAAGTTCTAAATTAATTACTTGCAACATCTATAGGTATCTAAAAGCAAAACAAAATCCTCAATATATCCTATTAAATAGTTCATCTTCACAGATCCTTGTTGCATCGGGAATTACTTAATTTCTAAATATGCCAATAGATCCATTTGGGTAACAATTTTTAATTAGATATCTACCTATTTAAGGATGTGTCTACGCTAGGTAGGTACCAACATCGTTTTTCGTCAACCTAAATATGTCTAAGGCCAAAAATTTGAAATTAGAAAAATTCAAAAGTACCTACATACCTATCTACCTAGGTACCTACCTAATTCGTTTTTTCAAGAGGGTAGAAAGTAAAGTAGGACTCGGTATTTCAAAAATAGGTTATAATTTACCTAGGTACCTATAGGTATCAAGTAAGTAATTTGTTTCTGTAAGATAAAATGTATTCATGGGGTTGTTATATTCTCGTATTATGGATACGTATAGTACGGTTTGATGAAAATAAGTTTGCAACTAGGGGTAATTAAGGACGTTATAAGGACGTAGACTCACTTATTCAACAGGCAACGACCATACCACACTGAACACACCGGTTCTCGTTCGATCACCGCAGTTAAGCAGTGTTGGGCGCGGTTAGTACTTGGATGGGTGACCGCTTGGGAACACCGCGTGCCGTTGCCCTTTTTGCGATTTTTTTTAGTAAAACTTATTAAATTCCTACATTTTAGATGTCAGATTGTTGAAATCTACCTGTTTTTTTTTCAAAGTATTAAAATTAAAAAGTTCGAAATTAATTACTTGCAACATCTATAGGTATCTAAAAGCAAAACAAAATCCTCAATATATCCTATTAAATAGTTCATCCTCACAGATCCTTGTTGCATCGGGAATTACTAAATTTCTAAATATCCCAATAGATCCATTTGGGTAACAATTTTTAATTAGATATCTACCTATTTAAGGATGTGTCTACGCTAGGTAGGTACCAACATCGTTTTTCGTCAACCTAAATATGTCTAAGGCCAAAAAAATGAAATTAGAAAAATTCAAAAGTACCTACATACCTATCTTCCTAGGTACCTACCTAATTCGTTTTTTCAAGAGGGTAGAAAATAAAGTAGGACTCGGTATTTCAAAAATAGTTTAGGTATAATTTACCTAGGTACCAAGTAAGTAATTTGTTTCTGTAAGATAAAATGTATTCATGGGGTTGTTATATTCTCGTATTATGGATACGTATAGTACGGTTTGATGAAAATAAGTTTGCAACTAGGGGTAATTAAGGACGTTATAAGGACGTAGACTCACTTATTCAACAGGCAACGACCATACCACACTGAACACACCGGTTCTCGTCCGATCACCGCAGTTAAGCAGTGTTGGGCGCGGTTAGTACTTGGATGGGTGACCGCTTGGGAACACCGCGTGCCGTTGCCCTTTTTGCGATTTTTTTTAGTAAAACTTATTAAATTCCTACATTTTAGATGTCAGATTGTTGAAATCTACCTGTTTTTTTTTTCAAAGTATTAAAATTAAAAAGTTCCAAATTAATTACTTGCAACATCTATAGGTATCTAAAAGCAAAACAAAATCCTCAATATATCCTATTAAATAGTTCATCCTCACAGATCCTTGTTGCATCGGGAATTACTTAATTTCTAAATATCCCAATAGATCCATTTGGGTAACAATTTTTAATTAGATATCTACCTATTTAAGGATGTGTCTACGCTAGGTAGGTACCAACATCGTTTTTCGTCAACCTAAATATGTCTAAGGCCAAAAAAATGAAATTAGAAAAATTCAAAAGTACCTACATACCTATCTACCTAGGTACCTACCTAATTCGTTTTTTCAAGAGGGTAGAAAATAAAGTAGGACTCGGTATTTCAAAAATAGGTTAGGTATAATTTACCTAGGTACCAAGTAAGTAATTTGTTTCTGTAAGATAAAATGTATTCATGGGGTTGTTATATTCTCGTATTATGGATACGTATAGTACGGTTTGATGAAAATAAGTTTGCAACTAGGGGTAATTAAGGACGTTATAAGGACGTAGACTCACTTATTCAACAGGCAACGACCATACCACACTGAACACACCGGTTCTCGTCCGATCACCGCAGTTAAGCAGTGTTGGGCGCGGTTAGTACTTGGATGGGTGACCGCTTGGGAACACCGCGTGCCGTTGCCCTTTTTGCGATTTTTTTTAGTAAAACTTATTAAATTCCTACATTTTAGATGTCAGATTGTTGAAATCTACCTGTTTTTTTTTCAAAGTATTAAAATTAAAAAGTTCGAAATTAATTACTTGCAACATCTATAGGTATCTAAAAGCAAAACAAAATCCTCAATATATCCTATTAAATAGTTCATCTTCACAGATCCTTGTTGCATCGGGAATTACTTAATTTCTAAATATGCCAATAGATCCATTTGGGTAACAATTTTTAATTAGATATCTACCTATTTAAGGATGTGTCTACGCTAGGTAGGTACCAACATCGTTTTTCGTCAACCTAAATATGTCTAAGGCCAAAAATTTGAAATTAGAAAAATTCAAAAGTACCTACATACCTATCTACCTAGGTACCTACCTAATTCGTTTTTTCAAGAGGGTAGAAAGTAAAGTAGGACTCGGTATTTCAAAAATAGGTTATAATTTACCTAGGTACCTATAGGTATCAAGTAAGTAATTTGTTTCTGTAAGATAAAATGTATTCATGGGGTTGTTATATTCTCGTATTATGGATACGTATAGTACGGTTTGATGAAAATAAGTTTGCAACTAGGGGTAATTAAGGACGTTATAAGGACGTAGACTCACTTATTCAACAGGCAACGACCATACCACACTGAACACACCGGTTCTCGTCCGATCACCGCAGTTAAGCAGTGTTGGGCGCGGTTAGTAATTGGATGGGTGACCGCTTGGGAACACCGCGTGCCGTTGCCCTTTTTGCGATTTTTTTTAGTAAAACTTATTAAATTCCTACATTTTAGATGTCAGATTGTTGAAATCTACCTGTTTTTTTTTTTTTTTTTCAAAGTATTAAAATTAAAAAGTTCTAAATTAATTACTTGCAACATCTATAGGTATCTAAAAGCAAAACAAAATCCTCAATATATCCTATTAAATAGTTCATCTTCACAGATCCTTGTTGCATCGGGAATTACTTAATTTCTAAATATGCCAATAGATCCATTTGGGTAACAATTTTTAATTAGATATCTACCTATTTAAGGATGTGTCTACGCTAGGTAGGTACCAACATCGTTTTTCGTCAACCTAAATATGTCTAAGGCCAAAAATTTGAAATTAGAAAAATTCAAAAGTACCTACATACCTATCTACCTAGGTACCTACCTAATTCGTTTTTTCAAGAGGGTAGAAAATAAAGTAGGACTCGGTATTTCAAAAATGGGTTATAATTTACCTAGGTACCTATAGGTATCAAGTAAGTAATTTGTTTCTGTAAGATAAAATGTATTCATGGGGTTGATATATTCTCGTATTATGGATACGTATAGTACGGTTTGATGAAAATAAGTTTGCAACTAGGGGTAATTAAGGACGTTATAAGGACGTAGACTCACTTATTCAACAGGCAACGACCATACCACACTGAACACACCGGTTCTCGTCCGATCACCGCAGTTAAGCAGTGTTGGGCGCGGTTAGTACTTGGATGGGTGACCGCTTGGGAACACCGCGTGCCGTTGCCCTTTTTGCGATTTTTTTTAGTAAAACTTATTAAATTCCTACATTTTAGATGTCAGATTGTTGAAATCTACCTGTTTTTTTTTCAAAGTATTAAAATTAAAAAGTTCGAAATTAATTACTTGCAACATCTATAGGTATCTAAAAGCAAAAACAAAATCCTCAATATATCCTATTAAATAGTTCATCCTCACAGATCCTTGTTGTATCGGGAATTACTTAATTTCTAAATATGCCAATAGATCCATTTGGGTAACAATTTTTAATTAGATATCTACCTATTTAAGGATGTGTCTACGCTAGGTAGGTACCAAACATCGTTTTTCGTCAACCTAAATATGTCTAAGGCCAAAAATTTGAAATTAGAAAAATTCAAAAGTACCTACATACCTATCTACCTAGGTACCTACCTAATTCGTTTTTTCAAGAGGGTAGAAAGTAAAGTAGGACTCGGTATTTCAAAAATAGGTTATAATTTACCTAGGTACCTATAGGTATCAAGTAAGTAATTTGTTTCTGTAAGATAAAATGTATTCATGGGGTTGTTATATTCTCGTATTATGGATACGTATAGTACGGTTTGATGAAAATAAGTTTGCAACTAGGGGTAATTAAGGACGTTATAAGGACGTAGACTCACTTATTCAACAGGCAACGACCATACCACACTGAACACACCGGTTCTCGTCCGATCACCGCAGTTAAGCAGTGTTGGGCGCGGTTAGTACTTGGATGGGTGACCGCTTGGGAACACCGCGTGCCGTTGCCCTTTTTTGCGATTTTTTTTAGTAAAACTTATTAAATTCCTACATTTTAGATGTCAGATTGTTGAAATCTACCTGTTTTTTTTTTTCAAAGTATTAAAATTAAAAAGTTCCAAATTAATTACTTGCAACATCTATAGGTATCTAAAAGCAAAACAAAATCCTCAATATATCCTATTAAATAGTTCATCCTCACAGATCCTTGTTGCATCGGGAATTACTTAATTTCTAAATATCCCAATAGATCCATTTGGGTAACAATTTTTAATTAGATATCTACCTATTTAAGGATGTGTCTACGCTAGGTAGGTACCAACATCGTTTTTCGTCAACCTAAATATGTCTAAGGCCAAAAAAATGAAATTAGAAAAATTCAAAAGTACCTACATACCTATCTACCTAGGTACCTACCTAATTCGTTTTTTCAAGAGGGTAGAAAATAAAGTAGGACTCGGTATTTCAAAAATAGGTTAGGTATAATTTACCTAGGTACCAAGTAAGTAATTTGTTTCTGTAAGATAAAATGTATTCATGGGGTTGTTATATTCTCGTATTATGGATACGTATAGTACGGTTTGATGAAAATAAGTTTGCAACTAGGGGTAATTAAGGACGTTATAAGGACGTAGACTCACTTATTCAACAGGCAACGACCATACCACACTGAACACACCGGTTCTCGTCCGATCACCGCAGTTAAGCAGTGTTGGGCGCGGTTAGTACTTGGATGGGTGACCGCTTGGGAACACCGCGTGCCGTTGCCCTTTTTGCGATTTTTTTTAGTAAAACTTATTAAATTCCTACATTTTAGATGTCAGATTGTTGAAATCTACCTGTTTTTTTTTTTTTTTTTCAAAGTATTAAAATTAAAAAGTTCTAAATTAATTACTTGCAACATCTATAGGTATCTAAAAGCAAAACAAAATCCTCAATATATCCTATTAAATAGTTCATCTTCACAGATCCTTGTTGCATCGGGAATTACTTAATTTCTAAATATGCCAATAGATCCATTTGGGTAACAATTTTTAATTAGATATCTACCTATTTAAGGATGTGTCTACGCTAGGTAGGTACCAACATCGTTTTTCGTCAACCTAAATATGTCTAAGGCCAAAAATTTGAAATTAGAAAAATTCAAAAGTACCTACATACCTATCTACCTAGGTACCTACCTAATTCGTTTTTTCAAGAGGGTAGAAAGTAAAGTAGGACTCGGTATTTCAAAAATAGGTTATAATTTACCTAGGTACCTATAGGTATCAAGTAAGTAATTTGTTTCTGTAAGATAAAATGTATTCATGGGGTTGTTATATTCTCGTATTATGGATACGTATAGTACGGTTTGATGAAAATAAGTTTGCAACTAGGGGTAATTAAGGACGTTATAAGGACGTAGACTCACTTATTCAACAGGCAACGACCATACCACACTGAACACACCGGTTCTCGTTCGATCACCGCAGTTAAGCAGTGTTGGGCGCGGTTAGTACTTGGATGGGTGACCGCTTGGGAACACCGCGTGCCGTTGCCCTTTTTGCGATTTTTTTTAGTAAAACTTATTAAATTCCTACATTTTAGATGTCAGATTGTTGAAATCTACCTGTTTTTTTTTCAAAGTATTAAAATTAAAAAGTTCGAAATTAATTACTTGCAACATCTATAGGTATCTAAAAGCAAAACAAAATCCTCAATATATCCTATTAAATAGTTCATCCTCACAGATCCTTGTTGCATCGGGAATTACTAAATTTCTAAATATCCCAATAGATCCATTTGGGTAACAATTTTTAATTAGATATCTACCTATTTAAGGATGTGTCTACGCTAGGTAGGTACCAACATCGTTTTTCGTCAACCTAAATATGTCTAAGGCCAAAAAAATGAAATTAGAAAAATTCAAAAGTACCTACATACCTATCTTCCTAGGTACCTACCTAATTCGTTTTTTCAAGAGGGTAGAAAATAAAGTAGGACTCGGTATTTCAAAAATAGGTTATAATTTACCTAGGTACCTATAGGTATCAAGTAAGTAATTTGTTTCTGTAAGATAAAATGTATTCATGGGGTTGTTATATTCTCGTATTATGGATACGTATAGTACGGTTTGATGAAAATAAGTTTGCAACTAGGGGTAATTAAGGACGTTATAAGGACGTAGACTCACTTATTCAACAGGCAACGACCATACCACACTGAACACACCGGTTCTCGTCCGATCACCGCAGTTAAGCAGTGTTGGGCGCGGTTAGTACTTGGATGGGTGACCGCTTGGGAACACCGCGTGCCGTTGCCCTTTTTGCGATTTTTTTTAGTAAAACTTATTAAATTCCTACATTTTAGATGTCAGATTGTTGAAATCTACCTGTTTTTTTTTTTTTTTTCAAAGTATTAAAATTAAAAAGTTCTAAATTAATTACTTGCAACATCTATAGGTATCTAAAAGCAAAACAAAATCCTCAATATATCCTATTAAATAGTTCATCTTCACAGATCCTTGTTGCATCGGGAATTACTTAATTTCTAAATATGCCAATAGATCCATTTGGGTAACAATTTTTAATTAGATATCTACCTATTTAAGGATGTGTCTACGCTAGGTAGGTACCAACATCGTTTTTCGTCAACCTAAATATGTCTAAGGCCAAAAATTTGAAATTAGAAAAATTCAAAAGTACCTACATACCTATCTACCTAGGTACCTACCTAATTCGTTTTTTCAAGAGGGTAGAAAGTAAAGTAGGACTCGGTATTTCAAAAATAGGTTATAATTTACCTAGGTACCTATAGGTATCAAGTAAGTAATTTGTTTCTGTAAGATAAAATGTATTCATGGGGTTGTTATATTCTCGTATTATGGATACGTATAGTACGGTTTGATGAAAATAAGTTTGCAACTAGGGGTAATTAAGGACGTTATAAGGACGTAGACTCACTTATTCAACAGGCAACGACCATACCACACTGAACACACCGGTTCTCGTTCGATCACCGCAGTTAAGCAGTGTTGGGCGCGGTTAGTACTTGGATGGGTGACCGCTTGGGAACACCGCGTGCCGTTGCCCTTTTTGCGATTTTTTTTAGTAAAACTTATTAAATTCCTACATTTTAGATGTCAGATTGTTGAAATCTACCTGTTTTTTTTTTTCAAAGTATTAAAATTAAAAAGTTCGAAATTAATTACTTGCAACATCTATAGGTATCTAAAAGCAAAACAAAATCCTCAATATATCCTATTAAATAGTTCATCCTCACAGATCCTTGTTGCATCGGGAATTACTTAATTTCTAAATATCCCAATAGATCCATTTGGGTAACAATTTTTAATTAGATATCTACCTATTTAAGGATGTGTCTACGCTAGGTAGGTACCAACATCGTTTTTCGTCAACCTAAATATGTCTAAGGCCAAAAAAATGAAATTAGAAAAATTCAAAAGTACCTACATACCTATC
This sequence comes from Psylliodes chrysocephalus, assembly GCA_927349885.1. Taxonomy (NCBI): domain Eukaryota; kingdom Metazoa; phylum Arthropoda; class Insecta; order Coleoptera; family Chrysomelidae; genus Psylliodes; species Psylliodes chrysocephalus. The sequence goes on from OV651820.1 coordinate 56,250,195, forward strand.
TACCTAGGTACCTACCTAATTCGTTTTTTCAAGAGGGTAGAAAATAAAGTAGGACTCGGTATTTCAAAAATAGTTTAGGTATAATTTACCTAGGTACCAAGTAAGTAATTTGTTTCTGTAAGATAAAATGTATTCATGGGGTTGTTATATTCTCGTATTATGGATACGTATAGTACGGTTTGATGAAAATAAGTTTGCAACTAGGGGTAATTAAGGACGTTATAAGGACGTAGACTCACTTATTCAACAGGCAACGACCATACCACACTGAACACACCGGTTCTCGTCCGATCACCGCAGTTAAGCAGTGTTGGGCGCGGTTAGTACTTGGATGGGTGACCGCTTGGGAACACCGCGTGCCGTTGCCCTTTTTGCGATTTTTTTTAGTAAAACTTATTAAATTCCTACATTTTAGATGTCAGATTGTTGAAATCTACCTGTTTTTTTTCAAAGTATTAAAATTAAAAAGTTCGAAATTAATTACTTGCAACATCTATAGGTATCTAAAAGCAAAACAAAATCCTCAATATATCCTATTAAATAGTTCATCCTCACAGATCCTTGTTGTATCGGAATTACTTAATTTCTAAATATGCCAATAGATCCATTTGGGTAACAATTTTTAATTAGATATCTACCTATTTAAGATGTGTCTACGCTAGGTAGGTACCAACATAGTTTTTCGTCAACCTAAATATGTCTAAAGGCCAAAAATTTGAAATTAGAAAAATTCAAAGTACCTACATACCTATCTACCTAGGTACCTACCTAATTCGTTTTTTCAAGAGGGTAGAAAGTAAAGTAGGACTCGGTATTTCAAAAATAGGTTATAATTTACCTAGGTACCTATAGGTATCAAGTAAGTAATTTGTTTCTGTAAGATAAAATGTATTCATGGGGTTGTTATATTCTCGTATTATGGATACGTATAGTACGGTTTGATGAAAATAAGTTTGCAACTAGGGGTAATTAAGGACGTTATAAGGACGTAGACTCACTTATTCAACAGGCAACGACCATACCACACTGAACACACCGGTTCTCGTCCGATCACCGCAGTTAAGCAGTGTTGGGCGCGGTTAGTACTTGGATGGGTGACCGCTTGGGAACACCGCGTGCCGTTGCCCTTTTTTGCGATTTTTTTTTAGTAAAACTTATTAAATTCCTACATTTTAGATGTCAGATTGTTGAAATCTACCTGTTTTTTTTTTCAAAGTATTAAAATTAAAAAGTTCCAAATTAATTACTTGCAACATCTATAGGTATCTAAAAGCAAAACAAAATCCTCAATATATCCTATTAAATAGTTCATCCTCACAGATCCTTGTTGCATCGGGAATTACTTAATTTCTAAATATCCCAATAGATCCATTTGGGTAACAATTTTTAATTAGATATCTACCTATTTAAGGATGTGTCTACGCTAGGTAGGTACCAACATCGTTTTTCGTCAACCTAAATATGTCTAAGGCCAAAAAAATGAAATTAGAAAAATTCAAAAGTACCTACATACCTATCTACCTAGGTACCTACCTAATTCGTTTTTTCAAGAGGGTAGAAAATAAAGTAGGACTCGGTATTTCAAAAATAGGTTAGGTATAATTTACCTAGGTACCAAGTAAGTAATTTGTTTCTGTAAGATAAAATGTATTCATGGGGTTGTTATATTCTCGTATTATGGATACGTATAGTACGGTTTGATGAAAATAAGTTTGCAACTAGGGGTAATTAAGGACGTTATAAGGACGTAGACTCACTTATTCAACAGGCAACGACCATACCACACTGAACACACCGGTTCTCGTCCGATCACCGCAGTTAAGCAGTGTTGGCGCGGTTAGTACTTGGGATGGGTGACCGCTTGGGAACACCGCGTGCCGTTGCCCTTTTTGCGATTTTTTTTAGTAAAACTTATTAAATTCCTACATTTTAGATGTCAGATTGTTGAAATCTACCTGTTTTTTTTCAAAGTATTAAAATTAAAAAGTTCGAAATTAATTACTTGCAACATCTATAGGTATCTAAAAGCAAAACAAAATCCTCAATATATCCTATTAAATAGTTCATCCTCACAGATCCTTGTTGTATCGGGAATTACTTAATTTCTAAATATGCCAATAGATCCATTTGGGTAACAATTTTTAATTAGATATCTACCTATTTAAGGATGTGTCTACGCTAGGTAGGTACCAACATAGTTTTTCGTCAACCTAAATATGTCTAAGGCCAAAAATTTGAAATTAGAAAAATTCAAAATTACCTACATACCTATCTACCTAGGTACCTACCTAATTCGTTTTTTTCAAGAGGGGTAGAAAGTAAAGTAGGACTCGTATTTCAAAAATAGGTTATAATTTACCTAGGTACCTATAGGTATCAAGTAAGTAATTTGTTTCTGTAAGATAAAATGTATTCATGGGGTTGTTATATTCTCGTATTATGGATACGTATAGTACGGTTTGATGAAAATAAGTTTGCAACTAGGGGTAATTAAGGACGTTATAAGGACGTAGACTCACTTATTCAACAGGCAACGACCATACCACACTGAACACACCGGTTCTCGTCCGATCACCGCAGTTAAGCAGTGTTGGGCGCGGTTAGTACTTGGATGGGTGACCGCTTGGGAACACCGCGTGCCGTTGCCCTTTTTGCGATTTTTTTTAGTAAAACTTATTAAATTCCTACATTTTAGATGTCAGATTGTTGAAATCTACCTGTTTTTTTTTTCAAAGTATTAAAATTAAAAAGTTCCAAATTAATTACTTGCAACATCTATAGGTATGCTAAAAGCAAAACAAAATCCTCAATATATCCTATTAATAGTTCATCCTCACAGATCCTTGTTGCATCGGGAATTACTTAATTTCTAAATATCCCAATAGATCCATTTGGGTAACAATTTTTAATTAGATATCTACCTATTTAAGGATGTGTCTACGCTAGGTAGGTACCAACATCGTTTTTTCGTCAACCTAAATATGTCTAAGGCCAAAAAATGAATTAGAAAAATTTCAAAAAGTACCTACATACCTATCTACCTAGGTACCTACCTAATTCGTTTTTTCAAGAGGGTAGAAAATAAAGTAGGACTCGGTATTTCAAAAATAGGTTAGTATAATTTTACCTAGGTACCAAGTAAGTAATTTGTTTCTGTAAGATAAAATGTATTCATGGGGTTGTTATATTCTCGTATTATGGATACGTATAGTACGGTTTGATGAAAATAAGTTTGCAACTAGGGGTAATTAAGGACGTTATAAGGACGTAGACTCACTTATTCAACAGGCAACGACCATACCACACTGAACACACCGGTTCTCGTCCGATCACCGCAGTTAAGCAGTGTTGGGCGCGGTTAGTACTTGGATGGGTGACCGCTTGGGAACACCGCGTGCCGTTGCCCTTTTTTGCGATTTTTTTTAGTAAAACTTATTAAATTCCTACATTTTAGATGTCAGATTGTTGAAATCCTACCTGTTTTTTTTTTTTTTTTTCAAAGTATTAAAATTAAAAAGTTCTAAATTAATTACTTGCAACATCTATAGGTATCTAAAAGCAAAACAAAATCCTCAATATATCCTATTAAATAGTTCATCTTCACAGATCCTTGTTGCATCGGGAATTACTTAATTTCTAAATATGCAATAGATCCATTTGGGTAACAATTTTTAATTAGATATCTACCGTATTTAAGGATGTGTCTACGCTAGGTAGGTACCAACATCGTTTTTTCGTCAACCTAAACATGTCTAAGGCCAAAAAGTTGAAATTAGAAAAATTCAAAAGTACCTACATACCTATCTACCTAGGTACCTACCTAATTCGTTTTTTCAAGAGGGTAGAAAATAAAGTAGGACTCGGTATTTCAAAAATGGGTTATAATTTACCTAGGTACCTATAGGTATCAAGTAAGTAATTTGTTTCTGTAAGATAAAATGTATTCATGGGGTTGATATATTCTCGTATTATGGATACGTATAGTACGGTTTGATGAAAATAAGTTTGCAACTAGGGGTAATTAAGGACGTTATAAGGACGTAGACTCACTTATTCAACAGGCAACGACCATACCACACTGAACACACCGGTTCTCGTCCGATCACCCGCAGTTAAGCAGTGTTGGGCGCGGTTAGTACTTGGATGGGTGACCGCTTGGGAACACCGCGTGCCGTTGCCCTTTTTGCGATTTTTTTTAGTAAAACTTATTAAATTCCTTACATTTTAGATGTCAGATGTTGAAATCTACCTGTTTTTTTTTCAAAGTATTAAAATTAAAAAGTTCGAAATTAATTACTTGCAACATCTATAGGTATCTAAAAGCAAAAACAAAATCCTCAATATATCCTATTAAATAGTTCATCCTCACAGATCCTTGTTGTATCGGGAATTACTTAATTTCTAAATATGCCAATAGATCCATTTGGGGTAACAATTTTTAATTAGATATCTACCTATTTAAGGATGTGTCTACGCGTAGGTAGGTACCAACATCGTTTTTCGTCAACCTAAATATGTCTAAGGCCAAAAATTTGAAATTAGAAAAATTCAAAAGTACCTACATACCTATCTACCTAGAGTACCTACCTACCTAATTCGTTTTTTCAAGAGGGTAGAAAGTAAAGTAGGACTCGGTATTTCAAAAATAGGTTATAATTTACCTAGGTACCTATAGGTATCAAGTAAGTAATTTGTTTCTGTAAGATAAAATGTATTCATGGGGTTGTTATATTCTCGTATTATGGATACGTATAGTACGGTTTGATGAAAATAAGTTTGCAACTAGGGTAATTAAGGACGTTATAAGGACGTAGACTCACTTATTCAACAGGCAACGACCATACCACACTGAACACACCGGTTCTCGTCCGATCACCGCAGTTAAGCAGTGTTGGCGCGGTTAGTACTTGGATGGGTGACCGCTTGGGAACACCGCGTGCCGTTGCCCTTTTTGCGATTTTTTTTAGTAAAACATTAAATTCCTACATTTTAGATGTCAGATTGTTGAAATCTACCTGTTTTTTTTTTTTTTTTCAAAGTATTAAAATTAAAAAGTTCTAAATTAATTACTTGCAACATCTATAGGTATCTAAAAGCAAAACAAAATCCTCAATATATCCTATTAAATAGTTCATCTTCACAGATCCTTGTTGCATCGGGAATTACTTAATTTCTAAATATGCCAATAGATCCATTTGGGTAACAATTTTTAATTAGATATCTACCTATTTAAGGATGTGTCTACGCTAGGTAGGTACCAACATCGTTTTTTCGTCAACCTAAACATGTCTAAGGCCAAAAAGTTGAAATTAGAAAAATTCAAAAGTACCTACATACCTATCTACCTAGGTACCTACCTAATTCGTTTTTTCAAGAGGGTAGAAAATAAAGTAGGACTCGGTTATTTCAAAAATGGGTTATAATTTACCTAGGTACCTATAGGTATCAAGTAAGTAATTTGTTTCTGTAAGATAAAATGTATTCATTGGGGTTGATATTTCTCGTATTATGGATACGTATAGTACGGTTTGATGAAAATAAGTTTGCAACTAGGGGTAATTAAGGACGTTATAAGGACGTAGACTCACTTATTCAACAGGCAACGACCATACACACTGAACACACCGGTTCTCGTCCGATCACCGCAGTTTAAGCAGTGTTGGGCGCGGTTAGTACTTGGATGGGTGACCGCTTGGGAACACCGCGTGCCGTTGCCCTTTTTGCGATTTTTTTAGTAAAACTTATTAAATTCTACATTTTAGATGTCAGATTGTTGAAATCTACCTGTTTTTTTTTCAAAGTATTAAAATTAAAAAGTTCGAAATTAATTACTTGCAACATCTATAGGTATCTAAAAGCAAAACAAAATCCTCAATATATCCTATTAAATAGTTCATCTTCACAGATCCTTGTTGCATCGGGAATTACTTAATTTCTAAATATGCCAATAGATCCATTTGGGTAACAATTTTTAATTAGATATCTACCTATTTAAGGATGTGTCTACGCTAGGTAGGTACCAACATCGTTTTTTCGTCAACCTAAACATGTCTAAGGCCAAAAAGTTGAAATTAGAAAAATTCAAAAGTACCTACATACCTATCTACCTAGGTACCTTACCTAATTCGTTTTTTCAAGAGGGTAGAAAATAAAGTAGGACTCGGTATTTCAAAAATGGGTTATAATTTACCTAGGTACCTATAGGTATCAAGTAAGTAATTTGTTTCTGTAAGATAAAATGTATTCATGGGGTTGATATATTCTCGTATTATGGATACGATAGTACGGTTTGATGAAAATAAGTTTGCAACTAGGGGTAATTAAGGACGTTATAAGGACGTAGACTCACTTATTCAACAGGCAACGACCATACCACACTGAACACACCGGTTCTCGTCCGATCACCGCAGTTAAGCAGTGTTGGGCGCGGGGTTAGTACTTGGATGGGTGACCGCTTGGGAACACCGCGTGCCGTTGCCCTTTTTGCGATTTTTTTTTAGTAAAACTTATTAAATTCCTACATTTAGATGTCAGATTGTTGAAATCTACCTGTTTTTTTTTTCAAAGTATTAAAATTAAAAAGTTCGAAATTAATTACTTGCAACATCTATAGGTATCTAAAAGCAAAACAAAATCCTCAATATATCCTATTAAATAGTTCATCCTCACAGATCCTTGTTGTATCGGGAATTACTTAATTTCTAAATATGCCAATAGATCCATTTGGGTAACAATTTTTAATTAGATATCTACCTATTTAAGGATGTGTCTACGCTAGGTAGGTACCAACATCGTTTTTCGTCAACCTAAATATGTCTAAGGCCAAAAATTTGAAATTAGAAAAATTCAAAAGTACCTACATTACCTATCTACCTAGGTACCTACCTAATTCGTTTTTTCAAGAGGGTAGAAAGTAAAGTAGGACTCGGTATTTCAAAAATAGGTTATAATTTACCTAGGTACCTATAGGTATCAAGTAAGTAATTTGTTTCTGTAAGATAAAATGTATTCATGGGGTTGTTATATTCTCGTATTATGGATACGTATAGTAACGGTTTGATGAAAATAAGTTTGCAACTAGGGCGTAATTAAGGACGTTATAAGGGACGTAGGACTCACTTATTCAACAAGGCAACGACCATACCACACTGAACACACCGGTTCTCGTCCGATCACCGCAGTTAAGCAGTGTTGGGCGCGGTTAGTAATTGGATGGGTGACCGCTTGGGAACACCGCGTGCCGTTGCCCTTTTTTGCGATTTTTTTAGTAAAACTTATTAAAATTCCTACATTTTAGATGTCAGATTGTTGAAATCTACCTGTTTTTTTTTTTTTTTTCAAAGTATTAAATTAAAAAGTTCTAAATTAATTACTTGCAAACATCTATAGGTATCTAAAAGCAAAACAAAATCCTCAATATATCCTATTAAATAGTTCATCTTCAACAGATCCTTGTTGCAATCGGGAATTACTTAATTTCTAAATATGCCAATAGATCCAGTTTGGGTAACAATTTTTAATTAGATATCTACCTATTTAAGGATGTGTCTACGCTAGGTAGGTACCAACATCGTTTTTCGTCAACCTAAATATGTCTAAGGCCAAAAATTTGAAATTAGAAAAATTCAAAAGTACCTACATACCTATCTACCTAGGTACCTACCTAATTCGTTTTTTCAAGAGGGTAGAAAATAAAGTAGGACTCGGTATTTCAAAAATGGGTTATAATTTACCTAGGTACCTATAGGTATCAAGTAAGTAATTTGTTTCTGTAAGATAAAATGTATTCATGGGGGTTGATATATTCTCGTATTATGGATACGTATAGTACGGTTTGATGAAATAAGTTTGCAACTAGGGGTAATTAAGGACGTTATAAGGACGTAGACTCACTTATTCAACAGGCAACGACCATACCACACTGAACACACCGGTTCTCGTCCGATCACCGCAGTTAAGCAGTGTTGGGCGCGGTAGTACTTGGATGGGTGACCGCTTGGGAACACCGCGTGCCGTTGCCCTTTTTGCGATTTTTTTTTAGTAAAACTTATTAAATTCCTACATTTTAGATGTCAGATTGTTGAAATCTACCTGTTTTTTTTCAAAGTATTAAAATTAAAAAGTTCGAAATTAATTACTTGCAACATCTATAGGTATCTAAAAGCAAAACAAAATCCTCAATATATCCTATTAAATAGTTCATCCTCACAGATCCTTGTTGTATCGGGAATTACTTAATTTCTAATATGCCAATAGATCCATTTTGGGTAACAATTTTTAATTAGATATCTACCTATTTAAGGATGTGTCTACGCTAGGTAGGTACCAACATCGTTTTTCGTCAACCTAAATATGTCTAAGGCCAAAAATTTGAAATTAGAAAAATTCAAAAGTACCTACATACCTATCTACCTAGGTACCTACCTAATTCGTTTTTTCAGAGGGTAGAAAGTAAAGTAGGGACTCGGTATTTCAAAAATAGGTTATAATTTACCTAGGTACCTATAGGTATCAAGTAAGTAATTTGTTTCTGTAAGATAAAATGTATTCATGGGGTTGTTATATTCTCGTATTATGGATACGTATAGTACGGTTTGATGAAAATAAGTTTGCAACTAGGGGTAATTAAGGACGTTATAAGGACGTAGACTCACTTATTCAACAGGCAACGACCATACCACACTGAAACACACCGGTTCTCGTCCGATCACCGCAGTTAAGCAGTGTTTGGGCGCGGTTTAGTACTTGGATGGGTGACCGCTTGGGAACACCCGCGTGCCGTTGCCCTTTTTGCGATTTTTTTTAGTAAAACTTATTAAATTCCTACATTTTAGATGTCAGATTGTTGAAATCTACCTGTTTTTTTTTTTTCAAAGTATTAAAATTAAAAAGTTCCAAATTAATTACTTGCAACATCTATAGGTATCTAAAAGCAAAACAAAATCCTCAATATATCCTATTAAATAGTTCATCCTCACAGATCCTTGTTGCATCGGGAATTACTTAATTTCTAAATATCCCAATAGATCCATTTGGGTAACAATTTTTAATTAGATATCTACCTATTTAAGGATGTGTCTACGCTAGGTAGGTACCAACATCGTTTTTCGTCAACCTAAATATGTCTAAGGCCAAAAAAATGAAATTAGAAAAATTCAAAAGTACCTACATACCTATCTACCTAGGTACCTACCTAATTCGTTTTTTCAAGAGGGTAGAAAATAAAGTAGGACTCGGTATTTCAAAATAGGTTAGGTATAATTTACCTAGGTACCAAGTAAGTAATTTGTTTCTGTAAGATAAAATGTATTCATGGGTTGTTATATTCTCGTATTATGGATACGTATAGTACGGTTTGATGAAAATAAGTTTGCAACTAGGGGTAATTAAGGACGTTATAAGGACGTAGACTCACTTATTCAACAGGCAACGACCATACCACACTGAACACACCGGTTCTCGTCCGATCACCGCAGTTAAGCAGTGTTGGGCGCGGTTAGTACTTGGATGGGTGACCGCTTGGGAACACCGCGTGCCGTTGCCCTTTTTGCGATTTTTTTTTAGTAAAACTTATTAAATTCCTACATTTTAGATGTCAGATTGTTGAAATCTACCTGTTTTTTTTTTTTTTTTTCAAAGTATTAAAATTAAAAAGTTCTAAATTAATTACTTGCAACATCTATAGGTATCTAAAAGCAAAACAAAATCCTCAATATATCCTATTAAATAGTTCATCTTCACAGATCCTTGTTGCATCGGGAATTACTTAATTTCTAAATATGCCAATAGATCCATTTGGGTAACAATTTTTAATTAGATATCTACCTATTTAAGGATGTGTCTACGCTAGGTAGGTACCAACATCGTTTTTCGTCAACCTAAATATGTCTAAGGCCAAAAATTTGAAATTAGAAAAATTCAAAAGTACCTACATACCTATCTACCTAGGTACCTACCTAATTCGTTTTTTCAAGAGGGTAGAAAGTAAAGTAGGACTCGGTATTTCAAAAATAGGTTATAATTTACCTAGGTACCTATAGGTATCAAGTAAGTAATTTGTTTCTGTAAGATAAAATGTATTCATGGGGTTGTTATATTCTCGTATTATGGATACGTATAGTACGGTTTGATGAAAATAAGTTTGCAACTAGGGGTAATTAAGGACGTTATAAGGACGTAGACTCACTTATTCAACAGGCAACGACCATACCACACTGAACACACCGGTTCTCGTTCGATCACCGCAGTTAAGCAGTGTTGGGCGCGGTTAGTACTTGGATGGGTGACCGCTTGGGAACACCGCGTGCCGTTGCCCTTTTTGCGATTTTTTTTAGTAAAACTTATTAAATTCCTACATTTTAGATGTCAGATTGTTGAAATCTACCTGTTTTTTTTTCAAAGTATTAAAATTAAAAAGTTCGAAATTAATTACTTGCAACATCTATAGGTATCTAAAAGCAAAACAAAATCCTCAATATATCCTATTAAATAGTTCATCCTCACAGATCCTTGTTGCATCGGGAATTACTAAATTTCTAAATATCCCAATAGATCCATTTGGGTAACAATTTTTAATTAGATATCTACCTATTTAAGGATGTGTCTACGCTAGGTAGGTACCAACATCGTTTTTCGTCAACCTAAATATGTCTAAGGCCAAAAAAATGAAATTAGAAAAATTCAAAAGTACCTACATACCTATCTTCCTAGGTACCTACCTAATTCGTTTTTTCAAGAGGGTAGAAAATAAAGTAGGACTCGGTATTTCAAAAATAGGTTATAATTTACCTAGGTACCTATAGGTATCAAGTAAGTAATTTGTTTCTGTAAGATAAAATGTATTCATGGGGTTGTTATATTCTCGTATTATGGATACGTATAGTACGGTTTGATGAAAATAAGTTTGCAACTAGGGGTAATTAAGGACGTTATAAGGACGTAGACTCACTTATTCAACAGGCAACGACCATACCACACTGAACACACCGGTTCTCGTCCGATCACCGCAGTTAAGCAGTGTTGGGCGCGGTTAGTACTTGGATGGGTGACCGCTTGGGAACACCGCGTGCCGTTGCCCTTTTTGCGATTTTTTTTAGTAAAACTTATTAAATTCCTACATTTTAGATGTCAGATTGTTGAAATCTACCTGTTTTTTTTTTTTTTTTTCAAAGTATTAAAATTAAAAAGTTCTAAATTAATTACTTGCAACATCTATAGGTATCTAAAAGCAAAACAAAATCCTCAATATATCCTATTAAATAGTTCATCTTCACAGATCCTTGTTGCATCGGGAATTACTTAATTTCTAAATATGCCAATAGATCCATTTGGGTAACAATTTTTAATTAGATATCTACCTATTTAAGGATGTGTCTACGCTAGGTAGGTACCAACATCGTTTTTCGTCAACCTAAATATGTCTAAGGCCAAAAATTTGAAATTAGAAAAATTCAAAAGTACCTACATACCTATCTACCTAGGTACCTACCTAATTCGTTTTTTCAAGAGGGTAGAAAGTAAAGTAGGACTCGGTATTTCAAAAATAGGTTATAATTTACCTAGGTACCTATAGGTATCAAGTAAGTAATTTGTTTCTGTAAGATAAAATGTATTCATGGGGTTGTTATATTCTCGTATTATGGATACGTATAGTACGGTTTGATGAAAATAAGTTTGCAACTAGGGGTAATTAAGGACGTTATAAGGACGTAGACTCACTTATTCAACAGGCAACGACCATACCACACTGAACACACCGGTTCTCGTTCGATCACCGCAGTTAAGCAGTGTTGGGCGCGGTTAGTACTTGGATGTGTGACCGCTTGGGAACACCGCGTGCCGTTGCCCTTTTTGCGATTTTTTTTAGTAAAACTTATTAAATTCCTACATTTTAGATGTCAGATTGTTGAAATCTACCTGTTTTTTTTTTTCAAAGTATTAAAATTAAAAAGTTCGAAATTAATTACTTGCAACATCTATAGGTATCTAAAAGCAAAACAAAATCCTCAATATATCCTATTAAATAGTTCATCCTCACAGATCCTTGTTGCATCGGGAATTACTTAATTTCTAAATATCCCAATAGATCCATTTGGGTAACAATTTTTAATTAGATATCTACCTATTTAAGGATGTGTCTACGCTAGGTAGGTACCAACATCGTTTTTCGTCAACCTAAATATGTCTAAGGCCAAAAAAATGAAATTAGAAAAATTCAAAAGTACCTACATACCTATCTACCTAGGTACCTACCTAATTCGTTTTTTCAAGAGGGTAGAAAATAAAGTAGGACTCGGTATTTCAAAAATAGTTTAGGTATAATTTACCTAGGTACCAAGTAAGTAATTTGTTTCTGTAAGATAAAATGTATTCATGGGGTTGTTATATTCTCGTATTATGGATACGTATAGTACGGTTTGATGAAAATAAGTTTGCAACTAGGGGTAATTAAGGACGTTATAAGGACGTAGACTCACTTATTCAACAGGCAACGACCATACCACACTGAACACACCGGTTCTCGTCCGATCACCGCAGTTAAGCAGTGTTGGGCGCGGTTAGTACTTGGATGGGTGACCGCTTGGGAACACCGCGTGCCGTTGCCCTTTTTGCGATTTTTTTTAGTAAAACTTATTAAATTCCTACATTTTAGATGTCAGATTGTTGAAATCTACCTGTTTTTTTTCAAAGTATTAAAATTAAAAAGTTCGAAATTAATTACTTGCAACATCTATAGGTATCTAAAAGCAAAACAAAATCCTCAATATATCCTATTAAATAGTTCATCCTCACAGATCCTTGTTGTATCGGGAATTACTTAATTTCTAAATATGCCAATAGATCCATTTGGGTAACAATTTTTAATTAGATATCTACCTATTTAAGGATGTGTCTACGCTAGGTAGGTACCAACATAGTTTTTCGTCAACCTAAATATGTCTAAGGCCAAAAATTTGAAATTAGAAAAATTCAAAAGTACCTACATACCTATCTACCTAGGTACCTACCTAATTCGTTTTTTCAAGAGGGTAGAAAGTAAAGTAGGACTCGGTATTTCAAAAATAGGTTATAATTTACCTAGGTACCTATAGGTATCAAGTAAGTAATTTGTTTCTGTAAGATAAAATGTATTCATGGGGTTGTTATATTCTCGTATTATGGATACGTATAGTACGGTTTGATGAAAATAAGTTTGCAACTAGGGGTAATTAAGGACGTTATAAGGACGTAGACTCACTTATTCAACAGGCAACGACCATACCACACTGAACACACCGGTTCTCGTCCGATCACCGCAGTTAAGCAGTGTTGGGCGCGGTTAGTACTTGGATGGGTGACCGCTTGGGAACACCGCGTGCCGTTGCCCTTTTTGCGATTTTTTTTAGTAAAACTTATTAAATTCCTACATTTTAGATGTCAGATTGTTGAAATCTACCTGTTTTTTTTTTTCAAAGTATTAAAATTAAAAAGTTCCAAATTAATTACTTGCAACATCTATAGGTATCTAAAAGCAAAACAAAATCCTCAATATATCCTATTAAATAGTTCATCCTCACAGATCCTTGTTGCATCGGGAATTACTTAATTTCTAAATATCCCAATAGATCCATTTGGGTAACAATTTTTAATTAGATATCTACCTATTTAAGGATGTGTCTACGCTAGGTAGGTACCAACATCGTTTTTCGTCAACCTAAATATGTCTAAGGCCAAAAAAATGAAATTAGAAAAATTCAAAAGTACCTACATACCTATCTACCTAGGTACCTACCTAATTCGTTTTTTCAAGAGGGTAGAAAATAAAGTAGGACTCGGTATTTCAAAAATAGGTTAGGTATAATTTACCTAGGTACCAAGTAAGTAATTTGTTTCTGTAAGATAAAATGTATTCATGGGGTTGTTATATTCTCGTATTATGGATACGTATAGTACGGTTTGATGAAAATAAGTTTGCAACTAGGGGTAATTAAGGACGTTATAAGGACGTAGACTCACTTATTCAACAGGCAACGACCATACCACACTGAACACACCGGTTCTCGTCCGATCACCGCAGTTAAGCAGTGTTGGGCGCGGTTAGTACTTGGATGGGTGACCGCTTGGGAACACCGCGTGCCGTTGCCCTTTTTGCGATTTTTTTTAGTAAAACTTATTAAATTCCTACATTTTAGATGTCAGATTGTTGAAATCTACCTGTTTTTTTTCAAAGTATTAAAATTAAAAAGTTCGAAATTAATTACTTGCAACATCTATAGGTATCTAAAAGCAAAACAAAATCCTCAATATATCCTATTAAATAGTTCATCCTCACAGATCCTTGTTGTATCGGGAATTACTTAATTTCTAAATATGCCAATAGATCCATTTGGGTAACAATTTTTAATTAGATATCTACCTATTTAAGGATGTGTCTACGCTAGGTAGGTACCAACATAGTTTTTCGTCAACCTAAATATGTCTAAGGCCAAAAATTTGAAATTAGAAAAATTCAAAAGTACCTACATACCTATCTACCTAGGTACCTACCTAATTCGTTTTTTCAAGAGGGTAGAAAGTAAAGTAGGACTCGGTATTTCAAAAATAGGTTATAATTTACCTAGGTACCTATAGGTATCAAGTAAGTAATTTGTTTCTGTAAGATAAAATGTATTCATGGGGTTGTTATATTCTCGTATTATGGATACGTATAGTACGGTTTGATGAAAATAAGTTTGCAACTAGGGGTAATTAAGGACGTTATAAGGACGTAGACTCACTTATTCAACAGGCAACGACCATACCACACTGAACACACCGGTTCTCGTCCGATCACCGCAGTTAAGCAGTGTTGGGCGCGGTTAGTACTTGGATGGGTGACCGCTTGGGAACACCGCGTGCCGTTGCCCTTTTTGCGATTTTTTTTAGTAAAACTTATTAAATTCCTACATTTTAGATGTCAGATTGTTGAAATCTACCTGTTTTTTTTTTCAAAGTATTAAAATTAAAAAGTTCCAAATTAATTACTTGCAACATCTATAGGTATCTAAAAGCAAAACAAAATCCTCAATATATCCTATTAAATAGTTCATCCTCACAGATCCTTGTTGCATCGGGAATTACTTAATTTCTAAATATCCCAATAGATCCATTTGGGTAACAATTTTTAATTAGATATCTACCTATTTAAGGATGTGTCTACGCTAGGTAGGTACCAACATCGTTTTTCGTCAACCTAAATATGTCTAAGGCCAAAAAAATGAAATTAGAAAAATTCAAAAGTACCTACATACCTATCTACCTAGGTACCTACCTAATTCGTTTTTTCAAGAGGGTAGAAAATAAAGTAGGACTCGGTATTTCAAAAATAGGTTAGGTATAATTTACCTAGGTACCAAGTAAGTAATTTGTTTCTGTAAGATAAAATGTATTCATGGGGTTGTTATATTCTCGTATTATGGATACGTATAGTACGGTTTGATGAAAATAAGTTTGCAACTAGGGGTAATTAAGGACGTTATAAGGACGTAGACTCACTTATTCAACAGGCAACGACCATACCACACTGAACACACCGGTTCTCGTCCGATCACCGCAGTTAAGCAGTGTTGGGCGCGGTTAGTACTTGGATGGGTGACCGCTTGGGAACACCGCGTGCCGTTGCCCTTTTTGCGATTTTTTTTAGTAAAACTTATTAAATTCCTACATTTTAGATGTCAGATTGTTGAAATCTACCTGTTTTTTTTTTTTTTTTCAAAGTATTAAAATTAAAAAGTTCTAAATTAATTACTTGCAACATCTATAGGTATCTAAAAGCAAAACAAAATCCTCAATATATCCTATTAAATAGTTCATCTTCACAGATCCTTGTTGCATCGGGAATTACTTAATTTCTAAATATGCCAATAGATCCATTTGGGTAACAATTTTTAATTAGATATCTACCTATTTAAGGATGTGTCTACGCTAGGTAGGTACCAACATCGTTTTTCGTCAACCTAAACATGTCTAAGGCCAAAAAGTTGAAATTAGAAAAATTCAAAAGTACCTACATACCTATCTACCTAGGTACCTACCTAATTCGTTTTTTCAAGAGGGTAGAAAATAAAGTAGGACTCGGTATTTCAAAAATGGGTTATAATTTACCTAGGTACCTATAGGTATCAAGTAAGTAATTTGTTTCTGTAAGATAAAATGTATTCATGGGGTTGATATATTCTCGTATTATGGATACGTATAGTACGGTTTGATGAAAATAAGTTTGCAACTAGGGGTAATTAAGGACGTTATAAGGACGTAGACTCACTTATTCAACAGGCAACGACCATACCACACTGAACACACCGGTTCTCGTCCGATCACCGCAGTTAAGCAGTGTTGGGCGCGGTTAGTACTTGGATGGGTGACCGCTTGGGAACACCGCGTGCCGTTGCCCTTTTTGCGATTTTTTTTTAGTAAAACTTATTAAATTCCTACATTTTAGATGTCAGATTGTTGAAATCTACCTGTTTTTTTTTCAAAGTATTAAAATTAAAAAGTTCGAAATTAATTACTTGCAACATCTATAGGTATCTAAAAGCAAAACAAAATCCTCAATATATCCTATTAAATAGTTCATCCTCACAGATCCTTGTTGTATCGGGAATTACTTAATTTCTAAATATGCCAATAGATCCATTTGGGTAACAATTTTTAATTAGATATCTACCTATTTAAGGATGTGTCTACGCTAGGTAGGTACCAACATCGTTTTTCGTCAACCTAAATATGTCTAAGGCCAAAAATTTGAAATTAGAAAAATTCAAAAGTACCTACATACCGTCAAACGGGGTTAAGTGAATCAAAAAAACACGTTTTTTTATCTTTTCTCCAAAGATAAGGAAACTAAAAATATACAAAAAATATTGAAGGTTGTGACACTCATTACGAGTGGTTCTAATGATAAATCATGTTTTTTTGAAAAAACAGAAATATATAAATTTTTTGTTAAAGAGTGACTCACTTTACCCTCTACTTTGGGGTAAAGTAAATCATGCATCTAAATTGTATTAAAACTCATTTTAAAATGTCTATGGGTAAAATGAATCAATTTAGAGCAAAAAAAAACGTCATAAGTTAAAGCTCCTCTAACGCGCTTCATATTTTCTGCCAATTTAAAAGTTATGTCCTATGTCTGCTCATAAAGCTTTTAAACCAGTCGACTCCTGGCATATTCTCTTTAAATCTTTTTTCTGTCATTCCAATTTCGTTTAAATATTGTTGCACAATTGTCCTAACGTCCGTACATTTTAACGGAAATCCCCACTCGGCACAAATTACTAGGGTTTTCTTTAGTCTAGTTTCCTGAACTTCAGTTAGTGCAGTCTGCCGACCATATTTTAAGGAGTTTTTTTCCATGATACCTTCTTTGAATTGTGCTAAAAGGAACGCCAAACTGTTCTAAAGCTTCTCTTATAGACATTCCGCGTCGAACCTCTGCCAATGCCAGGACAACAACACCGGATCATAATTACATTTTCCTCGTGGTCCCAACTTTTTTTTATACACCCTTGGCATGCTGAAACTAAAAAAATATATTAATAAAAATACAAAAACAGCACAATTTTATTATATGACAGAATAAAAATAAACAATTTATACAATGCAACCCAAATATTACAAAAACATGAGTGATTCACTTTACCCCTTTTACCGGCTTTTTTTTATTAAAAAAAAGTGACAACTTTACTACAAATATTACGACATGAAATATATTAATATTATATTGCTAACTACCTAATAAATACATTTATTTTATTTAAACAAATTAAATTTCAAAACAATGAGTTCTACACTGTGTCGTTTTTAATATTTCATAAATAAACAAAAAATCGTTGATCCCATAAACTTTTCGTGTAACTTACCAGTCTACTTAAACGCAACAAAACACTCGGTACTACGTCCAAAGGTACACTGAAGCGACACTCTGATGGGAACATGGAATAAACTTAAAGCTTTCGATGACAACATTGCCGATTTTCCAAAAAGTGTCCAGTTATTCATTTTACCCACTATGATTCACTTAACCCCGTTTGACGGTACCTATCTACCTAGGTACCTACCTAATTCGTTTTTTCAAGAGGGTAGAAAGTAAAGTAGGACTCGGTATTTCAAAAATAGGTTATAATTTACCTAGGTACCTATAGGTATCAAGTAAGTAATTTGTTTCTGTAAGATAAAATGTATTCATGGGGTTGTTATATTCTCGTATTATGGATACGTATAGTACGGTTTGATGAAAATAAGTTTGCAACTAGGGGTAATTAAGGACGTTATAAGGACGTAGACTCACTTATTCAACAGGCAACGACCATACCACACTGAACACACCGGTTCTCGTCCGATCACCGCAGTTAAGCAGTGTTGGGCGCGGTTAGTACTTGGATGGGTGACCGCTTGGGAACACCGCGTGCCGTTGCCCTTTTTGCGATTTTTTTTAGTAAAACATTAAATTCCTACATTTTAGATGTCAGATTGTTGAAATCTACCTGTTTTTTTTTTTTTTTTCAAAGTATTAAAATTAAAAAGTTCTAAATTAATTACTTGCAACATCTATAGGTATCTAAAAGCAAAACAAAATCCTCAATATATCCTATTAAATAGTTCATCTTCACAGATCCTTGTTGCATCGGGAATTACTTAATTTCTAAATATGCCAATAGATCCATTTGGGTAACAATTTTTAATTAGATATCTACCTATTTAAGGATGTGTCTACGCTAGGTAGGTACCAACATCGTTTTTCGTCAACCTAAACATGTCTAAGGCCAAAAAGTTGAAATTAGAAAAATTCAAAAGTACCTACATACCTATCTACCTAGGTACCTACCTAATTCGTTTTTTCAAGAGGGTAGAAAATAAAGTAGGACTCGGTATTTCAAAAATGGGTTATAATTTACCTAGGTACCTATAGGTATCAAGTAAGTAATTTGTTTCTGTAAGATAAAATGTATTCATGGGGTTGATATATTCTCGTATTATGGATACGTATAGTACGGTTTGATGAAAATAAGTTTGCAACTAGGGGTAATTAAGGACGTTATAAGGACGTAGACTCACTTATTCAACAGGCAACGACCATACCACACTGAACACACCGGTTCTCGTCCGATCACCGCAGTTAAGCAGTGTTGGGCGCGGTTAGTACTTGGATGAGTGACCGCTTGGGAACACCGCGTGCCGTTGCCCTTTTTGCGATTTTTTTTAGTAAAACTTATTAAATTCCTACATTTTAGATGTCAGATTGTTGAAATCTACCTGTTTTTTTTCAAAGTATTAAAATTAAAAAGTTCGAAATTAATTACTTGCAACATCTATAGGTATCTAAAAGCAAAACAAAATCCTCAATATATCCTATTAAATAGTTCATCCTCACAGATCCTTGTTGTATCGGGAATTACTTAATTTCTAAATATGCCAATAGATCCATTTGGGTAACAATTTTTAATTAGATATCTACCTATTTAAGGATGTGTCTACGCTAGGTAGGTACCAACATCGTTTTTCGTCAACCTAAATATGTCTAAGGCCAAAAATTTGAAATTAGAAAAATTCAAAAGTACCTACATACCTATCTACCTAGGTACCTACCTAATTCGTTTTTTCAAGAGGGTAGAAAGTAAAGTAGGACTCGGTATTTCAAAAATAGGTTATAATTTACCTAGGTACCTATAGGTATCAAGTAAGTAATTTGTTTCTGTAAGATAAAATGTATTCATGGGGTTGTTATATTCTCGTATTATGGATACGTATAGTACGGTTTGATGAAAATAAGTTTGCAACTAGGGGTAATTAAGGACGTTATAAGGACGTAGACTCACTTATTCAACAGGCAACGACCATACCACACTGAACACACCGGTTCTCGTCCGATCACCGCAGTTAAGCAGTGTTGGGCGCGGTTAGTACTTGGATGGGTGACCGCTTGGGAACACCGCGTGCCGTTGCCCTTTTTGCGATTTTTTTTAGTAAAACTTATTAAATTCCTACATTTTAGATGTCAGATTGTTGAAATCTACCTGTTTTTTTTTTTTTTTTTCAAAGTATTAAAATTAAAAAGTTCTAAATTAATTACTTGCAACATCTATAGGTATCTAAAAGCAAAACAAAATCCTCAATATATCCTATTAAATAGTTCATCTTCACAGATCCTTGTTGCATCGGGAATTACTTAATTTCTAAATATGCCAATAGATCCATTTGGGTAACAATTTTTAATTAGATATCTACCTATTTAAGGATGTGTCTACGCTAGGTAGGTACCAACATCGTTTTTCGTCAACCTAAACATGTCTAAGGCCAAAAAGTTGAAATTAGAAAAATTCAAAAGTACCTACATACCTATCTACCTAGGTACCTACCTAATTCGTTTTTTCAAGAGGGTAGAAAATAAAGTAGGACTCGGTATTTCAAAAATGGGTTATAATTTACCTAGGTACCTATAGGTATCAAGTAAGTAATTTGTTTCTGTAAGATAAAATGTATTCATGGGGTTGATATATTCTCGTATTATGGATACGTATAGTACGGTTTGATGAAAATAAGTTTGCAACTAGGGGTAATTAAGGACGTTATAAGGACGTAGACTCACTTATTCAACAGGCAACGACCATACCACACTGAACACACCGGTTCTCGTCCGATCACCGCAGTTAAGCAGTGTTGGGCGCGGTTAGTACTTGGATGGGTGACCGCTTGGGAACACCGCGTGCCGTTGCCCTTTTTGCGATTTTTTTTTAGTAAAACTTATTAAATTCCTACATTTTAGATGTCAGATTGTTGAAATCTACCTGTTTTTTTTTCAAAGTATTAAAATTAAAAAGTTCGAAATTAATTACTTGCAACATCTATAGGTATCTAAAAGCAAAACAAAATCCTCAATATATCCTATTAAATAGTTCATCCTCACAGATCCTTGTTGTATCGGGAATTACTTAATTTCTAAATATGCCAATAGATCCATTTGGGTAACAATTTTTAATTAGATATCTACCTATTTAAGGATGTGTCTACGCTAGGTAGGTACCAACATCGTTTTTCGTCAACCTAAATATGTCTAAGGCCAAAAATTTGAAATTAGAAAAATTCAAAAGTACCTACATACCTATCTACCTAGGTACCTACCTAATTCGTTTTTTCAAGAGGGTAGAAAGTAAAGTAGGACTCGGTATTTCAAAAATAGGTTATAATTTACCTAGGTACCTATAGGTATCAAGTAAGTAATTTGTTTCTGTAAGATAAAATGTATTCATGGGGTTGTTATATTCTCGTATTATGGATACGTATAGTACGGTTTGATGAAAATAAGTTTGCAACTAGGGGTAATTAAGGACGTTATAAGGACGTAGACTCACTTATTCAACAGGCAACGACCATACCACACTGAACACACCGGTTCTCGTCCGATCACCGCAGTTAAGCAGTGTTGGGCGCGGTTAGTACTTGGATGGGTGACCGCTTGGGAACACCGCGTGCCGTTGCCCTTTTTGCGATTTTTTTTAGTAAAACTTATTAAATTCCTACATTTTAGATGTCAGATTGTTGAAATCTACCTGTTTTTTTTCAAAGTATTAAAATTAAAAAGTTCGAAATTAATTACTTGCAACATCTATAGGTATCTAAAAGCAAAACAAAATCCTCAATATATCCTATTAAATAGTTCATCCTCACAGATCCTTGTTGTATCGGGAATTACTTAATTTCTAAATATGCCAATAGATCCATTTGGGTAACAATTTTTAATTAGATATCTACCTATTTAAGGATGTGTCTACGCTAGGTAGGTACCAACATCGTTTTTCGTCAACCTAAATATGTCTAAGGCCAAAAATTTGAAATTAGAAAAATTCAAAAGTACCTACATACCTATCTACCTAGGTACCTACCTAATTCGTTTTTTCAAGAGGGTAGAAAGTAAAGTAGGACTCGGTATTTCAAAAATAGGTTATAATTTACCTAGGTACCTATAGGTATCAAGTAAGTAATTTGTTTCTGTAAGATAAAATGTATTCATGGGGTTGTTATATTCTCGTATTATGGATACGTATAGTACGGTTTGATGAAAATAAGTTTGCAACTAGGGGTAATTAAGGACGTTATAAGGACGTAGACTCACTTATTCAACAGGCAACGACCATACCACACTGAACACACCGGTTCTCGTCCGATCACCGCAGTTAAGCAGTGTTGGGCGCGGTTAGTACTTGGATGGGTGACCGCTTGGGAACACCGCGTGCCGTTGCCCTTTTTGCGATTTTTTTTAGTAAAACTTATTAAATTCCTACATTTTAGATGTCAGATTGTTGAAATCTACCTGTTTTTTTTTCAAAGTATTAAAATTAAAAAGTTCCAAATTAATTACTTGCAACATCTATAGGTATCTAAAAGCAAAACAAAATCCTCAATATATCCTATTAAATAGTTCATCCTCACAGATCCTTGTTGCATCGGGAATTACTTAATTTCTAAATATCCCAATAGATCCATTTGGGTAACAATTTTTAATTAGATATCTACCTATTTAAGGATGTGTCTACGCTAGGTAGGTACCAACATCGTTTTTCGTCAACCTAAATATGTCTAAGGCCAAAAAAATGAAATTAGAAAAATTCAAAAGTACCTACATACCTATCTACCTAGGTACCTACCTAATTCGTTTTTTCAAGAGGGTAGAAAATAAAGTAGGACTCGGTATTTCAAAAATAGGTTAGGTATAATTTACCTAGGTACCAAGTAAGTAATTTGTTTCTGTAAGATAAAATGTATTCATGGGGTTGTTATATTCTCGTATTATGGATACGTATAGTACGGTTTGATGAAAATAAGTTTGCAACTAGGGGTAATTAAGGACGTTATAAGGACGTAGACTCACTTATTCAACAGGCAACGACCATACCACACTGAACACACCGGTTCTCGTCCGATCACCGCAGTTAAGCAGTGTTGGGCGCGGTTAGTACTTGGATGGGTGACCGCTTGGGAACACCGCGTGCCGTTGCCCTTTTTGCGATTTTTTTTAGTAAAACTTATTAAATTCCTACATTTTAGATGTCAGATTGTTGAAATCTACCTGTTTTTTTTTTTTTTTTCAAAGTATTAAAATTAAAAAGTTCTAAATTAATTACTTGCAACATCTATAGGTATCTAAAAGCAAAACAAAATCCTCAATATATCCTATTAAATAGTTCATCCTCACAGATCCTTGTTGCATCGGGAATTACTTAATTTCTAAATATGCCAATAGATCCATTTGGGTAACAATTTTTAATTAGATATCTACCTATTTAAGGATGTGTCTACGCTAGGTAGGTACCAACATCGTTTTTCGTCAACCTAAATATGTCTAAGGCCAAAAAAATGAAATTAGAAAAATTCAAAAGTACCTACATACCTATCTACCTAGGTACCTATCTACCTAGGTACCTACCTAATTCGTTTTTTCAAGAGGGTAGAAAATAAAGTAGGACTCGGTATTTCAAAAATAGGTTAGGTATAATTTACCTAGGTACCAAGTAAGTAATTTGTTTCTGTAAGATAAAATGTATTCATGGGGTTGTTATATTCTCGTATTATGGATACGTATAGTACGGTTTGATGAAAATAAGTTTGCAACTAGGGGTAATTAAGGACGTTATAAGGACGTAGACTCACTTATTCAACAGGCAACGACCATACCACACTGAACACACCGGTTCTCGTCCGATCACCGCAGTTAAGCAGTGTTGGGCGCGGTTAGTACTTGGATGGGTGACCGCTTGGGAACACCGCGTGCCGTTGCCCTTTTTGCGATTTTTTTTAGTAAAACTTATTAAATTCCTACATTTTAGATGTCAGATTGTTGAAATCTACCTGTTTTTTTTCAAAGTATTAAAATTAAAAAGTTCGAAATTAATTACTTGCAACATCTATAGGTATCTAAAAGCAAAACAAAATCCTCAATATATCCTATTAAATAGTTCATCCTCACAGATCCTTGTTGTATCGGGAATTACTTAATTTCTAAATATGCCAATAGATCCATTTGGGTAACAATTTTTAATTAGATATCTACCTATTTAAGGATGTGTCTACGCTAGGTAGGTACCAACATCGTTTTTCGTCAACCTAAATATGTCTAAGGCCAAAAATTTGAAATTAGAAAAATTCAAAAGTACCTACATACCTATCTACCTAGGTACCTACCTAATTCGTTTTTTCAAGAGGGTAGAAAGTAAAGTAGGACTCGGTATTTCAAAAATAGGTTATAATTTACCTAGGTACCTATAGGTATCAAGTAAGTAATTTGTTTCTGTAAGATAAAATGTATTCATGGGGTTGTTATATTCTCGTATTATGGATACGTATAGTACGGTTTGATGAAAATAAGTTTGCAACTAGGGGTAATTAAGGACGTTATAAGGACGTAGACTCACTTATTCAACAGGCAACGACCATACCACACTGAACACACCGGTTCTCGTCCGATCACCGCAGTTAAGCAGTGTTGGGCGCGGTTAGTACTTGGATGGGTGACCGCTTGGGAACACCGCGTGCCGTTGCCCTTTTTGCGATTTTTTTTAGTAAAACTTATTAAATTCCTACATTTTAGATGTCAGATTGTTGAAATCTACCTGTTTTTTTTTCAAAGTATTAAAATTAAAAAGTTCCAAATTAATTACTTGCAACATCTATAGGTATCTAAAAGCAAAACAAAATCCTCAATATATCCTATTAAATAGTTCATCCTCACAGATCCTTGTTGCATCGGGAATTACTTAATTTCTAAATATCCCAATAGATCCATTTGGGTAACAATTTTTAATTAGATATCTACCTATTTAAGGATGTGTCTACGCTAGGTAGGTACCAACATCGTTTTTCGTCAACCTAAATATGTCTAAGGCCAAAAAAATGAAATTAGAAAAATTCAAAAGTACCTACATACCTATCTACCTAGGTACCTACCTAATTCGTTTTTTCAAGAGGGTAGAAAATAAAGTAGGACTCGGTATTTCAAAAATAGGTTAGGTATAATTTACCTAGGTACCAAGTAAGTAATTTGTTTCTGTAAGATAAAATGTATTCATGGGGTTGTTATATTCTCGTATTATGGATACGTATAGTACGGTTTGATGAAAATAAGTTTGCAACTAGGGGTAATTAAGGACGTTATAAGGACGTAGACTCACTTATTCAACAGGCAACGACCATACCACACTGAACACACCGGTTCTCGTCCGATCACCGCAGTTAAGCAGTGTTGGGCGCGGTTAGTACTTGGATGGGTGACCGCTTGGGAACACCGCGTGCCGTTGCCCTTTTTGCGATTTTTTTTAGTAAAACTTATTAAATTCCTACATTTTAGATGTCAGATTGTTGAAATCTACCTGTTTTTTTTTTTTTTTTCAAAGTATTAAAATTAAAAAGTTCTAAATTAATTACTTGCAACATCTATAGGTATCTAAAAGCAAAACAAAATCCTCAATATATCCTATTAAATAGTTCATCTTCACAGATCCTTGTTGCATCGGGAATTACTTAATTTCTAAATATGCCAATAGATCCATTTGGGTAACAATTTTTAATTAGATATCTACCTATTTAAGGATGTGTCTACGCTAGGTAGGTACCAACATCGTTTTTCGTCAACCTAAACATGTCTAAGGCCAAAAAGTTGAAATTAGAAAAATTCAAAAGTACCTACATACCTATCTACCTAGGTACCTACCTAATTCGTTTTTTCAAGAGGGTAGAAAATAAAGTAGGACTCGGTATTTCAAAAATGGGTTATAATTTACCTAGGTACCTATAGGTATCAAGTAAGTAATTTGTTTCTGTAAGATAAAATGTATTCATGGGGTTGATATATTCTCGTATTATGGATACGTATAGTACGGTTTGATGAAAATAAGTTTGCAACTAGGGGTAATTAAGGACGTTATAAGGACGTAGACTCACTTATTCAACAGGCAACGACCATACCACACTGAACACACCGGTTCTCGTCCGATCACCGCAGTTAAGCAGTGTTGGGCGCGGTTAGTACTTGGATGGGTGACCGCTTGGGAACACCGCGTGCCGTTGCCCTTTTTGCGATTTTTTTTAGTAAAACTTATTAAATTCCTACATTTTAGATGTCAGATTGTTGAAATCTACCTGTTTTTTTTTCAAAGTATTAAAATTAAAAAGTTCGAAATTAATTACTTGCAACATCTATAGGTATCTAAAAGCAAAACAAAATCCTCAATATATCCTATTAAATAGTTCATCCTCACAGATCCTTGTTGTATCGGGAATTACTTAATTTCTAAATATGCCAATAGATCCATTTGGGTAACAATTTTTAATTAGATATCTACCTATTTAAGGATGTGTCTACGCTAGGTAGGTACCAACATCGTTTTTCGTCAACCTAAATATGTCTAAGGCCAAAAATTTGAAATTAGAAAAATTCAAAAGTACCTACATACCTATCTACCTAGGTACCTACCTAATTCGTTTTTTCAAGAGGGTAGAAAGTAAAGTAGGACTCGGTATTTCAAAAATAGGTTATAATTTACCTAGGTACCTATAGGTATCAAGTAAGTAATTTGTTTCTGTAAGATAAAATGTATTCATGGGGTTGTTATATTCTCGTATTATGGATACGTATAGTACGGTTTGATGAAAATAAGTTTGCAACTAGGGGTAATTAAGGACGTTATAAGGACGTAGACTCACTTATTCAACAGGCAACGACCATACCACACTGAACACACCGGTTCTCGTCCGATCACCGCAGTTAAGCAGTGTTGGGCGCGGTTAGTACTTGGATGGGTGACCGCTTGGGAACACCGCGTGCCGTTGCCCTTTTTGCGATTTTTTTTAGTAAAACTTATTAAATTCCTACATTTTAGATGTCAGATTGTTGAAATCTACCTGTTTTTTTTTCAAAGTATTAAAATTAAAAAGTTCCAAATTAATTACTTGCAACATCTATAGGTATCTAAAAGCAAAACAAAATCCTCAATATATCCTATTAAATAGTTCATCCTCACAGATCCTTGTTGCATCGGGAATTACTTAATTTCTAAATATCCCAATAGATCCATTTGGGTAACAATTTTTAATTAGATATCTACCTATTTAAGGATGTGTCTACGCTAGGTAGGTACCAACATCGTTTTTCGTCAACCTAAATATGTCTAAGGCCAAAAAAATGAAATTAGAAAAATTCAAAAGTACCTACATACCTATCTACCTAGGTACCTACCTAATTCGTTTTTTCAAGAGGGTAGAAAATAAAGTAGGACTCGGTATTTCAAAAATAGGTTAGGTATAATTTACCTAGGTACCAAGTAAGTAATTTGTTTCTGTAAGATAAAATGTATTCATGGGGTTGTTATATTCTCGTATTATGGATACGTATAGTACGGTTTGATGAGAATAAGTTTGCAACTAGGGGTAATTAAGGACGTTATAAGGACGTAGACTCACTTATTCAACAGGCAACGACCATACCACACTGAACACACCGGTTCTCGTCCGATCACCGCAGTTAAGCAGTGTTGGGCGCGGTTAGTACTTGGATGGGTGACCGCTTGGGAACACCGCGTGCCGTTGCCCTTTTTGCGATTTTTTTTAGTAAAACTTATTAAATTCCTACATTTTAGATGTCAGATTGTTGAAATCTACCTGTTTTTTTTTTTTTTTTCAAAGTATTAAAATTAAAAAGTTCTAAATTAATTACTTGCAAAACAAAATCCTCAATATATCCTATTAAATAGTTCATCTTCACAGATCCTTGTTGCATCGGGAATTACTTAATTTCTAAATATGCCAATAGATCCATTTGGGTAACAATTTTTAATTAGATATCTACCTATTTAAGGATGTGTCTACGCTAGGTAGGTACCAACATCGTTTTTCGTCAACCTAAATATGTCTAAGGCCAAAAATTTGAAATTAGAAAAATTCAAAAGTACCTACATACCTATCTACCTAGGTACCTACCTAATTCGTTTTTTCAAGAGGGTAGAAAGTAAAGTAGGACTCGGTATTTCAAAAATAGGTTATAATTTACCTAGGTACCTATAGGTATCAAGTAAGTAATTTGTTTCTGTAAGATAAAATGTATTCATGGGGTTGTTATATTCTCGTATTATGGATACGTATAGTACGGTTTGATGAAAATAAGTTTGCAACTAGGGGTAATTAAGGACGTTATAAGGACGTAGACTCACTTATTCAACAGGCAACGACCATACCACACTGAACACACCGGTTCTCGTCCGATCACCGCAGTTAAGCAGTGTTGGGCGCGGTTAGTACTTGGATGGGTGACCGCTTGGGAACACCGCGTGCCGTTGCCCTTTTTGCGATTTTTTTTAGTAAAACTTATTAAATTCCTACATTTTAGATGTCAGATTGTTGAAATCTACCTGTTTTTTTTTCAAAGTATTAAAATTAAAAAGTTCCAAATTAATTACTTGCAACATCTATAGGTATCTAAAAGCAAAACAAAATCCTCAATATATCCTATTAAATAGTTCATCCTCACAGATCCTTGTTGCATCGGGAATTACTTAATTTCTAAATATCCCAATAGATCCATTTGGGTAACAATTTTTAATTAGATATCTACCTATTTAAGGATGTGTCTACGCTAGGTAGGTACCAACATCGTTTTTCGTCAACCTAAATATGTCTAAGGCCAAAAAAATGAAATTAGAAAAATTCAAAAGTACCTACATAGCTATCTACCTAGGTACCTATCTACCTAGGTACCTACCTAATTCGTTTTTTCAAGAGGGTAGAAAATAAAGTAGGACTCGGTATTTCAAAAATAGTTTAGGTATAATTTACCTAGGTACCAAGTAAGTAATTTGTTTCTGTAAGATAAAATGTATTCATGGGGTTGTTATATTCTCGTATTATGGATACGTATAGTACGGTTTGATGAAAATAAGTTTGCAACTAGGGGTAATTAAGGACGTTATAAGGACGTAGACTCACTTATTCAACAGGCAACGACCATACCACACTGAACACACCGGTTCTCGTCCGATCACCGCAGTTAAGCAGTGTTGGGCGCGGTTAGTACTTGGATGGGTGACCGCTTGGGAACACCGCGTGCCGTTGCCCTTTTTGCGATTTTTTTTAGTAAAACTTATTAAATTCCTACATTTTAGATGTCAGATTGTTGAAATCTACCTGTTTTTTTTTTTTTTTTCAAAGTATTAAAATTAAAAAGTTCTAAATTAATTACTTGCAACATCTATAGGTATCTAAAAGCAAAACAAAATCCTCAATATATCCTATTAAATAGTTCATCTTCACAGATCCTTGTTGCATCGGGAATTACTTAATTTCTAAATATGCCAATAGATCCATTTGGGTAACAATTTTTAATTAGATATCTACCTATTTAAGGATGTGTCTACGCTAGGTAGGTACCAACATCGTTTTTCGTCAACCTAAATATGTCTAAGGCCAAAAATTTGAAATTAGAAAAATTCAAAAGTACCTACATACCTATCTACCTAGGTACCTACCTAATTCGTTTTTTCAAGAGGGTAGAAAGTAAAGTAGGACTCGGTATTTCAAAAATAGGTTATAATTTACCTAGGTACCTATAGGTATCAAGTAAGTAATTTGTTTCTGTAAGATAAAATGTATTCATGGGGTTGTTATATTCTCGTATTATGGATACGTATAGTACGGTTTGATGAAAATAAGTTTGCAACTAGGGGTAATTAAGGACGTTATAAGGACGTAGACTCACTTATTCAACAGGCAACGACCATACCACACTGAACACACCGGTTCTCGTCCGATCACCGCAGTTAAGCAGTGTTGGGCGCGGTTAGTACTTGGATGGGTGACCGCTTGGGAACACCGCGTGCCGTTGCCCTTTTTGCGATTTTTTTTAGTAAAACTTATTAAATTCCTACATTTTAGATGTCAGATTGTTGAAATCTACCTGTTTTTTTTTTTTTTTTCAAAGTATTAAAATTAAAAAGTTCTAAATTAATTACTTGCAACGTCTATAGGTATCTAAAAGCAAAACAAAATCCTCAATATATCCTATTAAATAGTTCATCTTCACAGATCCTTGTTGCATCGGGAATTACTTAATTTCTAAATATGCCAATAGATCCATTTGGGTAACAATTTTTAATTAGATACCTATCTACCTATTTAAGGATGTGTCTACGCTAGGTAGGTACCAACATCGTTTTTCGTCAACCTAAACATGTCTAAGGCCAAAAAGTTGAAATTAGAAAAATTCAAAAGTACCTACATACCTATCTACCTAGGTACCTACCTAATTCGTTTTTTCAAGAGGGTAGAAAATAAAGTAGGACTCGGTATTTCAAAAATGGGTTATAATTTACCTAGGTACCTATAGGTATCAAGTAAGTAATTTGTTTCTGTAAGATAAAATGTATTCATGGGGTTGATATATTCTCGTATTATGGATACGTATAGTACGGTTTGATGAAAATAAGTTTGCAACTAGGGGTAATTAAGGACGTTATAAGGACGTAGACTCACTTATTCAACAGGCAACGACCATACCACACTGAACACACCGGTTCTCGTCCGATCACCGCAGTTAAGCAGTGTTGGGCGCGGTTAGTACTTGGATGGGTGACCGCTTGGGAACACCGCGTGCCGTTGCCCTTTTTGCGATTTTTTTTAGTAAAACTTATTAAATTCCTACATTTTAGATGTCAGATTGTTGAAATCTACCTGTTTTTTTTTCAAAGTATTAAAATTAAAAAGTTCGAAATTAATTACTTGCAACATCTATAGGTATCTAAAAGCAAAACAAAATCCTCAATATATCCTATTAAATAGTTCATCCTCACAGATCCTTGTTGTATCGGGAATTACTTAATTTCTAAATATGCCAATAGATCCATTTGGGTAACAATTTTTAATTAGATATCTACCTATTTAAGGATGTGTCTACGCTAGGTAGGTACCAACATCGTTTTTCGTCAACCTAAATATGTCTAAGGCCAAAAATTTGAAATTAGAAAAATTCAAAAGTACCTACATACCTATCTACCTAGGTACCTACCTAATTCGTTTTTTCAAGAGGGTAGAAAGTAAAGTAGGACTCGGTATTTCAAAAATAGGTTATAATTTACCTAGGTACCTATAGGTATCAAGTAAGTAATTTGTTTCTGTAAGATAAAATGTATTCATGGGGTTGTTATATTCTCGTATTATGGATACGTATAGTACGGTTTGATGAAAATAAGTTTGCAACTAGGGGTAATTAAGGACGTTATAAGGACGTAGACTCACTTATTCAACAGGCAACGACCATACCACACTGAACACACCGGTTCTCGTCCGATCACCGCAGTTAAGCAGTGTTGGGCGCGGTTAGTACTTGGATGGGTGACCGCTTGGGAACACCGCGTGCCGTTGCCCTTTTTGCGATTTTTTTTAGTAAAACTTATTAAATTCCTACATTTTAGATGTCAGATTGTTGAAATCTACCTGTTTTTTTTTCAAAGTATTAAAATTAAAAAGTTCCAAATTAATTACTTGCAACATCTATAGGTATCTAAAAGCAAAACAAAATCCTCAATATATCCTATTAAATAGTTCATCCTCACAGATCCTTGTTGCATCGGGAATTACTTAATTTCTAAATATCCCAATAGATCCATTTGGGTAACAATTTTTAATTAGATATCTACCTATTTAAGGATGTGTCTACGCTAGGTAGGTACCAACATCGTTTTTCGTCAACCTAAATATGTCTAAGGCCAAAAAAATGAAATTAGAAAAATTCAAAAGTACCTACATAGCTATCTACCTAGGTACCTATCTACCTAGGTACCTACCTAATTCGTTTTTTCAAGAGGGTAGAAAATAAAGTAGGACTCGGTATTTCAAAAATAGTTTAGGTATAATTTACCTAGGTACCAAGTAAGTAATTTGTTTCTGTAAGATAAAATGTATTCATGGGGTTGTTATATTCTCGTATTATGGATACGTATAGTACGGTTTGATGAAAATAAGTTTGCAACTAGGGGTAATTAAGGACGTTATAAGGACGTAGACTCACTTATTCAACAGGCAACGACCATACCACACTGAACACACCGGTTCTCGTCCGATCACCGCAGTTAAGCAGTGTTGGGCGCGGTTAGTACTTGGATGGGTGACCGCTTGGGAACACCGCGTGCCGTTGCACTTTTTGCGATTTTTTTTAGTAAAACTTATTAAATTCCTACATTTTAGATGTCAGATTGTTGAAATCTACCTGTTTTTTTTTTCAAAGTATTAAAATTAAAAAGTTCCAAATTAATTACTTGCAACATCTATAGGTATCTAAAAGCAAAACAAAATCCTCAATATATCCTATTAAATAGTTCATCCTCACAGATCCTTGTTGCATCGGGAATTACTTAATTTCTAAATATCCCAATAGATCCATTTGGGTAACAATTTTTAATTAGATATCTACCTATTTAAGGATGTGTCTACGCTAGGTAGGTACCAACATCGTTTTTCGTCAACCTAAATATGTCTAAGGCCAAAAAAATGAAATTAGAAAAATTCAAAAGTACCTACATACCTATCTACCTAGGTACCTACCTAATTCGTTTTTTCAAGAGGGTAGAAAATAAAGTAGGACTCGGTATTTCAAAAATAGGTTAGGTATAATTTACCTAGGTACCAAGTAAGTAATTTGTTTCTGTAAGATAAAATGTATTCATGGGGTTGTTATATTCTCGTATTATGGATACGTATAGTACGGTTTGATGAAAATAAGTTTGCAACTAGGGGTAATTAAGGACGTTATAAGGACGTAGACTCACTTATTCAACAGGCAACGACCATACCACACTGAACACACCGGTTCTCGTCCGATCACCGCAATTAAGCAGTGTTGGGCGCGGTTAGTACTTGGATGGGTGACCGCTTGGGAACACCGCGTGCCGTTGCCCTTTTTGCGATTTTTTTTAGTAAAACTTATTAAATTCCTACATTTTAGATGTCAGATTGTTGAAATCTACCTGTTTTTTTTTTTTTTTTCAAAGTATTAAAATTAAAAAGTTCTAAATTAATTACTTGCAACATCTATAGGTATCTAAAAGCAAAACAAAATCCTCAATATATCCTATTAAATAGTTCATCTTCACAGATCCTTGTTGCATCGGGAATTACTTAATTTCTAAATATGCCAATAGATCCATTTGGGTAACAATTTTTAATTAGATATCTACCTATTTAAGGATGTGTCTACGCTAGGTAGGTACCAACATCGTTTTTCGTCAACCTAAATATGTCTAAGGCCAAAAATTTGAAATTAGAAAAATTCAAAAGTACCTACATACCTATCTACCTAGGTACCTACCTAATTCGTTTTTTCAAGAGGGTAGAAAGTAAAGTAGGACTCGGTATTTCAAAAATAGGTTATAATTTACCTAGGTACCTATAGGTATCAAGTAAGTAATTTGTTTCTGTAAGATAAAATGTATTCATGGGGTTGTTATATTCTCGTATTATGGATACGTATAGTACGGTTTGATGAAAATAAGTTTGCAACTAGGGGTAATTAAGGACGTTATAAGGACGTAGACTTACTTATTCAACAGGCAACGACCATACCACACTGAACACACCGGTTCTCGTCCGATCACCGCAGTTAAGCAGTGTTGGGCGCGGTTAGTACTTGGATGGGTGACCGCTTGGGAACACCGCGTGCCGTTGCCCTTTTTGCGATTTTTTTTAGTAAAACTTATTAAATTCCTACATTTTAGATGTCAGATTGTTGAAATCTACCTGTTTTTTTTTTTTTTTCAAAGTATTAAAATTAAAAAGTTCTAAATTAATTACTTGCAACATCTATAGGTATCTAAAAGCAAAACAAAATCCTCAATATATCCTATTAAATAGTTCATCTTCACAGATCCTTGTTGCATCGGGAATTACTTAATTTCTAAATATGCCAATAGATCCATTTGGGTAACAATTTTTAATTAGATATCTACCTATTTAAGGATGTGTCTACGCTAGGTAGGTACCAACATCGTTTTTCGTCAACCTAAACATGTCTAAGGCCAAAAAGTTGAAATTAGAAAAATTCAAAAGTACCTACATACCTATCTACCTAGGTACCTACCTAATTCGTTTTTTCAAGAGGGTAGAAAATAAAGTAGGACTCGGTATTTCAAAAATGGGTTATAATTTACCTAGGTACCTATAGGTATCAAGTAAGTAATTTGTTTCTGTAAGATAAAATGTATTCATGGGGTTGATATATTCTCGTATTATGGATACGTATAGTACGGTTTGATGAAAATAAGTTTGCAACTAGGGGTAATTAAGGACGTTATAAGGACGTAGACTCACTTATTCAACAGGCAACGACCATACCACACTGAACACACCGGTTCTCGTCCGATCACCGCAGTTAAGCAGTGTTGGGCGCGGTTAGTACTTGGATGGGTGACCGCTTGGGAACACCGCGTGCCGTTGCCCTTTTTGCGATTTTTTTTAGTAAAACTTATTAAATTCCTACATTTTAGATGTCAGATTGTTGAAATCTACCTGTTTTTTTTTCAAAGTATTAAAATTAAAAAGTTCGAAATTAATTACTTGCAACATCTATAGGTATCTAAAAGCAAAACAAAATCCTCAATATATCCTATTAAATAGTTCATCCTCACAGATCCTTGTTGTATCGGGAATTACTTAATTTCTAAATATGCCAATAGATCCATTTGGGTAACAATTTTTAATTAGATATCTACCTATTTAAGGATGTGTCTACGCTAGGTAGGTACCAACATCGTTTTTCGTCAACCTAAATATGTCTAAGGCCAAAAATTTGAAATTAGAAAAATTCAAAAGTACCTACATACCTATCTACCTAGGTACCTACCTAATTCGTTTTTTCAAGAGGGTAGAAAGTAAAGTAGGACTCGGTATTTCAAAAATAGGTTATAATTTACCTAGGTACCTATAGGTATCAAGTAAGTAATTTGTTTCTGTAAGATAAAATGTATTCATGGGGTTGTTATATTCTCGTATTATGGATACGTATAGTACGGTTTGATGAAAATAAGTTTGCAACTAGGGGTAATTAAGGACGTTATAAGGACGTAGACTCACTTATTCAACAGGCAACGACCATACCACACTGAACACACCGGTTCTCGTCCGATCACCGCAGTTAAGCAGTGTTGGGCGCGGTTAGTACTTGGATGGGTGACCGCTTGGGAACACCGCGTGCCGTTGCCCTTTTTGCGATTTTTTTTAGTAAAACTTATTAAATTCCTACATTTTAGATGTCAGATTGTTGAAATCTACCTGTTTTTTTTTTTTTTTTCAAAGTATTAAAATTAAAAAGTTCTAAATTAATTACTTGCAACATCTATAGGTATCTAAAAGCAAAACAAAATCCTCAATATATCCTATTAAATAGTTCATCTTCACAGATCCTTGTTGCATCGGGAATTACTTAATTTCTAAATATGCCAATAGATCCATTTGGGTAACAATTTTTAATTAGATATCTACCTATTTAAGGATGTGTCTACGCTAGGTAGGTACCAACATCGTTTTTCGTCAACCTAAATATGTCTAAGGCCAAAAATTTGAAATTAGAAAAATTCAAAAGTACCTACATACCTATCTACCTAGGTACCTACCTAATTCGTTTTTTCAAGAGGGTAGAAAGTAAAGTAGGACTCGGTATTTCAAAAATAGGTTATAATTTACCTAGGTACCTATAGGTATCAAGTAAGTAATTTGTTTCTGTAAGATAAAATGTATTCATGGGGTTGTTATATTCTCGTATTATGGATACGTATAGTACGGTTTGATGAAAATAAGTTTGCAACTAGGGGTAATTAAGGACGTTATAAGGACGTAGACTCACTTATTCAACAGGCAACGACCATACCACACTGAACACACCGGTTCTCGTCCGATCACCGCAGTTAAGCAGTGTTGGGCGCGGTTAGTACTTGGATGGGTGACCGCTTGGGAACACCGCGTGCCGTTGCCCTTTTTGCGATTTTTTTTAGTAAAACTTATTAAATTCCTACATTTTAGATGTCAGATTGTTGAAATCTACCTGTTTTTTTTTTTTTTTCAAAGTATTAAAATTAAAAAGTTCTAAATTAATTACTTGCAACATCTATAGGTATCTAAAAGCAAAACAAAATCCTCAATATATCCTATTAAATAGTTCATCTTCACAGATCCTTGTTGCATCGGGAATTACTTAATTTCTAAATATGCCAATAGATCCATTTGGGTAACAATTTTTAATTAGATATCTACCTATTTAAGGATGTGTCTACGCTAGGTAGGTACCAACATCGTTTTTCGTCAACCTAAATATGTCTAAGGCCAAAAATTTGAAATTAGAAAAATTCAAAAGTACCTACATACCTATCTACCTAGGTACCTACCTAATTCGTTTTTTCAAGAGGGTAGAAAGTAAAGTAGGACTCGGTATTTCAAAAATAGGTTATAATTTACCTAGGTACCTATAGGTATCAAGTAAGTAATTTGTTTCTGTAAGATAAAATGTATTCATGGGGTTGTTATATTCTCGTATTATGGATACGTATAGTACGGTTTGATGAAAATAAGTTTGCAACTAGGGGTAATTAAGGACGTTATAAGGACGTAGACTCACTTATTCAACAGGCAACGACCATACCACACTGAACACACCGGTTCTCGTCCGATCACCGCAGTTAAGCAGTGTTGGGCGCGGTTAGTACTTGGATGGGTGACCGCTTGGGAACACCGCGTGCCGTTGCCCTTTTTGCGATTTTTTTTAGTAAAACTTATTAAATTCCTACATTTTAGATGTCAGATTGTTGAAATCTACCTGTTTTTTTTTCAAAGTATTAAAATTAAAAAGTTCCAAATTAATTACTTGCAACATCTATAGGTATCTAAAAGCAAAACAAAATCCTCAATATATCCTATTAAATAGTTCATCCTCACAGATCCTTGTTGCATCGGGAATTACTTAATTTCTAAATATCCCAATAGATCCATTTGGGTAACAATTTTTAATTAGATATCTACCTATTTAAGGATGTGTCTACGCTAGGTAGGTACCAACATCGTTTTTCGTCAACCTAAATATGTCTAAGGCCAAAAAAATGAAATTAGAAAAATTCAAAAGTACCTACATACCTATCTACCTAGGTACCTACCTAATTCGTTTTTTCAAGAGGGTAGAAAATAAAGTAGGACTCGGTATTTCAAAAATAGGTTAGGTATAATTTACCTAGGTACCAAGTAAGTAATTTGTTTCTGTAAGATAAAATGTATTCATGGGGTTGTTATATTCTCGTATTATGGATACGTATAGTACGGTTTGATGAGAATAAGTTTGCAACTAGGGGTAATTAAGGACGTTATAAGGACGTAGACTCACTTATTCAACAGGCAACGACCATACCACACTGAACACACCGGTTCTCGTCCGATCACCGCAGTTAAGCAGTGTTGGGCGCGGTTAGTACTTGGATGGGTGACCGCTTGGGAACACCGCGTGCCGTTGCCCTTTTTGCGATTTTTTTTAGTAAAACTTATTAAATTCCTACATTTTAGATGTCAGATTGTTGAAATCTACCTGTTTTTTTTTTTTTTTTCAAAGTATTAAAATTAAAAAGTTCTAAATTAATTACTTGCAAAACAAAATCCTCAATATATCCTATTAAATAGTTCATCTTCACAGATCCTTGTTGCATCGGGAATTACTTAATTTCTAAATATGCCAATAGATCCATTTGGGTAACAATTTTTAATTAGATATCTACCTATTTAAGGATGTGTCTACGCTAGGTAGGTACCAACATCGTTTTTCGTCAACCTAAATATGTCTAAGGCCAAAAATTTGAAATTAGAAAAATTCAAAAGTACCTACATACCTATCTACCTAGGTACCTACCTAATTCGTTTTTTCAAGAGGGTAGAAAGTAAAGTAGGACTCGGTATTTCAAAAATAGGTTATAATTTACCTAGGTACCTATAGGTATCAAGTAAGTAATTTGTTTCTGTAAGATAAAATGTATTCATGGGGTTGTTATATTCTCGTATTATGGATACGTATAGTACGGTTTGATGAAAATAAGTTTGCAACTAGGGGTAATTAAGGACGTTATAAGGACGTAGACTCACTTATTCAACAGGCAACGACCATACCACACTGAACACACCGGTTCTCGTCCGATCACCGCAGTTAAGCAGTGTTGGGCGCGGTTAGTACTTGGATGGGTGACCGCTTGGGAACACCGCGTGCCGTTGCCCTTTTTGCGATTTTTTTTAGTAAAACTTATTAAATTCCTACATTTTAGATGTCAGATTGTTGAAATCTACCTGTTTTTTTTTTTTTTTTCAAAGTATTAAAATTAAAAAGTTCTAAATTAATTACTTGCAACATCTATAGGTATCTAAAAGCAAAACAAAATCCTCAATATATCCTATTAAATAGTTCATCCTCACAGATCCTTGTTGTATCGGGAATTACTTAATTTCTAAATATGCCAATAGATCCATTTGGGTAACAATTTTTAATTAGATATCTACCTATTTAAGGATGTGTCTACGCTAGGTAGGTACCAACATCGTTTTTCGTCAACCTAAATATGTCTAAGGCCAAAAATTTGAAATTAGAAAAATTCAAAAGTACCTACATACCTATCTACCTAGGTACCTACCTAATTCGTTTTTTCAAGAGGGTAGAAAGTAAAGTAGGACTCGGTATTTCAAAAATAGGTTATAATTTACCTAGGTACCTATAGGTATCAAGTAAGTAATTTGTTTCTGTAAGATAAAATGTATTCATGGGGTTGTTATATTCTCGTATTATGGATACGTATAGTACGGTTTGATGAAAATAAGTTTGCAACTAGGGGTAATTAAGGACGTTATAAGGACGTAGACTCACTTATTCAACAGGCAACGACCATACCACACTGAACACACCGGTTCTCGTCCGATCACCGCAGTTAAGCAGTGTTGGGCGCGGTTAGTACTTGGATGGGTGACCGCTTGGGAACACCGCGTGCCGTTGCCCTTTTTGCGATTTTTTTTAGTAAAACTTATTAAATTCCTACATTTTAGATGTCAGATTGTTGAAATCTACCTGTTTTTTTTTCAAAGTATTAAAATTAAAAAGTTCCAAATTAATTACTTGCAACATCTATAGGTATCTAAAAGCAAAACAAAATCCTCAATATATCCTATTAAATAGTTCATCCTCACAGATCCTTGTTGCATCGGGAATTACTTAATTTCTAAATATCCCAATAGATCCATTTGGGTAACAATTTTTAATTAGATATCTACCTATTTAAGGATGTGTCTACGCTAGGTAGGTACCAACATCGTTTTTCGTCAACCTAAATATGTCTAAGGCCAAAAAAATGAAATTAGAAAAATTCAAAAGTACCTACATAGCTATCTACCTAGGTACCTATCTACCTAGGTACCTACCTAATTCGTTTTTTCAAGAGGGTAGAAAATAAAGTAGGACTCGGTATTTCAAAAATAGTTTAGGTATAATTTACCTAGGTACCAAGTAAGTAATTTGTTTCTGTAAGATAAAATGTATTCATGGGGTTGTTATATTCTCGTATTATGGATACGTATAGTACGGTTTGATGAAAATAAGTTTGCAACTAGGGGTAATTAAGGACGTTATAAGGACGTAGACTCACTTATTCAACAGGCAACGACCATACCACACTGAACACACCGGTTCTCGTCCGATCACCGCAGTTAAGCAGTGTTGGGCGCGGTTAGTACTTGGATGGGTGACCGCTTGGGAACACCGCGTGCCGTTGCACTTTTTGCGATTTTTTTTAGTAAAACTTATTAAATTCCTACATTTTAGATGTCAGATTGTTGAAATCTACCTGTTTTTTTTTTCAAAGTATTAAAATTAAAAAGTTCCAAATTAATTACTTGCAACATCTATAGGTATCTAAAAGCAAAACAAAATCCTCAATATATCCTATTAAATAGTTCATCCTCACAGATCCTTGTTGCATCGGGAATTACTTAATTTCTAAATATCCCAATAGATCCATTTGGGTAACAATTTTTAATTAGATATCTACCTATTTAAGGATGTGTCTACGCTAGGTAGGTACCAACATCGTTTTTCGTCAACCTAAATATGTCTAAGGCCAAAAAAATGAAATTAGAAAAATTCAAAAGTACCTACATACCTATCTACCTAGGTACCTACCTAATTCGTTTTTTCAAGAGGGTAGAAAATAAAGTAGGACTCGGTATTTCAAAAATAGGTTAGGTATAATTTACCTAGGTACCAAGTAAGTAATTTGTTTCTGTAAGATAAAATGTATTCATGGGGTTGTTATATTCTCGTATTATGGATACGTATAGTACGGTTTGATGAAAATAAGTTTGCAACTAGGGGTAATTAAGGACGTTATAAGGACGTAGACTCACTTATTCAACAGGCAACGACCATACCACACTGAACACACCGGTTCTCGTCCGATCACCGCAGTTAAGCAGTGTTGGGCGCGGTTAGTACTTGGATGGGTGACCGCTTGGGAACACCGCGTGCCGTTGCCCTTTTTGCGATTTTTTTTAGTAAAACTTATTAAATTCCTACATTTTAGATGTCAGATTGTTGAAATCTACCTGTTTTTTTTTCAAAGTATTAAAATTAAAAAGTTCCAAATTAATTACTTGCAACATCTATAGGTATCTAAAAGCAAAACAAAATCCTCAATATATCCTATTAAATAGTTCATCCTCACAGATCCTTGTTGCATCGGGAATTACTTAATTTCTAAATATCCCAATAGATCCATTTGGGTAACAATTTTTAATTAGATATCTACCTATTTAAGGATGTGTCTACGCTAGGTAGGTACCAACATCGTTTTTCGTCAACCTAAATATGTCTAAGGCCAAAAAAATGAAATTAGAAAAATTCAAAAGTACCTACATAGCTATCTACCTAGGTACCTATCTACCTAGGTACCTACCTAATTCGTTTTTTCAAGAGGGTAGAAAATAAAGTAGGACTCGGTATTTCAAAAATAGTTTAGGTATAATTTACCTAGGTACCAAGTAAGTAATTTGTTTCTGTAAGATAAAATGTATTCATGGGGTTGTTATATTCTCGTATTATGGATACGTATAGTACGGTTTGATGAAAATAAGTTTGCAACTAGGGGTAATTAAGGACGTTATAAGGACGTAGACTCACTTATTCAACAGGCAACGACCATACCACACTGAACACACCGGTTCTCGTCCGATCACCGCAGTTAAGCAGTGTTGGGCGCGGTTAGTACTTGGATGGGTGACCGCTTGGGAACACCGCGTGCCGTTGCACTTTTTGCGATTTTTTTTAGTAAAACTTATTAAATTCCTACATTTTAGATGTCAGATTGTTGAAATCTACCTGTTTTTTTTTTCAAAGT
Organism: Psylliodes chrysocephalus; assembly: GCA_927349885.1. Lineage (NCBI taxonomy): Eukaryota > Metazoa > Arthropoda > Insecta > Coleoptera > Chrysomelidae > Psylliodes > Psylliodes chrysocephalus. The sequence continues at coordinate 56,291,639 of OV651820.1, forward strand.
ATTAAAATTAAAAAGTTCCAAATTAATTACTTGCAACATCTATAGGTATCTAAAAGCAAAACAAAATCCTCAATATATCCTATTAAATAGTTCATCCTCACAGATCCTTGTTGCATCGGGAATTACTTAATTTCTAAATATCCCAATAGATCCATTTGGGTAACAATTTTTAATTAGATATCTACCTATTTAAGGATGTGTCTACGCTAGGTAGGTACCAACATCGTTTTTCGTCAACCTAAATATGTCTAAGGCCAAAAAAATGAAATTAGAAAAATTCAAAAGTACCTACATACCTATCTACCTAGGTACCTACCTAATTCGTTTTTTCAAGAGGGTAGAAAATAAAGTAGGACTCGGTATTTCAAAAATAGGTTAGGTATAATTTACCTAGGTACCAAGTAAGTAATTTGTTTCTGTAAGATAAAATGTATTCATGGGGTTGTTATATTCTCGTATTATGGATACGTATAGTACGGTTTGATGAAAATAAGTTTGCAACTAGGGGTAATTAAGGACGTTATAAGGACGTAGACTCACTTATTCAACAGGCAACGACCATACCACACTGAACACACCGGTTCTCGTCCGATCACCGCAGTTAAGCAGTGTTGGGCGCGGTTAGTACTTGGATGGGTGACCGCTTGGGAACACCGCGTGCCGTTGCCCTTTTTGCGATTTTTTTTAGTAAAACTTATTAAATTCCTACATTTTAGATGTCAGATTGTTGAAATCTACCTGTTTTTTTTTTTTTTTTTTTCAAAGTATTAAAATTAAAAAGTTCTAAATTAATTACTTGCAACATCTATAGGTATCTAAAAGCAAAACAAAATCCTCAATATATCCTATTAAATAGTTCATCTTCACAGATCCTTGTTGCATCGGGAATTACTTAATTTCTAAATATGCCAATAGATCCATTTGGGTAACAATTTTTAATTAGATATCTACCTATTTAAGGATGTGTCTACGCTAGGTAGGTACCAACATCGTTTTTCGTCAACCTAAATATGTCTAAGGCCAAAAATTTGAAATTAGAAAAATTCAAAAGTACCTACATACCTATCTACCTAGGTACCTACCTAATTCGTTTTTTCAAGAGGGTAGAAAGTAAAGTAGGACTCGGTATTTCAAAAATAGGTTATAATTTACCTAGGTACCTATAGGTATCAAGTAAGTAATTTGTTTCTGTAAGATAAAATGTATTCATGGGGTTGTTATATTCTCGTATTATGGATACGTATAGTACGGTTTGATGAAAATAAGTTTGCAACTAGGGGTAATTAAGGACGTTATAAGGACGTAGACTCACTTATTCAACAGGCAACGACCATACCACACTGAACACACCGGTTCTCGTCCGATCACCGCAGTTAAGCAGTGTTGGGCGCGGTTAGTACTTGGATGGGTGACCGCTTGGGAACACCGCGTGCCGTTGCCCTTTTTGCGATTTTTTTTAGTAAAACTTATTAAATTCCTACATTTTAGATGTCAGATTGTTGAAATCTACCTGTTTTTTTTTTTTTTTTCAAAGTATTAAAATTAAAAAGTTCTAAATTAATTACTTGCAACATCTATAGGTATCTAAAAGCAAAACAAAATCCTCAATATATCCTATTAAATAGTTCATCTTCACAGATCCTTGTTGCATCGGGAATTACTTAATTTCTAAATATGCCAATAGATCCATTTGGGTAACAATTTTTAATTAGATATCTACCTATTTAAGGATGTGTCTACGCTAGGTAGGTACCAACATCGTTTTTCGTCAACCTAAATATGTCTAAGGCCAAAAATTTGAAATTAGAAAAATTCAAAAGTACCTACATACCTATCTACCTAGGTACCTACCTAATTCGTTTTTTCAAGAGGGTAGAAAGTAAAGTAGGACTCGGTATTTCAAAAATAGGTTATAATTTACCTAGGTACCTATAGGTATCAAGTAAGTAATTTGTTTCTGTAAGATAAAATGTATTCATGGGGTTGTTATATTCTCGTATTATGGATACGTATAGTACGGTTTGATGAAAATAAGTTTGCAACTAGGGGTAATTAAGGACGTTATAAGGACGTAGACTCACTTATTCAACAGGCAACGACCATACCACACTGAACACACCGGTTCTCGTCCGATCACCGCAGTTAAGCAGTGTTGGGCGCGGTTAGTACTTGGATGGGTGACCGCTTGGGAACACCGCGTGCCGTTGCCCTTTTTGCGATTTTTTTTAGTAAAACTTATTAAATTCCTACATTTTAGATGTCAGATTGTTGAAATCTACCTGTTTTTTTTTTTTTTTTCAAAGTATTAAAATTAAAAAGTTCTAAATTAATTACTTGCAACATCTATAGGTATCTAAAAGCAAAACAAAATCCTCAATATATCCTATTAAATAGTTCATCTTCACAGATCCTTGTTGCATCGGGAATTACTTAATTTCTAAATATGCCAATAGATCCATTTGGGTAACAATTTTTAATTAGATATCTACCTATTTAAGGATGTGTCTACGCTAGGTAGGTACCAACATCGTTTTTCGTCAACCTAAATATGTCTAAGGCCAAAAATTTGAAATTAGAAAAATTCAAAAGTACCTACATACCTATCTACCTAGGTACCTACCTAATTCGTTTTTTCAAGAGGGTAGAAAGTAAAGTAGGACTCGGTATTTCAAAAATAGGTTATAATTTACCTAGGTACCTATAGGTATCAAGTAAGTAATTTGTTTCTGTAAGATAAAATGTATTCATGGGGTTGTTATATTCTCGTATTATGGATACGTATAGTACGGTTTGATGAAAATAAGTTTGCAACTAGGGGTAATTAAGGACGTTATAAGGACGTAGACTCACTTATTCAACAGGCAACGACCATACCACACTGAACACACCGGTTCTCGTCCAACACACCGAACGTCGAAGTGACATATATAGAAAAATTTATTCGCTGCAAAAATAATTAGTTTTCTAAGGTTTTAGAGGCAATTTCTAAAGAAATTTTCTTTAGTAAGCGTTTCTGAAAATCAGGCGCAGTAATTTAAAAGAAAAGGAAAGGAGCGGCATATCAAAAAGTTCAGGGGGGCGGCCCCCTGCTAGTGTGTGAAAAAAGTTCATGTTTTATAGAGACAATTTTGTTACACGTAGAAGAGTAATGTCTGAAGATTCGGACAATGAGAGCAGCCAAAATGCGTCGATTGGACAAGGCACTCATATGGAACGAGCTTTGGTCCATAATGAAAGCACACCCGCAGATGTGAACTTAGGTAACGCTAAAAACGATAAAAGTACAATTGGTTTAAAAAGAGTAAATAGTCAAAAAGATTGTGATACCATCCAGCAGAATGAGGAAGAGGAGTTCCAAAGTCCCAAGAAAGCTCTATCTTTGTCTCAATTGCTTAAGAGACAAAAGATAATGGAGCCTGCTGAAACTTCAAATAAATTTGCTACTCTGGAAAGAAGAGAGGAGGAGCAAATGGAGTTGGAAGAAGACGACGCTGAGAGAGTTGAAAACCTAGAAAATACACAAGAAAAGACCCAAAGTACCAGAAAAACAAGTACAAAGAAACTACCTCCATTTGTTTTTTCCAATCATAAAGTTGATGACCATAATGGATTCATACAAGAAATCAGAAGACATGTCAAGGGTGAATTTTACCTTAAGTACACTTCACAGTCTACATTGCTGTTCGTCGTAGAGGAATCAGATCACAAACATCTGAAGGAGATCTTCATCAGTGAGGATATTCCATACCACACATATTCTTTGCCAGGTGATAAAACGCATGGGTTTGTATTGAAGGGCTTGGAAGGAATTTCAAAAATTGATGACATAAAAAATGACTTAGAGGTATCACACGGCCTCAAAGTTAAAAACATATTTCAAATGAAAACCAAAAATAAGACCTCTCTATTTAGTAACGACAGAGCCTGTAATAACTCTAAGTTATTTACTGAAGAACGTTCGCTACCTGATGAATACTAAAATCACCTGGGAGCTCAGAAAGAGTACAAACGCAATCGGGCAATGTCACAGATGTCAGACATGGGGCCACGCTACTTCCAACTGTGGCCGGGCTCCCAGGTGTGTAAAATGTGCAGGTGAGCACCAAACTTCAGATTGTGTAAAATCAAGAGACACTCCTGCCACTTGTGCTAACTGTTCTGGTGATCATCCTGCAAATTACAGGAAATGTCCAGTATACATCAGGAAGCTCAACGTTCTTCGGGAAAAACAAGAGCTATCCAGAAAATCTCAAACAAGAAAATTCGTTCCAGCTCCTCAACCACGGACTAATGTATGGTCCAACAGGTTGGCTGCATCACGGCGGGAACGTGTTGGGGTGGGACCTCCTCGTGATGAAGATTTTCCACCTCTACCACGAAACAGGTTTTCTTCACAGGAAGAGGACTGCCCTGTGGTTGACGGCATGGCTGACTTTCAGCGAGTCAATAATGTCTTCCAAAGACTGCAGTCTCTTGTCAATTTGCGCGAGTTGGAACGCGCGGCGGAGGATCTGTGTCTTATAATGGAACAGGCCAGGACCCCGTTGGCCAAGTTTCAAGCCTATCAAAATTTTGTTTCTGGTCTGAACAGATACAAAATTTGAATATTCTTTTATTTGTGGTGACTAAACTGAAAATATGCTTCTATAACATAAATGGGATGAACGGTAAGTATTCTATGTTCATAAATTTTGTCTACAAATATGGATTTGATATAGTTCTTTTATCCGAGACTCACTTTCAAGCCAGTCATAAATTCAAAATTAGAGGTTATTCTGTTTATCGTAAAGATAGAGAGGATAACCTCAGAAACAATCAAAGAGGTGGGGGAGTAGCTATCTTAATAAAAAATAGCATTCCGCACGAATTAATGGAGGGTGTGAATAGCGCAGTCGAGCACATAATGGTAAGATTGAAATCCAATTTACATTTGGTGGCGGTCTATAACAGACCGCTTAACCAATTGACAAACTTGGACTTACATAACCTAGTTGCAGTATCCAATAGGGTTTTGTTATTGGGGGACCTAAATGCAAGACATCCAGAATGGAATTGTACAAGGCAAAATCAAAATGGTAACATACTTCGAAACTTTGTTGATGACAACTGTCTTTGCATCTATCATACAGATTCACCGACCCATTTCCCCTTTAACGGGAGCACTCCAACTACAATTGACCTCATCGTTGCTAAAAATTTCAGCGCGATACAGGATTTACGTACGCTACAAGAGCTGACTTCTGACCATGACCCGATATACTTTGAAATTCCTGACAAAGACAGTGACGGTAATCAACCAAAGCGACACATATTTGATTATGGAACAACAGACTGGACAAAATACAGACATGACATAAACAAGAAATTACGGATCAACACTGACATACGTGACAGGCAAACCATAGAACAAGAATTACAAATACTACAGAACATAATGAGCGACGCCAGAACTAACACGACAAAAACAAAGACCATTGGTATCACTTATGACAAATTGCCAAATGACATACTGGATTTGATAAGTGACAAAAACAGGACTAGAAAGAAATGGCAAAAATATAGGCGTGACGAAGACAGACAACGCTTACTAGAGCTGGGACGGGAAATCAATAACAAAATTAAAGTATTCAGAAATGACAAGTGGACAGAACAACTGACAAAAATAAATAATTCGGAAAATTCACTTTGGAAATTGTCAAAACGGTTAAAAAAGACTTATACGCCTATACCTGCCATCAGGACAGGAGGTCGGGTGTACATGAGTGATCGCGAAAAAGGGGAAATACTCGGTGAACATTTTGAGGAAATCTTTCGGACTAATAATGCTTACAATACACCTGAACAAAATTTGATCATCGAGAATCTACAAGCTACGATAGATGCAGAAACAGTTGTTAGTGGTAGGGATCTTTCGAAATTACTATCTTCTCCTCGCGAAGTTGTAGAAACAATTTCCAGGCTTCCTCAAAATAAAACACCAGGACCTGATGGACTCGATACTGTGCTATTCAAAAATCTTCCCACTAAGGCGATTGTTCAAATTATGTACGTAATTAATGCTATTTTCAAATTACAATATTACCCTGACATTTTAAAAAATTCTATAATTATACCGATCCCCAAGCCAGGGAAAAATCACACAAATATAGATAGCTTCCGCCCTATCTCTTTGCTAAATATCTTGGCCAAAATCGTGGACAAAATTATTTTACAAAGAATTCTAGACTGGGGAGATAAACTCAAAATTATACCTAGGGAACAGTTTGGATTCCGAAAGGGCCACACCACTGTGGGTCAAATTATTAGAATACTCCACTTTGCTAAACAAGGTTTTCGGGAAAAGATGAACACAGTGGTGGTGGCTCTAGACATGGAAAAGGCTTTCGACAAGGTCTGGATAGAAGGATTAGCGCACAAAATGAATACTGCTGGGTATCCCGTGTATGTTACGAAGCTTATATATTCCTATTTAAAAAACAGGCGGTTCCATGTGAGAATTAATAATTCTCTTGTCGGACCATTCGGAACAGAGGCAGGAGTCCCTCAAGGTTCAGTGCTGTCACCACATTTGTATACCGTCATGACTCATGATTTTCCGATGCATGACGATATACAAACAGCACTGTATGCCGATGATACGTGTTTATATAAGAAGTCATTTAGCGCAGAGATAGCAAACAGGAGACTCGATATTCATATAAATAGAGTTGTGCTTCCCTATCTGGAGCGAAACAAAATGAAAGTGAATGGGACGAAAACAGAACAGATTGTTTTAACCAGAAAATATACGAACGTAAACATTCAGAATAAATTAAAAATTTGGACCTGATTCTGTTTCGTTGAAATCTAAAATAAAGTATTTAGGTTTCGTTCTAGATAGGAGGCTTAACTATTACGCGCATGTGGCCAATTTGGTATCAAAGGCAAATTCGGCTATTACGCTTATATACCCCCTGCTTAACAAGAACAGCAAGTTGTCCAAGGACAACAAGCTGTTGTTATATAAGCAGGTGATTAGACCAACGCTGAGCTATGGATATCAAGCCTTCTGTTCGGCTTCCAACACATTACTGCTGAAGCTGCAACGCAAGCAAAACACGTGTCTGAGGCTAGCCTTGAGCAGAGACAGATACTCTCGAATAGCGGACCTTCATGCTGAAGCCCATGTTCCGATGTTACAAGATTATATTATAAAGAACTCAGATAGATTTTATAGAAAGAAGCTGACGTCACCGCTCCTTAGAGACGTGACGCAGTTGCGTGCACGAGACAATCCCAACATGAAACATGGCCTTTTGCATGAAAGGTTACCTCTATTCAGAGAGTAGCCTATGATCCGAATGATCTGATTAGTTTTGGTTTAAACCCTGTTTTTTCGATTGGTTTTTCAGGGAAGTTAGGATAAATTTGAGAATATTCATAATTGATAAGGCGCGGGTCAATTGCCGTACGTTGTTGCTCCCCTCAAAGTTGACAGATAATGATGACATAATCATCAAGGAGCTGTCAGTCTATAAAGGTGTAGACTGCTGACAGGTTCTCCACTTCTGGAGAGCAGGCCAGCGGAGTGCACCATTACTTGTTTATTTGAAGTGGAAGACATTGTTGTATTGCTCAAAGGCTGCCACCCGCCACGGTACATGGGGCCTCTTTCTGGAGAGAAGACATGTACTGTACTGTAGACTGTGAAGACTGTACGAAATAGGAAATACAACGATTGTTTTCTACATATATATGTTTAATGTAAAAATTATTTGAATAAACTTGTTTTGGATTTGGATTTGGATTTGGTTCTCGTCCGATCACCGCAGTTAAGCAGTGTTGGGCGCGGTTAGTACTTGGATGGGTGACCGCTTGGGAACACCGCGTGCCGTTGCCCTTTTTGCGATTTTTTTTAGTAAAACTTATTAAATTCCTACATTTTAGATGTCAGATTGTTGAAATCTACCTGTTTTTTTTTTTTTTTTCAAAGTATTAAAATTAAAAAGTTCTAAATTAATTACTTGCAACATCTATAGGTATCTAAAAGCAAAACAAAATCCTCAATATATCCTATTAAATAGTTCATCTTCACAGATCCTTGTTGCATCGGGAATTACTTAATTTCTAAATATGCCAATAGATCCATTTGGGTAACAATTTTTAATTAGATATCTACCTATTTAAGGATGTGTCTACGCTAGGTAGGTACCAACATCGTTTTTCGTCAACCTAAATATGTCTAAGGCCAAAAATTTGAAATTAGAAAAATTCAAAAGTACCTACATACCTATCTACCTAGGTACCTACCTAATTCGTTTTTTCAAGAGGGTAGAAAGTAAAGTAGGACTCGGTATTTCAAAAATAGGTTATAATTTACCTAGGTACCTATAGGTATCAAGTAAGTAATTTGTTTCTGTAAGATAAAATGTATTCATGGGGTTGTTATATTCTCGTATTATGGATACGTATAGTACGGTTTGATGAAAATAAGTTTGCAACTAGGGGTAATTAAGGACGTTATAAGGACGTAGACTCACTTATTCAACAGGCAACGACCATACCACACTGAACACACCGGTTCTCGTCCGATCACCGCAGTTAAGCAGTGTTGGGCGCGGTTAGTACTTGGATGGGTGACCGCTTGGGAACACCGCGTGCCGTTGCCCTTTTTGCGATTTTTTTTAGTAAAACTTATTAAATTCCTACATTTTAGATGTCAGATTGTTGAAATCTACCTGTTTTTTTTTTTTTTTTCAAAGTATTAAAATTAAAAAGTTCTAAATTAATTACTTGCAACATCTATAGGTATCTAAAAGCAAAACAAAATCCTCAATATATCCTATTAAATAGTTCATCTTCACAGATCCTTGTTGCATCGGGAATTACTTAATTTCTAAATATGCCAATAGATCCATTTGGGTAACAATTTTTAATTAGATATCTACCTATTTAAGGATGTGTCTACGCTAGGTAGGTACCAACATCGTTTTTCGTCAACCTAAATATGTCTAAGGCCAAAAATTTGAAATTAGAAAAATTCAAAAGTACCTACATACCTATCTACCTAGGTACCTACCTAATTCGTTTTTTCAAGAGGGTAGAAAGTAAAGTAGGACTCGGTATTTCAAAAATAGGTTATAATTTACCTAGGTACCTATAGGTATCAAGTAAGTAATTTGTTTCTGTAAGATAAAATGTATTCATGGGGTTGTTATATTCTCGTATTATGGATACGTATAGTACGGTTTGATGAAAATAAGTTTGCAACTAGGGGTAATTAAGGACGTTATAAGGACGTAGACTCACTTATTCAACAGGCAACGACCATACCACACTGAACACACCGGTTCTCGTTCGATCACCGCAGTTAAGCAGTGTTGGGCGCGGTTAGTACTTGGATGGGTGACCGCTTGGGAACACCGCGTGCCGTTGCCCTTTTTGCGATTTTTTTTAGTAAAACTTATTAAATTCCTACATTTTAGATGTCAGATTGTTGAAATCTACCTGTTTTTTTTTTTTCAAAGTATTAAAATTAAAAAGTTCGAAATTAATTACTTGCAACATCTATAGGTATCTAAAAGCAAAACAAAATCCTCAATATATCCTATTAAATAGTTCATCCTCACAGATCCTTGTTGCATCGGGAATTACTTAATTTCTAAATATCCCAATAGATCCATTTGGGTAACAATTTTTAATTAGATATCTACCTATTTAAGGATGTGTCTACGCTAGGTAGGTACCAACATCGTTTTTCGTCAACCTAAATATGTCTAAGGCCAAAAAAATGAAATTAGAAAAATTCAAAAGTACCTACATAGCTATCTACCTAGGTACCTATCTACCTAGGTACCTACCTAATTCGTTTTTTCAAGAGGGTAGAAAATAAAGTAGGACTCGGTATTTCAAAAATAGTTTAGGTATAATTTACCTAGGTACCAAGTAAGTAATTTGTTTCTGTAAGATAAAATGTATTCATGGGGTTGTTATATTCTCGTATTATGGATACGTATAGTACGGTTTGATGAAAATAAGTTTGCAACTAGGGGTAATTAAGGACGTTATAAGGACGTAGACTCACTTATTCAACAGGCAACGACCATACCACACTGAACACACCGGTTCTCGTCCGATCACCGCAGTTAAGCAGTGTTGGGCGCGGTTAGTACTTGGATGGGTGACCGCTTGGGAACACCGCGTGCCGTTGCCCTTTTTGCGATTTTTTTTAGTAAAACTTATTAAATTCCTACATTTTAGATGTCAGATTGTTGAAATCTACCTGTTTTTTTTTTTTTTTTTCAAAGTATTAAAATTAAAAAGTTCTAAATTAATTACTTGCAACATCTATAGGTATCTAAAAGCAAAACAAAATCCTCAATATATCCTATTAAATAGTTCATCTTCACAGATCCTTGTTGCATCGGGAATTACTTAATTTCTAAATATGCCAATAGATCCATTTGGGTAACAATTTTTAATTAGATATCTACCTATTTAAGGATGTGTCTACGCTAGGTAGGTACCAACATCGTTTTTCGTCAACCTAAATATGTCTAAGGCCAAAAATTTGAAATTAGAAAAATTCAAAAGTACCTACATACCTATCTACCTAGGTACCTACCTAATTCGTTTTTTCAAGAGGGTAGAAAGTAAAGTAGGACTCGGTATTTCAAAAATAGGTTATAATTTACCTAGGTACCTATAGGTATCAAGTAAGTAATTTGTTTCTGTAAGATAAAATGTATTCATGGGGTTGTTATATTCTCGTATTATGGATACGTATAGTACGGTTTGATGAAAATAAGTTTGCAACTAGGGGTAATTAAGGACGTTATAAGGACGTAGACTCACTTATTCAACAGGCAACGACCATACCACACTGAACACACCGGTTCTCGGTCCGATCACCGCAGTTAAGCAGTGTTGGGCGCGGTTAGTACTTGGATGGGTGACCGCTTGGGAACACCGCGTGCCGTTGCCCTTTTTGCGATTTTTTTTAGTAAAACTTATTAAATTCCTACATTTTAGATGTCAGATTGTTGAAATCTACCTGTTTTTTTTTTTTTCAAAGTATTAAAATTAAAAAGTTCGAAATTAATTACTTGCAACATCTATAGGTATCTAAAAGCAAAACAAAATCCTCAATATATCCTATTAAATAGTTCATCTTCACAGATCCTTGTTGCATCGGGAATTACTTAATTTCTAAATATGCCAATAGATCCATTTGGGTAACAATTTTTAATTAGATATCTACCTATTTAAGGATGTGTCTACGCTAGGTAGGTACCAACATCGTTTTTCGTCAACCTAAATATGTCTAAGGCCAAAAAGTTGAAATTAGAAAAATTCAAAAGTACCTACATACCTATCTACCTAGGTACCTACCTAATTCGTTTTTTCAAGAGGGTAGAAAGTAAAGTAGGACTCGGTATTTCAAAAATAGGTTATAATTTACCTAGGTACCTATAGGTATCAAGTAAGTAATTTGTTTCTGTAAGATAAAATGTATTCATGGGGTTGTTATATTCTCGTATTATGGATACGTATAGTACGGTTTGATGAAAATAAGTTTGCAACTAGGGGTAATTAAGGACGTTATAAGGACGTAGACTCACTTATTCAACAGGCAACGACCATACCACACTGAACACACCGGTTCTCGTCAAGTGAACGCGTTATTTCAGCGAAAGAGTGATCCCGTATTATTTAGTGAAAAACATATAGACAATTATTAGTTTTTAGTGAATTTATTATATAAGTAGTGTGAAAATCTAAAAAACTTTTAAAAAGTACACAAAACCGCGGTTTTAGTAATATTTTTGGAAAACCCAATCTGACATTTTGTCAGTGACAGATTTTGAACAGTCAAAAAATCTCTCCATCAAGAGAGAGATTAGGAAATTTAAGGAAAAACGGGTGCTAATTCCCGAGAAAAATTTACAGTTATTGCAGCAACAAAATGCTTTGAGACGTTCAAAATTAAAAAGTAACAGTACATCCCAAATCAGTGATATTATGTCGGCGATTCCTCCTGGTAAAGCAGCTATTGATAGCAAGTATAGAAATAATAACATTCAGAGTAAAGTAACTTATCAACAACAAACCCAAATACAATCCCATCCGCAAAAGGTAAGCTCACCTATAAAAAGCGCATCAAAAACTACTACAACCACAACAACAACTATAATATCAACATCATCGGCAATTGCAGCATCAATTACAGATCCAAGTACAACATCAGTAATAAATACACCAATAAGTAGTACACTCACAAATGAATTTGAGCCGCAAATGCACTCTCAATCACAGTTCTCAATTACGACAGAATTTATGGATACTGAATTTACACAAATTTCGTCAGATGAGCAAATCAACTCTCAACCACTAATTGAAGTAGTGCAGGTGCATGATGACTACCATCCAAATATTAAACGAACACTGGCAGCAAGAGATACGTCTTCAGAAGATGAAGGTAATGAAAACGATTATAAAATTCCCAAGAAAACGCTACCATTATCACGCCTCTCTCAGATGATAAAACCAAAAAATCCACCTGTCACTACTGTCAATAGATTTGTTCCACTCATAGAGGATGATATCCATGTTGTCGAAGAGCCCCATCATCACGAAGTTTCAAAAGAAAATACCGCTAGTTCCTCAGTCATTGGCAAGCCACCACCGATAGTAATAAATGGTATTGTAGGGGATTTAAAAGGTTTTAGAGATGAAATAAAGTCGGTCGTCGAAAACGACTTTTTCCTCAAATACACAAAAAATTCAACCCTGTTGTTTTTAAAAGATAAAACGGATTATAATAAGCTCAGTAATAAACTGAAAGCACTTAACGAATTAGAGTGGCACACTTACACAGTGGCGGAGGAAAAACAGCACGCTTTTGTCCTAAGAGGGTTAGATTTTGATGTCGATCTGAAGGATATAAAGGAGCAGTTAGAAGAAGAACACAAAATAACTACAAACAACATATATAAAATGTCAACAACAGGTAGGCCCTTGTACCTTGTAACTACATCCAATAAAATTAATCTAAATTTCTTGGTGAACAATATTAAACACCTAATGAATACAAGGGTATATTGGGAGCGAAGAAGGAACGAAAGAAAATTAATTCAGTGCAGACGCTGCCAACGATGGGGTCATGCTACATCCAACTGTTACAGAGTCCCACGATGTCTCAAATGCGCAAATAATCACTGGACAAGAGAGTGTGAGAAAACTCCGGATACCCCTGCAAAATGTGCGAATTGCAACATGGATCATCCTGCAAACTACTCCAAGTGTCCGGAGTACACGAAAGCATTAGAGCTGTTGGAGTCTAAGAAGCCAACTTTCAAGCCGGCTCCGCCTCCAGTTACAAACGCCTGGCAAAATAGAAGCAAGAAGACTGTCCAATTTGAACCTGCAATCCGAATGGCTACAGAATTCCCCCCGCTTCCATCGAAAACAACAGCGAACAGAGCAGCACCGCATTTTGTCAGTGGTATGGAGCAAGACATCGGTACATTTACTGAATTGGCGTCTGAATTCAAGGTGCTTAATAATATGGTCAATTTAAAGGTACTTTTGCAGGCTGTCAGGGACCTAAACGCAATAATGTCTAGTGCCCCTAACAGTTCAGCAAAATTTATTGCTTTTTATAACTTTATTTCTTCAATTGAAAAGTACAATATTTAAAATGCGGGCTAATTGTGTTTTGTTTAACGCAAATTCCGTGAAAAATAAAATTGCTGAATTAATTTATTTCTTAAATAAACACAAAATTGATATTGCTTTCCTTTCAGAGACGCAACTGAGGGCAAATCATAAGTTTAGGGTAAAGGGCTATAATATAGAACGTGAGGACCGTCCTGATAGAACAGATGGGAATCTGATGAAACAAGGAGGCGGTGTCGCTTTCGTGATAAGAAACAACATTCCTTATTGCAGACTACAAACGAGGCATACTTCATCAATTGAGCATGTTGCAGTGAGACTTGATAATGGGTTGGTGCTTGTTGGCGTGTACGTCCAGCCTAAGACAGATATTGTCTGGAGTGAGGTAGATCAATTATTAGCTCTTGGTAGTAAGGTAATAATTGCTGGCGATTTTAATAGCAGACATGAACAATGGGGATGTTTATCTAATAACAAAAATGGTCGATACATGTCTAGATATCTTGAGGAGACACAAGTTGCTTTAATGTATACTGACACTCCAACTCATTTCCCTTCAAATGGCCAAACGCCCTCGACTATGGATTTTATCATCAATAAAAATGTGAGCAATCTGTCTGAGCCTTACACTGTATGCGAAATGAGTTCTGACCATGATCCAGTACTCTTCACAATTGGAGAGGTTTTTAAAGAAAACCCCGCTAAGCCGATGTGGGATTACAAAAATACCAATTGGGAAGAGTATAGGAAACATATTAATGCTATACTTAAAACAAAATATGTTTCTCAAGAGAGAGAAATAGATGAGATGGTTTCAAATTTTACTAATATCATGTTAAATGCTCGTTTAAAAACTACGAAGCAAATCAAACAGATCCAACAGGACAAAATACCAGATGAAATCATCTCTCTAATCCATCAAAAACAAAAATTTAGAAAACAGTGGCAAAGAACAAGGAATGACGCAGACAGGGTCAGATTCAGAGAGTTAGCTCGACAAATAAGAGAAAGAATTATAGATTATAGGTCAACAGTTTGGCAGACAAAATTGGAAAATCTGAAACCTGGCTCTAATGAGGTATGGAATGTTGTCAGGTCTCTCAAAAAACGATATGAAAATATTCCAACCCTCATAGATCAGGATAAAGAGCATGTAAATAATCGCCAGAAGGCGGAATGCTTTGGAGAATACTATAGGGATAATTTTAAAACTCTTTCGGACACAAACCAAGTTCACATCGATACAACAGTTAGGGCTAAACAGCTGAGGGACACCCCCATTGTGTCAATAAATTCCAAGACGTTCTCTAAAATATTGGTCACTCCTTTAGAGGTTTACGAAATAATTAAAGAATTACCTATTAAAAAATCCCCAGGTGTTGACGAAGTGGATACCATTTTATTAAAAAATCTTCCTCCTAAGGGTTTTACACACTTAGCTAATATTACCAACGGAATTATTAAACTACAGTCATATCCGGATTGCCTTAAAAAAGCATTAATTGTACCGATTTTGAAGCCGGGTAAATCGAAAAATAGAGCGGATAGTTATCGTCCCATATCTTTACTAAGTATTACAGCCAAGGTAATAGATAAAATTATATTAAAAAGAATTGGCGGAGAAACTAAAAAACTTAAAATAATTCCACATGAACAGTTTGGATTCCGCTCTGGTCATTCTACAGTGTCACAGGTGGTCCGAATTGTTCATGCGGCGAAGGAAAATATAAATTGTAAGAGAAACACCGTAGCTGCCTTTTTGGACATGCGTAAAGCCTTCGATACCGTTTGGATAGAACGGTTATTAGTAAAGATGTGGGACGGTGGCTTTCCGCTATATTTAGTCAAACTAATTAACTCTTACCTTGATAACCGGACAATATCAGTTAAGGTGCAAAACACAATATCATCACAATATCCAGTGCAAGCGGGAGTTCCGCAAGGATCGGCCCTCTCGCCACTACTTTATTCCATATATACTTCGGATGTGCCTAAATTTGAAAAAACAAACTTAGCCCTATATGCGGATGATACCTGCGTATATGCCCACTCGTTCTCCTCTGAGGTAGCCTGTAGACAGGTACAATTACATATTGATCGCATATTGTTACCATACTACCTAGACAACAAGCTAGTAATTAATCCCGAGAAAACTGAATTAATAAATATCACAAAGAAACATACCAATAACAAAATTTTCAATGACTTGAACGTATGCGGTAATAAAATTAAACCAAAAAGATATATTAAATATCTCGGGCTGACTATCGATCGATCTGTTTGTTGGAAGTCACACATAGACACGGTAGCATCCAAAATAAATGGCCTAATTAAAACATTATATCCCCTAATTTGTAAGCGTAGCAAGGTCAATCTTCCTACTAAACTGTTAATTTTTAAACAAATTTTCAGACCTGTACTAACATACGGATGTCCTGCGTTTTGTTCGGCTTCTAACACACAGATGGTTCGTCTTCAGCGGCTGCAAAATAGGGTGTTGAGAATTATCACGGATAGCGATCGGTACACTCCTGTTCGTAGAATTCACGAAAAAGCTAAAGTTCCTCTGTTAAATGATTATGTATTCAAGTTGTCGTTGAAATTTTACAAATCCCACTTGAGAGGAAGTATTCTTACTCGCGACATCATTAGCACACACATTCAACAGCCAATGGCTAGAAAACATGGCTTAATCTATGAAGCCCTTCTACCACATCTATAGCACATGCTAATATTGATATATTTTTGACGCCTTTTAGGTTTTCACTAATATGTCTTATACTTACATTATATATTTAGATGTTGTTTTCAATTGTTTAGAAAGGTTTTTGCCATGATTTTTCCTTTGAATAGATTACTAAAAGTTTCAGTTTCATTCAATAGTTTAAAATATCATTACAATTATCTAGAAGAAATAAAGTTATAAACAGTAATGAATCCAAAAGCCTTTGAAGGTGGGAGGGAATCGTCGACATTTCATTTCTACACATAGCAAAGATGAGAGAACTTCATGGTGCCAGTCCATCCGGCGACCCTCAAATTATCAAGGCCATAGTGGTTAGATATTGGGGGTAATTTCACATAGAAGTCTAGACAATATACCTACTATGTTTCTCTGTATTTTGCTATATACTAATTATGTAACTAACAAATCAATAAAGATATTATGTATGTATGTATGGTTCTCGTCCGATCACCGCAGTTAAGCAGTGTTGGGCGCGGTTAGTACTTGGATGGGTGACCGCTTGGGAACACCGCGTGCCGTTGCCCTTTTTGCGATTTTTTTTAGTAAACTTATTAAATTCCTACATTTTAGATGTCAGATTGTTGAAATCTACCTGTTTTTGTTTTTTTTTCAAAGTATTAAAATTAAAAAGTTCGAAATTAATTACTTGCAACATCTATAGGTATCTAAAAGCAAAACAAAATCCTCATTATATCCTATTAAATAGTTCATCCTCACAGATCCTTGTTGCATCGGGAATTACTTAATTTCTAAATATGCCAATAGATCCATTTGGGTAACAATTTTTAATTAGATATCTACCTATTTAAGGATGTGTCTACGCTAGGTAGGTACCAACATCGTTTTTCGTCAACCTAAACATGTCTAAGGCCAAAAAGTTGAAATTAGAAAAATTCAAAAGTACCTACATACCTATCTACCTACCTAATTCGTTTTTTCAAGAGGGTAGAAAATAAAGTAGGACTCGGTATTTCAAAAATAGGTTATAATTTACCTAGGTACCTATAGGTATCAAGTAAGTAATTTGTTTCTGTAAGATAAAATGTATTCATGGGGTTGTTATATTCTCGTATTATGGATACGTATAGTACGGTTTGATGAAAATAAGTTTGCAACTAGGGGTAATTAAGGACGTTATAAGGACGTAGACTCACTTATTCAACAGGCAACGACCATACCACACTGAACACACCGGTTCTCGTCCGATCACCGCAGTTAAGCAGTGTTGGGCGCGGTTAGTACTTGGATGGGTGACCGCTTGGGAACACCGCGTGCCGTTGCCCTTTTGCGATTTTTTTTAGTAAAACTTATTAAATTCCTACATTTTAGATGTCAGATTGTTGAAATCTACCTGTTTTTGTTTTTTTTTTCAAAGTATTAAAATTAAAAAGTTCGAAATTAATTACTTGCAACATCTATAGGTATCTAAAAGCAAAACAAAATCCTCATTATATCCTATTAAATAGTTCATCCTCACAGATCCTTGTTGCATCGGGAATTACTTAATTTCTAAATATGCCAATAGATCCATTTGGGTAACAATTTTTAATTAGATATCTACCTATTTAAGGATGTGTCTACGCTAGGTAGGTACCAACATCGTTTTTCGTCAACCTAAACATGTCTAAGGCCAAAAAGTTGAAATTAGAAAAATTCAAAAGTACCTACATACCTATCTACCTACCTAATTCGTTTTTTCAAGAGGGTAGAAAATAAAGTAGGACTCGGTATTTCAAAAATGGGTTATAATTTACCTAGGTACCTATAGGTATCAAGTAAGTAATTTGTTTCTGTAAGATAAAATGTATTCATGGGGTTGTTATATTCTCGTATTATGGATACGTATAGTACGGTTTGATGAAAATAAGTTTGCAACTAGGGGTAATTAAGGACGTTATAAGGACGTAGACTCACTTATTCAACAGGCAACGACCATACCACACTGAACACACCGGTTCTCGTCCGATCACCGCAGTTAAGCAGTGTTGGGCGCGGTTAGTACTTGGATGGGTGACCGCTTGGGAACACCGCGTGCCGTTGCCCTTTTTGCGATTTTTTTTAGTAAAACTTATTAAATTCCTACATTTTAGATGTCAGATTGTTGAAATCTACCTGTTTTTTTTTTCAAAGTATTAAAATTAAAAAGTTCGAAATTAATTACTTGCAACATCTATAGGTATCTAAAAGCAAAACAAAATCCTCAATATATCCTATTAAATAGTTCATCCTCACAGATCCTTGTTGCATCGGGAATTACTTAATTTCTAAATATGCCAATAGATCCATTTGGGTAACAATTTTTAATTAGATATCTACCTATTTAAGGATGTGTCTACGCTAGGTAGGTACCAACATCGTTTTTCGTCAACCTAAATATGTCTAAGGCCAAAAAAATGAAATTAGAAAAATTCAAAAGTACCTACATACCTATCTACCTAGGTACCTATCTACCTAGGTACCTACCTAATTCGTTTTTTCAAGAGGGTAGAAAATAAAGTAGGACTCGGTATTTCAAAAATAGGTTAGGTATAATTTACCTAGGTACCAAGTAAGTAATTTGTTTCTGTAAGATAAAATGTATTCATGGGGTTGTTATATTCTCGTATTATGGATACGTATAGTACGGTTTGATGAAAATAAGTTTGCAACTAGGGGTAATTAAGGACGTTATAAGGACGTAGACTCACTTATTCAACAGGCAACGACCATACCACACTGAACACACCGGTTCTCGTCCGATCACCGCAGTTAAGCAGTGTTGGGCGCGGTTAGTACTTGGATGGGTGACCGCTTGGGAACACCGCGTGCCGTTGCCCTTTTTGCGATTTTTTTTAGTAAAACTTATTAAATTCCTACATTTTAGATGTCAGATTGTTGAAATCTACCTGTTTTTTTTTTCAAAGTATTAAAATTAAAAAGTTCGAAATTAATTACTTGCAACATCTATAGGTATCTAAAAGCAAAACAAAATCCTCAATATATCCTATTAAATAGTTCATCCTCACAGATCCTTGTTGCATCGGGAATTACTTAATTTCTAAATATGCCAATAGATCCATTTGGGTAACAATTTTTAATTAGATATCTACCTATTTAAGGATGTGTCTACGCTAGGTAGGTACCAACATCGTTTTTCGTCAACCTAAATATGTCTAAGGCCAAAAAAATGAAATTAGAAAAATTCAAAAGTATCTACATACCTATCTACCTAGGTACCTATCTACCTAGGTACCTACCTAATTCGTTTTTTCAAGAGGGTAGAAAATAAAGTAGGACTCGGTATTTCAAAAATAGGTTAGGTATAATTTACCTAGGTACCAAGTAAGTAATTTGTTTCTGTAAGATAAAATGTATTCATGGGGTTGTTATATTCTCGTATTATGGATACGTATAGTACGGTTTGATGAAAATAAGTTTGCAACTAGGGGTAATTAAGGACGTTATAAGGACGTAGACTCACTTATTCAACAGGCAACGACCATACCACACTGAACACACCGGTTCTCGTCCGATCACCTCAGTTAAGCAGTGTTGGGCGCGGTTAGTACTTGGATGGGTGACCGCTTGGGAACACCGCGTGCCGTTGCCCTTTTTGCGATTTTTTTTAGTAAAACTTATTAAATTCCTACATTTTAGATGTCAGATTGTTGAAATCTACCTGTTTTTTTTTTTTCAAAGTATTAAAATTAAAAAGTTCGAAATTAATTACTTGCAACATCTATAGGTATCTAAAAGCAAAACAAAATCCTCAATATATCCTATTAAATAGTTCATCCTCACAGATCTTTGTTGCATCGGGAATTACTTAATTTCTAAATATGCCAATAGATCCATTTGGGTAACAATTTTTAATTAGATATCTACCTATTTAAGGATGTGTCTACGCTAGGTAGGTACCAACATCGTTTTTCGTCAACCTAAATATGTCTAAGGCCAAAAAAATGAAATTAGAAAAATTCAAAAGTACCTACATACCTATCTACCTAGGTACCTACCTAATTCGTTTTTTCAAGAGGGTAGAAAATAAAGTAGGACTCGGTATTTCAAAAATAGGTTAGGTATAATTTACCTAGGTACCAAGTAAGTAATTTGTTTCTGTAAGATAAAATGTATTCATGGGGTTGTTATATTCTCGTATTATGGATACGTATAGTACGGTTTGATGAAAATAAGTTTGCAACTAGGGGTAATTAAGGACGTTATAAGGACGTAGACTCACTTATTCAACAGGCAACGACCATACCACACTGAACACACCGGTTCTCGTCCGATCACCGCAGTTAAGCAGTGTTGGGCGCGGTTAGTACTTGGATGGGTGACCGCTTGGGAACACCGCGTGCCGTTGCCCTTTTTGCGATTTTTTTTAGTAAAACTTATTAAATTCCTACATTTTAGATGTCAGATTGTTGAAATCTACCTGTTTTTGTTTTTTTTTTCAAAGTATTAAAATTAAAAAGTTCGAAATTAATTACTTGCAACATCTATAGGTATCTAAAAGCAAAACAAAATCCTCATTATATCCTATTAAATAGTTCATCCTCACAGATCCTTGTTGCATCGGGAATTACTTAATTTCTAAATATGCCAATAGATCCATTTGGGTAACAATTTTTAATTAGATATCTACCTATTTAAGGATGTGTCTACGCTAGGTAGGTACCAACATCGTTTTTCGTCAACCTAAACATGTCTAAGGCCAAAAAGTTGAAATTAGAAAAATTCAAAAGTACCTACATACCTATCTACCTAGGTACCTACCTAATTCGTTTTTTCAAGAGGGTAGAAAATAAAGTAGGACTCGGTATTTCAAAAATGGGTTATAATTTACCTAGGTACCTATAGGTATCAAGTAAGTAATTTGTTTCTGTAAGATAAAATGTATTCATGGGGTTGTTATATTCTCGTATTATGGATACGTATAGTACGGTTTGATGAAAATAAGTTTGCAACTAGGGGTAATTAAGGACGTTATAAGGACGTAGACTCACTTATTCAACAGGCAACGACCATACCACACTGAACACACCGAACGTCG
Organism: Psylliodes chrysocephalus; assembly: GCA_927349885.1. Classification (NCBI taxonomy): domain Eukaryota; kingdom Metazoa; phylum Arthropoda; class Insecta; order Coleoptera; family Chrysomelidae; genus Psylliodes; species Psylliodes chrysocephalus. Next base: position 56,313,076 of record OV651820.1, read on the forward strand.
AAGTGACATATATAGAAAAATTTATTCGCTGCAAAAATATTTAGTTTTCTAAGGTTTTAGAGGCAATTTCTAAAGAAATTTTCTTTAGTAAGCGTTTCTGAAAATCAGGCGCAGTAATTTAAAAGAAAAGGAAAGGAGCGGCATATCAAAAAGTTCAGGGGGGCGGCCCCCTGCTAGTGTGTGAAAAAAGTTCATGTTTTATAGAGACAATTTTGTTACACGTAGAAGAGTAATGTCTGAAGATTCGGACAATGAGAGCAGCCAAGATGCGTCGATTGGACAAGGCACTCATATGGAACGAGCTTTGGTCCATAATGAAAGCACACCCGCAGATGTGAACTTAGGTAACGCTAAAAACGATAAAAGTACAATTGGTTTAAAAAGAGTAAATAGTCAAAAAGATTGTGATACCATCCAGCAGAATGAGGAAGAGGAGTTCCAAAGTCCCAAGAAAGCTCTATCTTTGTCTCAATTGCTTAAGAGACAAAAGATAATGGAGCCTGCTGAAACTTCAAATAAATTTGCTACTCTGGAAAGAAGAGAGGAGGAGCAAATGGAGTTGGAAGAAGACGACGCTGAGAGAGTTGAAAACCTAGAAAATACACAAGAAAAGACCCAAAGTACCAGAAAAACAAGTACAAAGAAACTACCTCCATTTGTTTTTTCCAATCATAAAGTTGATGACCATAATGGATTCATACAAGAAATCAGAAGACATGTCAAGGGTGAATTTTACCTTAAGTACACTTCACAGTCTACATTGCTGTTCGTCGTGGAGGAATCAGATCACAAACATCTGAAGGAGATCTTCATCAGTGAGGATATTCCATACCACACATATTCTTTGCCAGGTGATAAAACGCATGGGTTTGTATTGAAGGGCTTGGAAGGAATTTCAAAAATTGATGACATAAAAAATGACTTAGAGGTATCACACGGCCTCAAAGTTAAAAACATATTTCAAATGAAAACCAAAATAAGACCTCTCTATTTAGTAACGACAGAGCCTGTAATAACTCTAAGTTATTTACTGAAGAACGTTCGCTACCTGATGAATACTAAAATCACCTGGGAGCTCAGAAAGAGTACAAACGCAATCGGGCAATGTCACAGATGTCAGACATGGGGCCACGCTACTTCCAACTGTGGCCGGGTTCCCAGGTGTGTAAAATGTGCAGGTGAGCACCAAACTTCAGATTGTGTAAAATTAAGAGACACTCCTGCCACTTGTGCTAACTGTTCTGGTGATCATCCTGCAAATTACAGGAAATGTCCAGTATACATCAGGAAGCTCAACGTTCTTCGGGAAAAACAAGAGCTATCCAGAAAATCTCAAACAAGAAAATTCGTTCCAGCTCCTCAACCACGGACTAATGTATGGTCCAACAGGTTGGCTGCATCACGGCGGGAACGTGTTGGGGTGGGACCTCCTCGTGATGAAGATTTTCCACCTCTACCACGAAACAGGTTTTCTTCACAGGAAGAGGACTGCCCTGTGGTTGACGGCATGGCTGACTTTCAGCGAGTCAATAATGTCTTCCAAAGACTGCAGTCTCTTGTCAATTTGCGCGAGTTGGAACGCGCGGCGGAGGATCTGTGTCTTATAATGGAACAGGCCAGGACCCCGTTGGCCAAGTTTCAAGCCTATCAAAATTTTGTTTCTGGTCTGAACAGATACAAAATTTGAATATTCTTTTATTTGTGGTGACTAAACTGAAAATATGCTTCTATAACATAAATGGGATGAACGGTAAGTATTCTATGTTCATAAATTTTGTCTACAAATATGGATTTGATATAGTTCTTTTATCCGAGACTCACTTTCAAGCCAGTCATAAATTCAAAATTAGAGGTTATTCTGTTTATCGTAAAGATAGAGAGGATAACCTCAGAAACAATCAAAGAGGTGGGGGAGTAGCTATCTTAATAAAAAATAGCATTCCGCACGAATTAATGGAGGGTGTGAATAGCGCAGTCGAGCACATAATGGTAAGATTGAAATCCAATTTACATTTGGTGGCGGTCTATAACAGACCGCTTAACCAATTGACAAACTTGGACTTACATAACCTAGTTGCAGTATCCAATAGGGTTTTGTTATTGGGGGACCTAAATGCAAGACATCCAGAATGGAATTGTACAAGGCAAAATCAAAATGGTAACATACTTCGAAACTTTGTTGATGACAACTGTCTTTGCATCTATCATACAGATTCACCGACCCATTTCCCCTTTAACGGGAGCACTCCAACTACAATTGACCTCATCGTTGCTAAAAATTTCAGCGCAATACAGGATTTACGTACGCTACAAGAGCTGACTTCTGACCATGACCCGATATACTTTGAAATTCCTGACAAAGACAGTGACGGTAATCAACCAAAGCGACACATATTTGATTATGGAACAACAGACTGGACAAAATACAGACATGACATAAACAAGAAATTACGGATCAACACTGACATACGTGACAGGCAAACCATAGAACAAGAATTACAAATACTACAGAACATAATGAGCGACGCCAGAACTAACACGACAAAAACAAAGACCATTGGTATCACTTATGACAAATTGCCGAATGACATACTGGATTTGATAAGTGACAAAAACAGGACTAGAAAGAAATGGCAAAAATATAGGCGTGACGAAGACAGACAACGCTTACTAGAACTGGGACGGGAAATCAATAACAAAATTAAAGTATTCAGAAATGACAAGTGGACAGAACAACTGACAAAAATAAATAATTCGGAAAATTCACTTTGGAAATTGTCAAAACGGTTAAAAAAGACTTATACGCCTATACCTGCCATCAGGACAGGAGGTCGGGTGTACATGAGTGATCGCGAAAAAGGGGAAATACTCGGTGAACATTTTGAGGAAATCTTTCGGACTAATAATGCTTACAATACACCTGAACAAAATTTGATCATCGAGAATCTACAAGCTACGATAGATGCAGAAACAGTTGTTAGTGGTAGGGATCTTTCGAAATTACTATCTTCTCCTCGCGAAGTTGTAGAAACAATTTCCAGGCTTCCTCAAAATAAAACACCAGGACCTGATGGACTCGACACTGTGCTATTCAAAAATCTTCCCACTAAGGCGATTGTTCAAATTATGTACGTAATTAATGCTATTTTCAAATTACAATATTACCCTGACATTTTAAAAAATTCTATAATTATACCGATCCCCAAGCCAGGGAAAAATCACACAAATATAGATAGCTTCCGCCCTATCTCTTTGCTAAATATCTTGGCCAAAATCGTGGACAAAATTATTTTACAAAGAATTCTAGACTGGGGAGATAAACTCAAAATTATACCTAGGGAACAGTTTGGATTCCGAAAGGGCCACACCACTGTGGGTCAAATTATTAGAATACTCCACTTTGCTAAACAAGGTTTTCGGGAAAAGATGAACACAGTGGTGGTGGCTCTAGACATGGAAAAGGCTTTCGACAAGGTCTGGATAGAAGGATTAGCGCACAAAATGAATACTGCTGGGTATCCCGTGTATGTTACGAAGCTTATATATTCCTATTTAAAAAACAGGCGGTTCCATGTGAGAATTAATAATTCTCTTGTCGGACCATTCGGAACAGAGGCAGGAGTCCCTCAAGGTTCAGTGCTGTCACCACATTTGTATACCGTCATGACTCATGATTTTCCGATGCATGACGATATACAAACAGCACTGTATGCCGATGATACGTGTTTCTATAAGAAGTCATTTAGCGCAGAGATAGCAAACAGGAGACTCGATATTCATATAAATAGAGTTGTGCTTCCCTATCTGGAGCGAAACAAAATGAAAGTGAATGGGACGAAAACAGAACAGATTGTTTTAACCAGAAAATATACGAACGTAAACATTCAGAATAAATTAAAAATCGGACCTGATTCTGTTTCGTTGAAATCTAAAATAAAGTATTTAGGTTTCGTTCTAGATAGGAGGCTCAACTATTACGCGCATGTGGCCAATTTGGTATCAAAGGCAAATTCGGCTATTACGCTTATATACCCCCTGCTTAACAAGAACAGCAAGTTGTCCAAGGACAACAAGCTGTTGTTATATAAGCAGGTGATTAGACCAACGCTGAGCTATGGATATCAAGCCTTCTGTTCGGCTTCCAACACATTACTGCTGAAGCTGCAACGCAAGCAAAACACGTGTCTGAGGCTAGCCTTGAGCAGAGACAGATACTCTCGAATAGCGGACCTTCATGCTGAAGCCCATGTTCCGATGTTACAAGATTATATTATAAAGAACTCAGATAGATTTTATAGAAAGAAGCTGACGTCACCGCTCCTTAGAGACGTGACGCAGTTGCGTGCACGAGACAATCCCAACATGAAACATGGCCTTTTGCATGAAAGGTTACCTCTATTCAGAGAGTAGCCTATGATCCGAATGATCTGATTAGTTTTGGTTTAAACCCTGTTTTTTCAATTGGTTTTTCAGGGAAGTTAGGATAAATTTGAGAATATTCATAATTGATAAGGCGCGGGTCAATTGCCGTACGTTGTTGCTCCCCTCAAAGTTGACAGATAATGATGACATAATCATCAAGGAGCTGTCAGTCTATAAAGGTGTAGACTGCTGACAGGTTCTCCTCTTCTGGAGAGCAGGCCAGCGGAGTGCACCATTACTTGTTTATTTGAAGTGGAAGACATTGTTGTATTGCTCAAAGGCTGCCACCCGCCACGGTACATGGGGCCTCTTTCTGGAGAGAAGACACGTACTGTACTGTAGACTGTGAAGACTGTACGAAATAGGAAATACAACGATTGTTTTCTACATATATATGTTTAATGTAAAAATTATTTGAATAAACTTGTTTTGGATTTGGATTTGGTTCTCGTCCGATCACCGCAGTTAAGCAGTGTTGGGCGCGGTTAGTACTTGGATGGGTGACCGCTTGGGAACACCGCGTGCCGTTGCCCTTTTTGCGATTTTTTTTAGTAAAACTTATTAAATTCCTACATTTTAGATGTCAGATTGTTGAAATCTACCTGTTTTTTTTTTCAAAGTATTAAAATTAAAAAGTTCGAAATTAATTACTTGCAACATCTATAGGTATCTAAAAGCAAAACAAAATCCTCAATATATCCTATTAAATAGTTCATCCTCACAGATCCTTGTTGCATCGGGAATTACTTAATTTCTAAATATGCCAATAGATCCATTTGGGTAACAATTTTTAATTAGATATCTACCTATTTAAGGATGTGTCTACGCTAGGTAGGTACCAACATCGTTTTTCGTCAACCTAAATATGTCTAAGGCCAAAAAAATGAAATTAGAAAAATTCAAAAGTACCTACATACCTATCTACCTAGGTACCTACCTAATTCGTTTTTTCAAGAGGGTAGAAAATAAAGTAGGACTCGGTATTTCAAAAATGGGTTATAATTTACCTAGGTACCTATAGGTATCAAGTAAGTAATTTGTTTCTGTAAGATAAAATGTATTCATGGGGTTGTTATATTCTCGTATTATGGATACGTATAGTACGGTTTGATGAAAATAAGTTTGCAACCAGGGGTAATTAAGGACGTTATAAGGACGTAGACTCACTTACTCAACAGGCAACGACCATACCACACTGAACACACCGGTTCCAGCTCCTCAACCACGGACTAATGTATGGTCCAACAGGTTGGCTGCATCACGGCGGGAACGTGTTGGGGTGGGACCTCCTCGTGATGAAGATTTTCCGCCTCTACCACGAAACAGGTTTTCTTCACAGGAAGAGGACTGCCCTGTGGTTGACGGCATGGCTGACTTTCGGCGAGTCAATAATGTCTTCCAAAGATTGCAGTCTCTTGTTAATTTGCGCGAGTTGGAACGCGCGGCGGAGGATCTGTGTCTTATAATGGAACAGGCCAGGACCCCGTTGGCCAAGTTTCAAGCCTATCAAAATTTTGTTTCTGGTCTGAACAGATACAAAATTTGAATATTCTTTTATTTGTAGTGACTAAACTGAAAATATGCTTCTATGACATAAATGGGATGAACGGTAAGTATTCTTTGTTCATAAATTTTGTCTACAAATATGGATTTGATATAGTTCTTTTATCCGAGACTCACTTTAAAGCCAGTCATAAATTCAAAATTAGAGGTTATTCTGTTTATCGTAAAGATAGAGAGGATAACCTCAGAAACAATCAAAGAGGTGGGGGAGTAGCTATCTTAATAAAAAATAGCATTCCGCACGAATTAGTGGAAGGTGTGAATAGCGCAGTCGAGCACATAATGGTAAGATTGAAATCCAATTTACATTTGGTGGCGGTCTATAACAGACCGCTTAACCAATTGACAAACTTGGACTTACATAACCTAGTTGCAATATCCAATAGGGTTTTGTTATTGGGGGACCTAAATGCAAGACATCCAGAATGGAATTGTACAAGGCAAAATCAAAATGGTAACATACTTCGAAACTTTGTTGACGACAACTGTCTTTTCATCTATCATACAGATTCACCGACCCATTTCCCCTTTAACGGGAGCACTCCGACTACAATTGACCTCATTGTTGCTAAAAATTTCAGCGCGATACAGGATTTACGTACGCTACAAGAGCTGACTTCTGACCATGACCCGATATATTTTGAAATTCCTGACAGAGACAGTGACGCTAATCAGCCAAAACGACACATATTTGATTATGGAACAACAGACTGGACAAAATACAGACATGACATAAACAAGAAATTACGGATCAACACTGACATACGCGACAGGCAAACCATAGAACAAGAATTACAAATACTACAGAACATAATGAGCGACGCCAGAACTAACTCGACAAAAACAAAGACCATTGGTATCACTTACGACAAATTGCCAAATGACATACTGGAATTGATAAGTGACAAAAACAGGACTAGAAAGAAATGGCAAAAGTATAGGCGTGACGAAGACAAACAACGCTTACTAGAACTGGGACGGGAAATCAATAACAAAATTAAAGCATTCAGAAATGACAACTGGACAGAACAACTGACAAAAATAAATAATTCTGAAAATTCACTTTGGAAACTGTCAAAAAGGTTAAAAAAGACTTATACGCCTATACCTGCCATAAGGACAGGAGGTCGGGTGTACATGAGTGATCGCGAAAAAGGGGAAATACTCGGTGAACATTTTGAGGAAATCTTTCGGACTAATAATGCTTACAATACACCTGAACAAAATTTGATCATCGAGAATCTACAAGCTACGATAGATGCAGAAACAGTTGTTAGCGGTACGGATCTTTCGAAATTACTATCTTCTCCTCGCGAAGTTGCAGAAACAATTTCCAGGCTTCCTCAAAATAAAGCACCAGGACCCGATGGGCTCGATACTGTGTTATTCAAAAATCTTCCCACTAAGGCGATGGTTCAAATTATGTACGTAATTAACGCTATTTTCAAATTACAATATTATCCTGATACTTTAAAAAATTCTATTATTATACCGATCCCTAAGCCAGGAAAAAATCACACAAATATAGATAGCTACCGCCCTATCTCTTTGCTAAATATCTTGGCCAAAATCGTGGACAAATTATTTTACAAAGAATTCTAGACTGGGGAGATAAACTCAGAATTATTCCTAGAGAACAGTTTGGATTCCGAAAGGGCCACACCACTGTGGGTCAAATTATTAGAATACTCCACTTTGCTAAACAAGGTTTTCGGAAAAAGATGAACACAGTAGTGGTGGCTCTAGACATGGAAAAGGCTTTCGACAAGGTCTGGATAGAAGGATTAGCGCACAAAATGAATACTGCTGGGTATCCCGTGTATGTTACGAAGCTTATATATTCCTATTTAAAAAACAGGCGTTTCCATGTAAGAATTAATAATTCTCTTGTCGGACCATTCAGAACAGAGGCAGGAGTCCCTCAAGGTTCAGTGCTGTCACCACATTTGTATACCGTCATGACTCATGATTTTCCGATGCATGACGATATACAAACAGCACTGTATGCCGATGATACGTGTTTCTATAAGAAGTCATTTAGCGCAGAGATAGCAAACAGGAGACTCGATATTCATATAATAGTATATTATGCAACGATCATGTAATGATGGTTATTAATACACGAGCATTAACCGGGATACGAAACGAGCCAAAGGCGAGTTTCGTATGGTTTATGCGAGTGTTTTAATAACCATTACATGAGAGTTGCATACGCTATTTTTTCTACACCCGATAAATAATCAAGACCTATAAATATTATATTTATATTGGTATTGAACACAATAACAGTAATTACTCGTATTTCTATAAAAAATTCTACAAAATTGTAATTAATGGTATTACTTCAGGTATTGGTATTTCCCTAGATTTTTGCGGTAAAATATTTTGTACTGTATTTTCTGCTTTCTCCGATATGTGTGGAGGAGTCTTCTATATCGCTAATATCAGACATTTTAATATTATAATTATCGAAGTTTAGCTACCTACGAAAATTTAATACGTTTTGACAACTAAAATAATTACATAGGAACCTAGGACAAACGTCAAACAGCATGCTTGATTGAAAAATTGTAGGTTTCTATTGATTAAAAATCTGTATCGTAATGAAAAATCTGTATCATAATGGGTATCATTATGAAACGGATTATGGGCATATAAGTGCATTATTATAATACGGGTGTAGAAAAATAGAGTTGTGCTTCCCTATCTGGAGAGTAGATAGACTAAGTTCATATGGCCTCACATAGGGAATTCAACGTGTAAGAGTGAGAGGTACATATTCAATGGCTAAGAGTGAGACAGACGGTCTGAGGGAAAAACGGGGTAGTGGGGGGAGTGGGGGGATTAAATTTCGTCGAATAGAATTTTTGCGTAGTGGTAAAGCCAAAAGGGCCTTAGCGTATATCTCAGCTATAGTTGGTCCGATTTAAACGGGAAAAACATTATGAAGAGAGCATGATATAGATTAACATCGAAAAGAAAAAATCATGCGCAGTGACAGGACAAAAGGACCTTAGCGTGTATCTTCACTGCTATTGGTCCGATTTAAATGGAGAAAAAGGGGTTATGTAGAGAGCGTGATATAGATTGACATCGAAAAGAAAAAATCATGCGCAGTGGCAGGACAAAAGGACCTTAGCGTGTATCTTCACTGCTATTGGTCCGATTTAAATGGAGAAAAAGGGGTTATGTAGAGAGCGTGATATAGATTGACATCGAAAAGAAAAAATCATGCGCAGTGGCAGGACAAAAGGACCTTAGCGTGTATCTCAGCTATCGTTGGTCCGATTTAAATGGGGAAAAGGGGGTTATGTAGAGAGCGTGATATAGATTAAAGTTGAAAAGAAAAAATCATGCGCAGTGACAGGACAAAAGGGCCTTAGCGTGTATCTCAGCTATCGTTAGTCCGATTTAAACGAGGGAAACGGCATTATGAAGATAACTCGGTATTGATTAGCGTCGAATAGAAAAAATCATGCGCAGTGACAGGACAAAAGGACCTTAGCGTATATCTCAGCTATCGTTGGTCCGATTTAAATGGGGAAAAGGGGGTTATGTAGAGAGCGTGATATAGATTAAAGTTGAAAAGAAAAAATCATGCGCAGTGACAGGACAAAAGGGCCTTAGCGTGTATCTCAGCTATCGTTAGTCCGATTTAAACGAGGGAAACGGCATTATGAAGATAACTCGGTATTGATTAGCGTCGAATAGAAAAAATCATGCGCAGTGACAGGACAAAAGGACCTTAGCGTATATCTCAGCTATCGTTGGTCCGATTTAAACGAGGAAAACGGTATTATAAAGATAACTCAGTATTGATTGACGTCGAAAAGAATTTTTGCGTAGAACGAAAAGCCAGAAGGGCCTTAGCGTGTATCACGTGGTCCGATTTAAATGGGGAAAACGGCATTACGTAGAGATCGTGGTATAGATTAACGTACAAGAGAATTTTTTCGTAGAACGAAAAGCCAGAAGGGCCTTAGCGTATATCTCAGCTATACGGGAAAAACGACATTACGTAGAGAATGATGAACGCTGAACAGAAAACATATGTGTAAAGCCAGAAAGACCTTAGCGATTCAAACGGCTACGTGTAGAGAATGGCATCTAGTTGTCATTTCGCACATGCGCAGTTCAAGAGTCAGTTGTCGTTTGTCACTTCATATCTTCGTTAATATCGATCGGATTTGAACGTTGAAAATGCACATGCGCAGTTCAAGGGTCAGTTCTCGCTTGTCACTTTATATCTTCGTTTATATCCGTCAGATGTCTTGAACGATGATGGCGATTACGTGAACTAGCTATATACAAGATGGCGTAGTCAAAAGGACCTGTCAACTGTCAAGGTCAAGTATATCTTCGTTGCTATTGGTCGGAAAGGAATGGGGAAACAAACAGTTGATGTATTCGTTACGTTTCGTTTCGTTACGTTTCATTACGTTTCGTTACGTTTCGTTACGTTTCGTTACGTTTCATTACGTTTCGTTACGTTTCGTTACGTTTCGTTACGTTTCGTTACGTTTCGTTACGTTTCGTTACGTTTCGTTACGTTTCGTTACGTTTCGTTACGTTTCGTTACGTTTCGTTACGTTTCGTTACGTTTCGTTACGTTTCGTTACGTTTCGTTACGTTTCGTTACGTTTCGTTACGTTTCGTTACGTTTCGTTACGTTTCGTTACGTTTCGTTACGTTTCGTTACGTTTCGTTACGTTTCGTTACGTTTCGTTACGTTTCGTTACGTTTCGTTACGTTTCGTTACGTTTCGTTACGTTTCGTTACGTTTCGTTACGTTTCGTTACGTTTCGTTACGTTTCGTTACGTTTCGTTACGTTTCGTTACGTTTCGTTACGTTTCGTTACGTTTCGTTACGTTTCGTTTCGTTACGTTTCGTTACGTTTCGTTACGTTTCGTTACGTTTCGTTACGTTTCGTTACGTTTCGTTACGTTTCGTTACGTTTCGTTACGTTTCGTTACGTTTCGTTACGTTTCGTTACGTTTCGTTTCGTTACGTTTCGTTACGTTTCGTTACGTTTAGTTACGTTTCGTTACGTGTCGTTACGTTTCGTTACGTTTCTTTACGTTTCGTTACGTTTCGTTACGTTTCGTTACGTTTCGTTACGTTTCGTTACGTTTCGTTACGTTTCGTTACGTTTCGTTACGTTTCGTTAAGTTTCGTTACGTTTCGTTACGTTTCGTTTCGTGACCAAAATGACCTAAGTCTCGGCGGCATGTCACCAGGTGCAAAATGGTCAAAAGGATCTTAGGTAGACAAACGGAAAGATAGACAAAAATACAGATAAAAGAACAGGCAGACGGAAAGAGGCGACAAATATACGATAAAAGATAAAATCATAGAAATTCGTATCTATCTATCGCTAAGTAAGTAAACAATGTCAAATGTCAAAATGCTAGGTAGGGGGGAAACCAAAAAGGTATAAACTTTGGAGGAAAAAATACTAAGAAATCATACAGAGAGCAGTGAAGACCTAAGATGATGTAGAAGTCACTGAAGAAGAGGGAGAGCGAAACGTTGAAAAGGGGACAGACATTTGGATATTCGTAGAAAATCAAAGGCACCCTCCTTAAAATTTATTGATACGAGGATCCAAAAAGGCCTAAACATTGAATAATACTTAAAAGTCATGTAGAGAGCAATACACACCTAAGACGAAGAACAAAGTTTGCGACACTCCACAAACACTGAATGAGCAACAGACGAAAAAACAGACAGATAGACAAAAATACAGACAAGATGATATGAAGGGGGAAGCCAAAAAGGCCTAAACTTTGGAGGAGCACTAAAGAATACTTAGAAATCCTGCAAAGAGCAGTGAAGACCTAAGATGATGCAGAAACCCTTGAAAAAGAGGGAGGGCGAAACGTTAAAAAGGAGACAGACAGTCAGATATTCGTGGAAAATCATAGGCACCCTACTTTAAATTTATTGTTACAAGGAGCCAAAAAGACCCAAGCATTGAATAATACTTATAAGTCATGTAGAAAGCAGTACATGTCTAAGACGAAGAGGAAGAGTGAAACGTTAAAAGGGTGATATTCGTAGAAAAAAGAATGGAAAAACATAGAAAATCGTAGAAATCTTTAAAGAATACACGCTGCTGCATGGTCAAAGGGGCCGTAGTTGGTTAGTACAGAAAATGTAATAACCAAGGAGACATTACTTCTCTGGATCAATGAATACAGGAAGGTAGCAGTCAAAAGTTCAGTATTTGAGAATAAGTCTAAGAAATCGTATTGTTCATATTGTAGTCATACATCATCATCATCGTTTCCTTATTACTTACAAATACAATAAAAATACTCTACGTTTATTGTCGATGGTAAAAAGGTGACAAAATACTCTTCGTCCATTATCATATGTGATATGTAAACCTGCGCAGTACGTTATTGTCATGTCATCGTCTTAATCTTTATTAAAAAATAAATACAACAATTACAATATACCATCATCGTTTGTACTCGATTATTTTCGCATTTAAGATTTTCAACCTATAAAATCATCGGTCAAACATTTATTATTACTGGGCATCTTCTTTTTTCAAGGTATCAACCTAAAAAATATCGCAGCTATCTAACCATTGTCATCTCTACAGGTTTTCGTATGTCTATTCAATATTCTTTTTAACCTATAAATATGACATCTGTCACTACTAAAAAACGTTTGTACTCACTTTTTTCGTATATTATTATTTAGTTTCAGTATTTTTACATCTTCTGTCTCGTATGACTCGTTAAATCCAATAAAAAGGCCTCATTCATTTTTTGAAAGTAATTATCGATTTCTTTTATATTTAGCATTTATATCCTAAAAATCTGACATCTGTCATTCATCACTATTAAAAACGATTGTACTCACTTTTTCCGTATATATTTTATTGTTTAGTTTCAGTATTATTGCATCATCTGTCATAAAAAATCCAAATTAAAAAGTCCCATTCTTAGACATTTAAATACACTTTTTCATTAATTACTGACATTTCAGTATGGTATCTTCGCTTATATTGTATCTTTTATTATCCTAAAAATATAACATCAGTTGTTTATTCAACCCAAAAATATATAATAGCTATCGTTAAAGACATCTGTAAACCTTTGTAATCACTTTTCCCCTAATTATTGACATTCATTTGTTACGATATTCTTACTTATTTAGTTGCTGTATATTTCTACAAAAATAAGACATCAGTCACTAAATTCGGTTAGTATCAGCCCCACTAGGTTATTTTATACTTTCTTCTATCTATGCTATCTTCATAGTATTCTTATTTTTGTTTTTAATTACATCTCTCATTAAATCCATCAGTATTAAAACTTTTGTACTCACACACATTTTCGTTTTCTGTTTTTAAAAGATTTCCATATAATAATTATCGCTGAGACGTTGTTCAAAGCAATATTATCATTTCTTGCGGTTACATATCCTGTAAAAACTCAACATATTGTTAGATATCTACGATGTATTATGAGACAAAAAATATATATACAGGGAAATATCTATCTAAAAGTATACACAGTGTAATAACAAAATTAATTATAAAGGCTACCGAAAATGTTTTAAATACATACGTTTTGAAAACATCAAAAATAAGAAAAAGAAAAGAAAATATCTGTAGGCAATCTGTAGACAGATATCAATACCAATGCTAATAAATATGAAAGTTTTCAATCGACAAACTCTTATTTACTTTTTGTACGACTAATTCTAATGTTAGATTTCATTCAAAGTACAAGTATATTTTTCTACGGTCAATGCTAAGTTTTCATTCAACTAGCTCATGCGATATGAAGAGTATGAAGGACTTATACGAGAATATTTATAACAAAACATGGAGCTTAAATCGTATAAAATGACAGATGCATCTTCAAGGATCATTGTCAAAAAAAAAAGTCTATATTTACTAGAACATTTTTTCGCAGGAAGTCACTAACGTAAAACAGAATCCTTCCTGGTATAAAATAATCTCAAAACATTAAGTTAAAAGATAAATTATGGTAAAGCAGCATTCTACATATATTAATGACGTCAAAATTTATATTAGCAGAAGTTTTTATAGAAATTGGAATAATAAAACTAGGGTTTAGAGCAATAATTTCTAATCAGTTTAATAATAAGAGAGATATTATCTTGCAACGTCGAGGCTACATCGTTTCTTCTTTCACACTTTGCAAATGTCATTTAGCTGACATTTTTTTTCTTATTTATTCATTTTCCCTTGTTGTAACGTGTGTCCCTTGCGTTGCAAGCGACGCTAACGATGTACACGACGCAAGCGACGCACGAGATGCAAGCGTCGCAAACGTTAAAAAACAGCAAAAACGGTGTTTTTGAATGCTTCAGAACGCACTATGATATTTGATGACATTGTCAACGTCATGTGTCAAGCGTCTCGTTTAAACGTTCTGTGTTTCTATGCTATCAGAAGTGGAAATAGCCGAACGGTGTAAGGCGCTGACAATTGTGGTAAATAACTACAAGATTTAAAAATAAAATCAAAAGCGCTACTATACCGTTTCGACTATTTCACCTTTTCTTCTTTTAAATAAAACAAAATAATTTTTATAAAAAATATTTATTAAATTCTTTCAAAATCGTTTACAATTTTTTGTTTATAAAAATACATGAATTGTCCTAATGCAACATTTTTCAAGTTAGAATCTAAATTTTGAAATAAATACATTTTATGAAAAGCATCTGAAAATGTATAATTCTCATCATTAAAACTACTTCTAATTATATTTAGACTTTTATAGTAATATTGTGGAAATTGAACAGTCTCTAGCATTAACACATATGGTGCCAACAGTTGCCTATTTAAATCAACAAGTTCCATAACATCTTGTTCTGTTAACCAAAAATCTGCATTGTGTTTGCTTACGATGATAAACTTTGTATCTTCGAAGATCACTTGTCGAACTTTGCAGTAATCCCCACACTGAAACTCAATACCGTCGTACTCATCAGGAAGATCCACAATCTCGTTAAAAAAATTGTTGTCTTGAAGTAGGGTTATCAATTGTTCCCACTCATAGGAACTAAACGATATTTTTTCCGACTGTCCTTTTTGTATAACAACAGCGGGAGTAAAGGATCTCGCTGGACTAAGACCACACCCAATTTGATGGGAACCTTGTAGGAATTGCGTGTATAGTAGGTAATGAACTTCGTTCTTAGCTGCTTCTTCATACTTCTCTAATAGAGAATCTAGTTCACGACCGTAATTTTCAGACACCACCGATGATGGTGTTGGTGATGATGGTTGTAACGAAAAATCAAATTCACTACTTGAACCGTAACCAGAATCTTGAGAAAACATTTTTACAGATCGACTGCAAACAACTGAGGAGGTTAAACTTGAATTTCATCAATTTATACAATTGCTCTCCCACTCTACATAAAGCACTTTTTAAAAAATGATATTCCTACACGGCGTGTCAAAAAGTAGTTCTAATTCAGTCTCGTTTCTGTCACCATGAGGATCGCATTCGTTGACATCCAAGGTTTCTACATCAACGGTATTTTTCATCCGAAGGAATTGAGTATCGCAATTGGTTGTAAAAAATACCACGCTTTGTTCACATCGCCTACACCTTATTCTAACCTAAATACGTCCAATAAAATTAGCGTTAGATATGTTGAGAAACATATTCATGGAGTCAACTATTCCTCTGGAGACGTGGATTATTCCAAGTTAAACTCGATTTTGGAAACATATTTATTTAACCATGCTGATTGCATTTACGTACGAGGAAGTGAAAAAGCCGAATTTTTACTAAAAAAGTGTCACGTGTCACGTCCTATAATAGTAGATGTATGCAAGTTCGATGGAACCCCGTGTGCAACAGAAAAATTCAGTAGTGACTCCAAAACCTGCATGTACCACGCCAATGGATCATTTAAATATACCCAGAAGAACGTCGAAAGTCTACGCCAATGGTTTCTTAATTGCATACCTTTGTAATTTTTGTTATTAATAAATGATTATAAATGAAAAAAAGGTTTTTAATTGAAACCCCTTATTAATTTCATGCATTTATTTTCGTTTTACAAGAAGAATAAAAATTTTTATTTATAATTTTTACAATAATTTTCAATATTATAAACAAAGTAGATGATAGTGTTATACAACTAACTACATATAATTTAGAATATTTGGGCTCTGACATGTCACTCAAATCGATCGGTGGTGGTGGTGGAGTCTGCCAATCTTTGAATTCTCCTTCAGTGCCATCATTAAAAATCAATTTTAATTTGTATCTCTTTGCTTCATCGATTGCTATGGAAAACGTATTTAGCTTCATATTATTTACCACCGAGAAATTCATCTTTCGCCATTCCGTTTGATTATCAAAACGTATCGCCATCTGTTGTACGCCCAACGGTACATTGGTATACAGTATATTGTTTAATATGGTAGTAAGTATAACGAAATTAGCCTTTAAGATGGACATATTTGCGTCGGTTGGATTCTTCTAAGTGGTCTAGGATAATATCTCTCAATATCCTCCCAAAGACTTAAATTTGTCAAATCTCTTAAAACTTGTTTTTATCTTCATATAATTTTATGTCTCTTCTAAGTTTTTGAACTTTTATACCAAACTCTTTGCGTCTATTCTCTTCGCTAGACATCTCGATAATCAATAATAGGCGTAGGTCACTGTGCGTATTTTTTCTCTTCATCGGTAATTTCTCCCCCTTCCTCGTTTTCCCGTTTGAATCGGATCACGTGATATACGCCTAAGTCCTTTTGGTATTGCATAGGATTTTTCTATTTAACGATTTCGAGTTCTCTACTTTAGAATTCGCGAGAATATGAGTCATAATTCCAAAAATGCCAAAAAGATACAATGAATGACGTAATACCAGTTTAAATTTAGTACAAATATGATCAATACTAATAAAGGTGAGCTGTGTTTAACACCGAATGACAGTTGTAACAAAAGAAATTTGTTTAGTACCTTCCTAAGACATTGATTGTTTTTTAAGTTACAGAATAAACAAACGAGGAACTAAGAAGATAATTCGAGTCCAATTAAATGCCTGCCGTTGTCAAATAGTATGCCAGCTTTTTATATCAAGATTTATTATTGTCAGGTTTATTGGTTAAGTATTTATTTACCATATGGACTTTTGGTATTATTGCTATTGCGCCTAATTTTTCTCTTCAGCGTTAATCTACGTCGCGTTTTCATTACAATGTAATTTTTTCCTGTTTAATTCTATCCGATAATAGCCGATACTTAGGACCTAACTTTGCACATGGTTTTTGTCTTCAACGTTAATCTATGTTGCTCCTCCTACACCTGAGCCGTTTGTTCCGTTTAAAATCGTTCCAAAAGCAATTAAGATATGGATTTAGGCTTATAATTTTGTAAGGTAGGTATTATAATTCTGATTTACAAATATTCAAATGCCTTGAGTTTGTAGAGAGAGGTCCTCGTATAGTAACGTAAGACATTAACTTTCTTGATAACATTAATATCCTTTTTTATAGTTATTATTCCTACGTACTATTTTTTAAAATATAATATAATTTATAGAGCCCATGCTTTAGAGTCGAACAGAAAACTATTCTGTATCAACTGCTTATTAAATTTCCTAAACCTTTTCACCTGAATATATCTACAGCTCGTCTTCAGATATATGTTTAAATATCCAAACAATGGTAACTACGATATGATAATGAACGAAAACGAACGACTATTTTGCAATTTTTGGCGTTTTTCGGTGTTTTTCGACTATTTTTGCCGTTTGAAATCATTTACGAACAATGTTGCAAGATACCTTAAAGCTTAAAGGAACAGTCGAATGTAGAAATTATTGCTCTAAACCCTAGTTTTATTATTCCAATTTCTATAAAAACTTCTGCTAATATAAATTTTGACGTCATTAATATATGTAGAATGCTGCTTTACCATAATTTATCTTTTAACTTAATGTTTTGAGATTATTTTATACCAGGAAGGATTCTGTTTTACGTTAGTGACTTCCTGCGAAAAAATGTTCTAGTAAATATAGACTTTTTTTTTGACAATGATCCTTGAAGATGCATCTGTCATTTTATACGATTTAAGCTCCATGTTTTGTTATAAATATTCTCGTATAAGTCCTTCATACTCTTCATATCGCATGAGCTAGTTGAATGAAAACTTAGCATTGACCGTAGAAAAATATACTTGTACTTTGAATGAAATCTAACATTAGAATTAGTCGTACAAAAAGTAAATAAGAGTTTGTCGATTGAAAACTTTCATATTTATTAGCATTGGTATTGATATCTGTCTACAGATTGCCTACAGATATTTTCTTTTCTTTTTCTTATTTTTGATGTTTTCAAAACGTATGTATTTAAAACATTTTCGGTAGCCTTTATAATTAATTTTGTTATTACACTGTGTATACTTTTAGATAGATATTTCCCTGTATATATATTTTTTGTCTCATAATACATCGTAGATATCTAACAATATGTTGAGTTTTTACAGGATATGTAACCGCAAGAAATGATAATATTGCTTTGAACAACGTCTCAGCGATAATTATTATATGGAAATCTTTTAAAAACAGAAAACGAAAATGTGTGTGAGTACAAAAGTTTTAATACTGATGGATTTAATGAGAGATGTAATTAAAAACAAAAATAAGAATACTATGAAGATAGCATAGATAGAAGAAAGTATAAAATAACCTAGTGGGGCTGATACTAACCGAATTTAGTGACTGATGTCTTATTTTTGTAGAAATATACAGCAACTAAATAGGTAAGAATATCGTAACAAATGAATGTCAATAATTAGGGGAAAAGTGATTACAAAGGTTTACAGATGTCTTTAACGATAGCTATTATATATTTTTGGGTTGAATAAACAACTGATGTTATATTTTTAGGATAATAAAAGATACAATATAAGCGAAGATACCATACTGAAATGTCAGTAATTAATGAAAAAGTGTATTTAAATGTCTAAGAATGGGACTTTTTAATTTGGATTTTTTATGACAGATGATGCAATAATACTGAAACTAAACAATAAAATATATACGGAAAAAGTGAGTACAAACGTTTTTAATAGTGATGAATGACAGATGTCAGATTTTTAGGATATAAATGCTAAATATAAAAGAAATCGATAATTACTTTCAAAAAATGAATGAGGCCTTTTTATTGGATTTAACGAGTCATACGAGACAGAAGATGTAAAAATACTGAAACTAAATAATAATATACGAAAAAAGTGAGTACAAACGTTTTTTAGTAGTGACAGATGACAGATGTCATATTTTTAGGTTAAAAAGAATATTGAATAGACATACGAAAACCTGTAGAGATGACAATGGTTAGATAGCTGCGATATTTTTTAGGTTGATACCTTGAAAAAAGAAGATGCCCAGTAATAATAAATGTTTGACCGATGATTTTATAGGTTGAAAATCTTAAATGCGAAAATAATCGAGTACAAACGATGATGGTATATTGTAATTGTTGTATTTATTTTTTAATAAAGATTAAGACGATGACATGACAATAACGTACTGCGCAGGTTTACATATCACATATGATAATGGACGAAGAGTATTTTGTCACCTTTTTACCATCGACAATAAACGTAGAGTATTTTTATTGTATTTGTAAGTAATAAGGAAACGATGATGATGATGTATGACTACAATATGAACAATACGATTTCTTAGACTTATTCTCAAATACTGAACTTTTGACTGCTACCTTCCTGTATTCATTGATCCAGAGAAGTAATGTCTCCTTGGTTATTACATTTTCTGTACTAACCAACTACGGCCCCTTTGACCATGCAGCAGCGTGTATTCTTTAAAGATTTCTACGATTTTCTATGTTTTTCCATTCTTTTTTCTACGAATATCACCCTTTTAACGTTTAACTCTTCCTCTTCGTCTTAGACATGTACTGCTTTCTACATGACTTATAAGTATTATTCAATGCTTGGGTCTTTTTGGCTCCTTGTAACAATAAATTTAAAGTAGGGTGCCTATGATTTTCCACGAATATCTGACTGTCTGTCTCCTTTTTAACGTTTCGCCCTCCCTCTTTTTCAAGGGTTTCTGCATCATCTTAGGTCTTCACTGCTCTTTGCAGGATTTCTAAGTATTCTTTAGTGCTCCTCCAAAGTTTAGGCCTTTTTGGCTTCCCCCTTCGTATCATCTTGTCTGTATTTTTGTCTATCTGTCTGTTTTTTCGTCTGTTGCTCATTCAGTGTTTGTGGAGTGTCGCAAACTTTGTTCTTCGTCTTAGGTGTGTATTGCTCTCTACATGACTTTTAAGTATTATTCAATGTTTAGGCCTTTTTGGATCCTCGTATCAATAAATTTTAAGGAGGGTGCCTTTGATTTTCTACGAATATCCAAATGTCTGTCCCCTTTTCAACGTTTCGCTCTCCCTCTTCTTCAGTGACTTCTACATCATCTTAGGTCTTCACTGCTCTCTGTATGATTTCTTAGTATTTTTTCCTCCAAAGTTTATACCTTTTTGGTTTCCCCCCTACCTAGCATTTTGACATTTGACATTGTTTACTTACTTAGCGATAGATAGATACGAATTTCTATGATTTTATCTTTTATCGTATATTTGTCGCCTCTTTCCGTCTGCCTGTTCTTTTATCTGTATTTTTGTCTATCTTTCCGTTTGTCTACCTAAGATCCTTTTGACCATTTTGCACCTGGTGACATGCCGCCGAGACTTAGGTCATTTTGGTCACGAAACGAAACGTAACGAAACTTAACGAAACGTAACGAAACGTAACGAAACGTAACGAAACGTAAAGAAACGTAACGAAACGTAACGACACGTAACAAAACGTAACTAAACGTAACGAAACGTAACGACACGTAACAAAACGTAACGAAACGTAACGAAACGTAACGAAACGTAACGAAACGTAACGAAACGTAACGAAACGTAACGAAACGTAACGAAACGTAACGAAACGTAACGAAACGTAACGAAACGTAACGAAACGTAACGAAACGTAACGAAACGTAACGAAACGTAACGAAACGTAACGAAACGTAACGAAACGTAACGAAACGTAACGAAACGTAACGAAACGTAACGAAACGTAACGAAACGTAACGAAACGTAACGAAACGAAACGAAACGTAACGAAACGTAACGAAACGTAACGAAACGTAACGAAACGTAACGAAACGTAACGAAACGTAACGAAACGTAACGAAACGTAACGAAACGTAACGAAACGTAACGAAACGTAACGAAACGTAACGAAACGTAACGAAACGTAACGAAACGTAACGAAACGTAACGAAACGTAACGAAACGTAACGAAACGTAACGAAACGTAACGAAACGTAACGAAACGTAACGAAACGTAACGAAACGTAACGTAACGAAACGTAACGAAACGTAACGAAACGTAACGAAACGTAACGAAACGTAACGAAACGTAACGAAACGTAACGAAACGTAACGAAACGTAACGAAACGTAACGAAACGTAACGAAACGTAACGAAACGTAATGAAACGTAACGAAACGTAATGAAACGTAACGAAACGTAACGAAACGTAATGAAACGTAACGAAACGTAACGAATACATCAACTGTTTGTTTCCCCATTCCTTTCCGACCAATAGCAACGAAGATATACTTGACCTTGACAGTTGACAGGTCCTTTTGACTACGCCATCTTGTATATAGCTAGTTCACGTAATCGCCATCATCGTTCAAGACATCTGACGGATATAAACGAAGATATAAAGTGACAAGCGAGAACTGACCCTTGAACTGCGCATGTGCATTTTCAACGTTCAAATCCGATCGATATTAACGAAGATATGAAGTGACAAACGACAACTGACTCTTGAACTGCGCATGTGCGAAATGACAACTAGATGCCATTCTCTACACGTAGCCGTTTGAATCGCTAAGGTCTTTCTGGCTTTACACATATGTTTTCTGTTCAGCGTTCATCATTCTCTACGTAATGTCGTTTTTCCCGTATAGCTGAGATATACGCTAAGGCCCTTCTGGCTTTTCGTTCTACGAAAAAATTCTCTTGTACGTTAATCTATACCACGATCTCTACGTAATGCCGTTTTCCCCATTTAAATCGGACCACGTGATACACGCTAAGGCCCTTCTGGCTTTTCGTTCTACGCAAAAATTCTTTTCGACGTCAATCAATACTGAGTTATCTTTATAATACCGTTTTCCTCGTTTAAATCGGACCAACGATAGCTGAGATATACGCTAAGGTCCTTTTGTCCTGTCACTGCGCATGATTTTTTCTATTCGACGCTAATCAATACCGAGTTATCTTCATAATGCCGTTTCCCTCGTTTAAATCGGACTAACGATAGCTGAGATACACGCTAAGGCCCTTTTGTCCTGTCACTGCGCATGATTTTTTCTTTTCAACTTTAATCTATATCACGCTCTCTACATAACCCCCTTTTCCCCATTTAAATCGGACCAACGATAGCTGAGATATACGCTAAGGTCCTTTTGTCCTGTCACTGCGCATGATTTTTTCTATTCGACGCTAATCAATACCGAGTTATCTTCATAATGCCGTTTCCCTCGTTTAAATCGGACTAACGATAGCTGAGATACACGCTAAGGCCCTTTTGTCCTGTCACTGCGCATGATTTTTTCTTTTCAACTTTAATCTATATCACGCTCTCTACATAACCCCCTTTTCCCCATTTAAATCGGACCAACGATAGCTGAGATACACGCTAAGGCCCTTTTGGCTTTACCACTACGCAAAAATTCTATTCGACGAAATTTAATCCCCCCACTCCCCCGTTTTTCCCTCAGACCGTCTGTCTCACTCTTAGCCATTGAATATGTACCTCTCACTCTTACACGTTGAATTCCCTATGTGAGGCCATATGAACTTAGTCTATCTACTCTGGAGCGAAACAAAATGAAGGTGAATGGGACGAAAACAGAACAGATTGTTTTAACTAGAAAATATACGAACGTAAACATTCAGAATAAATTAAAAATCGGACCTGATTCTGTTTCGTTGAAACCTAAAATAAAATATTTAGGTTTCGTTCTAGATAGGAGGCTCAACTATTACGCGCATGTTGCCAATTTGGTATCGAAGGCAAATTTGGCTATTACGCTAATGTACCCTCTGCTTAACAAGAACAGCAAGTTGTCCAAGGACAACAAGCTGTTGTTATATAAGCAGGTGATTAGACCAACGCTGAGCTATGGATATCAAGCCTTCTGTTCGGCTTTCAACACATTACTGCTGAAGCTGAAACGCAAGCAAAACACGTGTCTGAGGTTAGCCTTGAGCAGAGACAGATACTCTCGAATAGCGGACCTTCATGCTGAAGGCCATGTTCCGATGTTACAAGATTATATAATCAAGAACTCAGATAAATTTTATAGAAAGAAGCTGACGTCACCGCTCCTTAGGGACGTGACGCAGTTGCGTGCACGAGACAATCCCAACATGAAACATGGCCTCTTGCATGAAAGGTTACCTCTATTCAGAGAGTAGCCTACGACCTGAATTGTCTGATTACATTGTTTTAAACCCTGTTTTTTTTTTATTGGTTTTTCAGGGAAGTTGGGATAAATTTGAGATTATTCATAATTAATAAGGCGCGGGTCAGTTGTCGTACGTTGTTGCTCCCCTCAAATTTGACAGATAATGATGAAATAATCATGAAGGAGCTGTCAGTCTATAAAGGTGTAGACTGCTGACAGGTTCTCCTTTTCTGGAGGGCAGGCCAGCGGAGTGCACCATTACTTGTTTATTTGAAGTGGAAGACATTGTTGCATTGCTGAAGGGCTGCCATCCGCCACGGTACATGGGGCCTCTTTCTGGAGAGAAGACATGTACTGTACTGTAAACTGTGAAGACTGTACAAAATAGGAAATACGATTGTTTTCTACATATATATGTTTAATGTAAAAATTATTTGAATAAACTTGTTTTGGATTTGGATTGGTTCTCGTCCGATCACCGCAGTTAAGCAGTGTTGGGCGCGGTTAGTACTTGGATGGGTGACCGCTTTGGAACACCGCGTGCCGTTGCCGAGATTTTTTTTTAGTAAACTTATTAAATTCCTACATTTTAGATGTCAGATTGTTGTATTGATACCTGTTTTTTTTTTTCAAAGTATTAAAATTAAAAAGTTCTTAATAAATTACTTGCAACATCTATAGGTATCTAAAAGCAAAACAAAATCCTCAATATATCCTATTAAATAGATCATCCTCACAGATCCTTGTTGCATCGGGAATTACTTAATTTCTAAATATGCCAATAGATCCATTTGGGTAAAACATGGTGTTGTTGTAGTTGATTGAGGGTCCTTTGTAATGAGGTTGCATGGTCAAATTGAATTTCTAGACGTCCAGAGATCAGTGGCGTGGACATGCGCATTACAAGGGACCCTCAACTACAACATTACCT
The DNA here is from genome assembly GCA_927349885.1 of Psylliodes chrysocephalus. Taxonomy (NCBI): domain Eukaryota; kingdom Metazoa; phylum Arthropoda; class Insecta; order Coleoptera; family Chrysomelidae; genus Psylliodes; species Psylliodes chrysocephalus. The sequence continues at coordinate 56,337,510 of OV651820.1, forward strand.
AGTAATTTCAGGCAATTTCGCCAAGTATCCAATTAAAATAAACAAAAAAAAAATAAATGTACCTACCTTGCTTTTGCAATACAATTCATTACTTCTTTGCTTCTCCTAAAAACATTTTATCTTGAAATTTTTCACACATTCGGCGATTTATTTATTCATTTCGATTGAATTGCCGTAAACTAAATACTTTTCGATAGCGTTTTAAACTTATTTACTTTTTATATATTTAAACTTTTTTGATTCAAGCAGAAATAAAATTGTTGATAGAAAACATTTTATTTATTTGTCACTGTCAGTTTCTGACAAATGTGTCAGTTATTTAGCCAAATCAATGACATATATAGTATAATAGACTGCTCATCCATACACAAACAAGGCGACGAAAAGCGGGTCATATTGCAGTTGTTTATTTCCTTGCCGAGTGCTCATCAGGCAGAATCGAACTGGCTCAAATGAGTTTAGAACTAATTTCATCAAAAAAAAAAAATAATTACGTGAATGTTTACTTCAAGACAGAAACTTTCCTAACCTAACGGAAAGTGAACTTTTAGAAGTTTCTTAGAAAAGGTTTGGATAATTTTATTGAAAATGCGAAAGGCAGTTATTACTAATAATAGGTATGCGAGTTTGCTCTCACCACTTTACAAAATAGGATTTCATCTATCCAGGTTTGTAATTATTTGTATTTGTATTAATTAATATTTTTATATTTCTAGTATGAATTGTTTGATCTGGAGATTTATGTTCTGTAGGTCTAAACAAGAAGAAACATATGCCTGTGTCTACTGCAGTACCTATAGTAATAATAATATAATAATCATGTTGCCAGTACTAGTAGAATGTCAAGTGTTGAGTTATCTTCTTCAGGCAATGAATGTACGTATGCATAATTTAAAATGTATGGTTAATTATTATAAGCTTAATGTGTTTTTGCAGTTAATGAACATATCTACTAGTGAAGCAGATAATGAAGATATGTGTGCTGCTGAAGAGCTTTGCTTAATTTACAAAACTTTTCTGTAAAGCAGAAAATTGGGATCGATTGTTCAACACAAGTGAAGAGTGGTATTTAGTTGAACCGTTTTCAAACAGAATTGTTAGTGCTAAAGAACTTTCCACTTTAACAGGATTGCAATCCTTTCAGTTATTAGAAACCATTGTGAAATTAATGGCAGAGTTGTTTCTAAAGAATAAGAAATAGAGAACAGTTATGTTTGTGAAGGATCAAGATATATTTAATTTTATGAAGTTAAAAACTGGTATGCGAGATATATCTTATCTATGTTATTGGGAATTAATGAAACTTTTTGTCGTTTAATTTTTCAGGAGTGTTTAATAAAACTGGCAAAAGTTCTTCAGTATGGTATAATATTTGGCATTCAAAAAGTAAGAGTACTACTTTGATTGTACCTAAATCCCACTACAGCAAGCCAAATGTCTTTGTTGTGGGCTAAAAAGTTACTCAAAGTACAAAATGAGGCATAATATTAAAATAGTGACTGGAGTGTCATCTGCTGGTCTTATAACTTACATAAGTAAAGCGGGTCCCGGAATTTTGTTCGAAAGTTATTTAAACTGAAAACATTACAAAGTTATTTAGTTTGAATATCTAATTTGAAAAAATATCCTTCCTAGACAAATGTAGTGAATTTCGAACATGGCTTTGTAAAGCCGAAAGTGCTCTTTTATTTTTAACAATTATTTTTACACAATATGATATGTGCCTATTTTTTTTTAGCTCTATTAGGCATTCGAACGACCTGTCCAAATGGCTACCAGTGGGGACTGACAGTTTAAATATGGCAATTCTGTTGTCATTAACAGGGTTAATGATACATATATAGTTATATAGATTGCTCAAAGCTGGTTTGCGAGCGGCCATATTTATTAATTTGAATCGGTTTCAAAGAAGTAGAGAGGGTAGAACGATAAGGTACCCAGACAGCACACCAAATCCTTTGGATATCTACTGAACATCCCAATATCCACTGAATGTCCAGTCCATGGTAGATATATATTTTATATCCATGAGATGTAATTTATAGACATGCAAATGTCCATAAATAATAGTAATTATATAACAAATTATTAAAAAATTACGCCATTGTTCTCGCCATTGTGGCTAATAGTACCGTTCAGATATTTAAAATTAATTTTTTTAAGGTGTATTCAATATCCCATGAACATCCACTAAATATATTAAAGTCTAGGCGCGAACGCAAACCATCGTGGATATCCACTAGATGTTATTTGATTCTGCTTACTAAGTATAGATGGCGATACCACTATCGCATCTACTCATGCTCGACCCGCCGTAATAGAGTTCGATCGAAATGTTTGTCCTACAGACTCCATTAGAGGCTGGAGTCGAGAATTTCCATCTATTGCTGAAGAGTCCTAATAAGGATGACTTTCTCCTTAGTGGCCAAAATCAAAGGCAGAATGTTGAAAATATTTTTAATCTCTGCTATTTTCTTTCGACGTTATTCAATAATCATTGGTTACTTATGAACCTCTACTAAAGATATCCATAAAATATTTTGGTGAATATCCGAATATCTTCTATATCCTGGGATATAGACGGACATTTGGTAGTATATCCATATTGGATATAATGAATATCCACAAAATATATTCTGTGGATATCTCTGTGATTTCTTGTATTTTCTGGAAGATACCCATTAGATGTTTTGCTGAATATCCATTAGGATATCTTCTATATCCTGGATATAAACGGACATTTGGATATCCATATTAGATCCACCGAATATTTCTGATATCCTGTGGATATATTGGATATCCACAAAAGATATTCTGCGGATATCTCTGGGATTTGGTGTGTTGTATGGGTACCGTCTGCGCATCCATCACGAGTGTAGAAATTATGCGTGATTCAGCCTTCCACTCTTACACACGTAAATGACAAGGAGAGGTTGCCCTAAAGCACTGTAAACAAATTCCAGGATCGACTTTATTCAGCGATTATATTCATGTTCAGCTCTGTTTTTTGTTTGTGTTTTGGCTGTTGTAAGCTTTTTTGGCGTCAATTCTTTGTTATCTTGTTTATATTTATGATTTTTTATGCTTTTATTCCGATTTAGTATTAAATTATACTTGTTAATTATTTTTCGATGCACTATTTTATAATTGTTGCACAAAATGTTGTTAAACCGTCCCTGAATTTTGTTTACAAAATGTGCAAAACGAAATTGTGCATAGTGTCCAGACTTTTTCATTGACAGTTATCATTCTACCCCTCTCCACTTCATTGATCGGTTTAGCAAAAATGTGTTTTAAAACCAATTTTCAGCCTTTAGATATTTAAAAAATAATAATTTCTTACATAAGCTGAAAAATATGGATGATCAATATATGTAATTATATTCGGCGCTTCGTCCGAATAGATTACTTTATAATAACTTAGTAGTACCGGTTTTCGGTGCTAGATGGCACAACGTTCAAAGATAAAAAAAACTTTTTTATCGGTTAAGTATGCTTTCCTACTTTACCGATCCCTTTCACACGTCATAACGTTTTTTGTGCCAAGATGGTATCAACGTTCTTTTAGGAATAGAGAAGTTTTATCTTTAAAATTTTATAATTAGTTGTATTTAATAATATTTATTTTTAAGGTAAAATGGGAGAACATAAGAAGAGGAATTGGTCGTCTTCTATTTCTCGCCCACCCTTGCATAGAAGGCCGCTAACTGCACTGGAAAATATGTTGATTAATAATTATATTGAGGTAATAGGACATAAAAGAGTCCCGCGGCCCAACTAGTGGCCCGGCGTCCTCAAACTCAGTTCATAGTGTTGGGGCAAAAGTTCATTAATCACGGAAAAAGAAGTGTTCTGGCTAAAGTCCTTGAACCACAAAGCCGTACATCCCCAGTAAGTTGCTACATACTATATATCCGTCCGCGGCCCAACTTGTGGCCCGGCGTCCTCAAACTCAATTCGTAGTGTTGTGGCAAAAGTTCATCAACCACGGGAAAAAAGAGAGTTCTGGCTAAAGTCGAACCACAAAGCCGTACATCCTCGGTAAGTTGCTACAGACCATATGTCCGTCCGCGGCCCAACTTGTGGCCCGGCGTCCTCAAACTCAATTCGTAGTGTTGTGGCAAAAGTTCATCAACCACGGAAAAAGAGAGTTCTGGCTAAAGTCCTTGAACTACAAAGCCGCACTTAGAGCTAGACACTGAGACTAGCTCGTCTAGGAGACGACCTGGATATTGAAAACAAAAATGGTGTTTAATCCTTACATTGGAAAAAAGTTTGTCTTTAATTCTAAAAGATTAGGCAAGGAAAAAATGATTTTTTTTTTTTAATAAATATTTGTCCTCTATTAAGATCCCCAGAAATATATCAAAATTATTTAACTGACATATAAAGTCAATAAAATTAAGTCTGGGAGTGTCCAGTATTGGTAAGGTAATAAATATATTCTTGTCATCTAACAATGAGACATAAAAAATAGTCTGGGAAAACCCTTCGCAGATTTTTCCATAAAATATCAAATGATTCTTTGGTAACAGCTCTGCATATAAAAATGAAATTGATAAATTCCTGTATTTACTTATATATAAACAGAAATTCTGCATTCAGTTAGGTATAATGTTTGATATACAATTATATATTTAATTAAAATTAATCAAAATAATAGTTAAAATACAAATAATGCAATACAATATGGTTCTAACCCTGGAAATCAATATAAAACCCAAAAGGTAATAGACAAATCAGTCGTGATGTATTTTTACAACACTACTTCTAAAAACAGTCCAAAAAACCCAGCTTTCAATATTTCGGGAAACTGGAGGAGCCTATTTTGCACCAGGGGGAGGGGGAGGCAGAAAAACTGGACAGGGACCCCCTTCTCTGTTGCACAGAAAAAGGAAGATGAACTATTCTTGTCTGTGCTACCCTCAAAACAAATATTAAAGGTAGGTTTTAAAGCAGGGTAATTAAAATGTTATATCTGAATGGAAAAGCCTTAAACCAAATCCCTTAGATTGCCTGAATGGTTACAAAACTCCACATAAACTCCCCACATAGAAATTTTTCATCAAAGATTGTCATTAAAGACAAACCTTTAATTGAAAATTTCTTAAAGGACTTTAAAAGCAAGGGTGCATCAAAAAATTTAGTTTATTGCGCCCCTTTTTCCTAGTTAAAAAATGGAGTGGTAAAATTGATTTATTCCTAACTATATTTTACCTAACCATTTCAAAATGGAAGATTAAAGAATCGTAAAATTATCACAAAATTCTTTTATATGTAAGTACAGTCACTCTGTTGGCTATCTCGATGTGTACAGACTTAAAAGATGGCTATTAATTTCCAAGTACCAATTCATAAATCTACAAAATGTTTATGATATCTTTAATTAGTAAAATTATGAAACCATTTGCCTTTTAAGAGAAATTGACATTTAGTTGTTCAGTTTACTTAGATGATGGTCTAATAATGGCGAATTCAGAATTATATGCTTTACAAACTAAAATTATAATAGGAAACTTGAAAAATCTTGGATTCACAATGAACTTCAAAAAAGTACTTAGTTTAGTTCCTAGAAAAAATTATAAATTTTTTAGGGTTAGCCTTCACTGTTGTAAATACTGAAAATCTTATGTCGATTGTACCTACTAGCCGAAGAAAAGAAAATGATTAGTTTCAAAGCAGTCACAAAATTAAATAATGAAAAATAAGGCTTTTTGCTCCTGTTATTGATCTCCTGGTATCTGCTATGCCAGCCGAAAAATATATAGTCGTTTATACATCAAGTCTTTAGAAAAAGAAAAAGTTTTAGCTCTAGGAGAAGAATAAGATAACAATTATTTATAATATGAATATCATATTGTAATCATTTATAGTTTGTTGCATTCTATTATGCCCCAAAAATGTCTTGCTCAAAATTGTAATTTTGCAAATATATTCGTGAGGTGTGATAACCACTACCACTTTATATATATTTTTGTAAGTAAACAAAAAAGGACAGTAGGTATCTATAAATCATAAATATCTGGATGAAGTTATAATAATATTTATTTACCATAAAAAATACATTTTCTATTGACTAAATACAATAAATATAATATTTGCTAAAGATTTGGAGATGGTGTGAATCAAAAAATTACTGGATTCAAGCATAGTGTACTTATATGCGCATCTTTTCTACTTACATTTCATATACCTATATTTGTTCAGTAGAAAATAAAGCAGATAGGGGTCACGTGTCAGACTTCTTTGGAAACACAATATGGGAGTTAGATAAGTCAGTATTTAATAAAATACGTAACAAGAAAAGATGGAACTCCTCTACTATACCTAGAAATATATTTGTATCTAACTTAAACCGAAAACTTATAAGTAATAAATTTTGTACAAAACGCAGCTGGCTATACGAACAAGCTTTCGTTAGTGTAGTTAGTAATATATTTTACTAATACCTAAAGCTAACATATTGGAGCCGATATAAATGTAAAATGCTCCACAAAAAGGTATGTCTAAGTTTAGGCCTACAAAATCACGTTATAATTTTTCTTGAAATCTTTGAAAGGTGCTGGATTATTTGAATAATTTACCAGAACAGTTGTCACTGGAAAAGTTAGTCCAAAAGACCACAATCTTAATTTCCCTGATACTAACTGGCTATGCAAACAAACTAATAAAATACAAAATATCGTAATCACAGGTTTGATCCAAATATTAATTCCAGTGCTCATAAAAACATCAAAACAGAAAGATTCTAACACTTGTAAGGTTTGTTAGAGTTGGTAATATCTCGTAAAAAATCCTCTAGGATCTGCATCGCTACTACTCCGCTAGAGCATCGTACAGAAGCAATAATTAGGTATTAATTGTTTTACATTCTCATCATAGAATCTTAAAAAAAAAGATACTTTTTCTGTTTACATAGTAGGTTAGATTGTTTATAAAATTTTTGCTTGTTTTTACCATAGGCTCAAAAACAATAGCTTTTGTTTTTCTAAGAAATATCAAAGAAGATACTGTATAATCACAGAATAACCACTATTAAGTATTCTGTGGTATAACCTTGATACATTTCCTAAGCCTGAAACAATGTAACTTTAAACAGCCTACTAAGTTATTATAAAGTAATCTATTCGGACGAAGCGCCGAATTACCCGATCAAACGAACTTGTGAAGTTCGATCGTAATTATATGAGGCGCTTCGTCCGAATAGATTACTTCCCATCCCATTTTTACCCAACCCATTTGTATTTGTTTCAGGTAGGTATAAATCCAAATCGAAAAACAAATTTTGCATTTGCTTTAAACTTTATGACGTGTGAAAGGGATCGGTAAAGTAGGTAAGCATACTTAACCGATAAAGAAGTTTTTTTTTATCTTTGAACGTTGTGCCATCTAGCACCGAAAACCGGTACTACTAAGTTATTATAAAGTAATCTATTCGGACGAAGCGCCTCATATAATTACGATCGAACTTCACAAGTTCGTTTGATCGGGTAACTGTCTACTTCATTGACCTTGTCAAATCACCAGGCCTACAGGGTTGCCATAATTTTGCCATATCATAACCTGTCAGAACCAATAAACTGGAGATGCAACTCTATGGGCGAAGACAGGTTATTTTTCATCTCACTCAGAAGTATTTATAACAACCATTTTCTATTTCACTTTGTTATGGTCTGATCCACCAGCTTGTGGATTGAACAATAACAATGTGAAACAGAAAATGGTTATTATAAATACTCCTGAGTGAGATGAGAAATAAAAATGGCTGCGCCCATAGAGTCGCATCTTGTTCTATTGATACAATATGCACATTGGCTTTCTACCCCACTCCAGTTCATTGGTCAGAACCCACTGGTAGCCATTCAGTTTGGAATGCCTAATAAGTCAAATTTATAGGAAAATAGGGTTTCTAATATAATGTACTTAAAAATTGCTCCGTTTGATCTGTTAAATGTTTATTGAACTAAAACTAATTAAAAAAGATGAATATTATTTTTTATTGAAATTTAATTTTTGTCAAAGTTGGTTTAAAAAAGCTTTAATGAAATGTGGGGAGGGAGCTTTTAGTGAAACTCTTTTAGTGAAACATGAAAATTTAAATTACAGCTACTGAGCATAAATAAATAATGTCGTGTTTCAGGGTTTTTGATTTTTCACATTTTAAGGGGGGAAAACGGGGGGTAAAAGTTTGTAAGGGACTATCAATTTTTTTTGTTCTCTATTAAGTTAGAAACATGAAAATTGGAATTGCAGCTACTGACTACAAATTATTAATGATGTGTTTCAGGGTTTTTGGATTTTCACATTTTAAGGGGGAAATGGGGGATGAAAATTTATTTGGGAGTATCCATGTTTTTGGTTCTCTTTAAAGTTAAAAACATGAAAATTGGAATTGCAGCGACTGAGTACAAATTAATAATAATGTGTTTCAGGGTTTTTATATTTTTACATCTTAAGGGGGGCAAACGGGGGCAAAAGTTTGTATGGGAGTATAACTTTTTTTGTTCTCATTGACGTTAGAAACATGAAAATTGGAATTGCAGCTAATGAGTACAAATTAATAATGACGTGTTTTGGGGTTTTTGGATTTTCACATTTTAAGGAGGGGAACGGGGGGGGGGGGGGTGAAAGTTTATTTAAAAATATCGATTTTTTTAAAGGTGGGAACTTGAAAATTGGAATTGTAGGTGTTCTCATCATAAATAAATAATGAAGTGTTTCATTGTTTTTGGATTTTCACACTTTAAGGGGGGAAAACGGGGGTGAAAATTAATAAAAATTATTAAAAATAAATAAAAATTAATGAAAATTAATAAAAATTAATGAAAATGAAAATTAATAACAATAAAAATTAATAGAAATTAATAAAAATTAATAAAAAAATTTAAAAATTAACAAAAATTAATAATAAGTAATAAAAATTATTAAAAATTAAGAAAAATTATTAAAAATTAATAAAAATAAATAAAATTTAATAAAAATTATTAAAAATTAATAAAAATTAATAGAAATTAATAAATATTAATAAAAAAATTTAAAAATTAATAAAAATTAACAAAAGTTAACAAAAACTAACAAAAATTAATAAAAATTATTAAAAATTAATAGAAATTAATAAAAATTAAATTAAGAAAAATTAAAAACTAATAAAAGATAATAAAAATTAAGAAAAATTATTAAAAATTAATAAAAATAAATAAATAAAATGTAATAAAAATTAATAAAAATAAATAAATAAAATGAATAAATATAAAAAAATGAAAAACATGAATGAAAATCAATAAAACTAATAAAAAAGGAAGTCATGTATTTTTTTATATTAATAACACGACAATATGCGAGCAAAGTCGCGGGCAATAGCTAGTATATTATATATTTAGATTCAACCATTTGAGATCAAGAAATGTTTTAAATCATGTTTTTCATAATAAAAATTTCAATCAAAAGTCCGCATTGCATTTTTTGAAACAAATATTTGAACAAAATGATTATCGAATAAAAAAAATCGAAGAAAATTACTTTTGAGCGAAATGTTTTAGAGGTAATTTACTTTCGAACAACATGTGTTCGAACTAAATAACTTTCGAACAATATGTGTTCGAACTAAATAACTTTTGAACAAAATTCCTTCGAACAAAAATGTTCTTACAAAATTCCGCGATACAAGTAAAGCATGCATATGGTGGTAAAAATTCAGATAAAGACATTGTTAAATAAAGTTTAAAACTTGAATGGTATGAATCATTTCTCGATACTATAATGGTTGACAAAGGCTTTCTTATTGGAAAAATAACAGAAGCTGAAGGTAATTATACAGCCTCATCTCAAGAAAAGAAAATAAATTCAGCCATAAAGAGGGTTAACTAAATGCCAAAATTGCCAGAGCTAGATTTCATATAGAAAGAACCAGTCAAAGAATAAAAGTTTCTGAAATTTTATGTAAAATTTTTCCAGTTTCATTATTACATCAAATTGACAATATAATGACAATTATTTGTGCTATCGTTAATTTATTGAGTCTAATATTTAGTTATGAGAAATTCTGGAGTTTTTTTTTATAGAAACGACATATGCAATTAAAATACCTTATTTTGTAAATATTTTGATTGTTTTATTTTTTAAACCTATTACAAAAAAATGTTTCTTGAAAGTTCATTTGATTATGTATTTATATTTTGTAATAAAAAAAGGTAATAAAAATACATTTATATTTTAATTGTTCTTTATTTCACAAATTTGGGGTAACAGATGGTCAAAATATTTATTTTGTAACTTTGTTATAACGTGCTTGAGGTAAACTCATTATCAAATTTAACAGTTATAATTAAGATTTTTAAATTTGCTGGAATATAATGTAAAATCACATTCCTGCAAATTCAAAACGGTCATGCCGAGTTGTATTTTTTCTTTACAATAACTTCATTCTTCTCATTTATAGTTAAATATGTACATGATTTGTTAAATTATGCTGCAGAGGTTTCTCTTTCCTAAAAAATACGATTTTGAAGTGTATTTAAGTATCTATTTGATAATGTAACAAAAACGAATTCTTTTAACATATTTATATATACCAAGAAAACTGTCCCGAAAAAGAGATGTCAAACGAGAAAAACAGTCTGATGGAATAAACACCTAGATAGCCTGAGAGGCGAAGTGCGAAGGCTATTCAACAGAGCCAAATCCACACAAGACTGGACTACTTATAAAAATAAACTCACAGAGTATAACAAGGAAGTACGCAAGACTAAAAGAAACTCATGGAGGAAGTTCTGCGAAGAGGTTTCAGAGACCACCGCCAGCGCTAGAATCCATAGAGTTATAGCCAAAGACAGTACATCTAGTCAAGTGGGATTCCCCAAAAAAGAGGATGATACCTACACCACGACACTAGAGCCAAGTCTGGAGATACTAACTCAGATGCACTTTCCGGCTCAACTATCCTAACAGGACTAGATTCAGGAGACCAAGAGAGCTACAGTCACAAGGGGATCAGACCAACTCCAATAGACTGGAAGCTGGCCTCTGAGATCACAAGACCACACAGGATTAGTTGGGCTATCAACAAATTTAAGGCATACAAATCCCCGGGGCCTGATGGAATACATCCAATTCTGCTCCAGAAGGGAAAAGATGTGTTAATGCCACATTTATGCAAAATCTTCAGAGCATGTATTGCCTGGAGATATATCCCAGCAATATGGCAAAAGGCGAAAGTAGTCTACCTTGCCAAAGTAGGTAGGGTCACAGACCAAACGCCAAAGTTATATTGCCCCATAAGCCTATCCTCCTTCCTACTTAAAACTCTAGAAAGATTGATAGATAGGTATATCAGGGATGATATAATAAAAATAAATACGCTCCATCCCAACCAATATGCATACCAGCCAGGAAAGTCAACTGACCTAGCGCTGGACGATCTAAACAGGCTGCTTTCAAAGTCAATAAATGACAAAGAAATCGCAATAGCCACTTTCTTAGATCTTGAAGGAGCTTTCAACAATGCCCCAACCAGGTCAATAACCAAGGCTCTAGAAGAGAGAAACGTCCCAGAAACAATATGCCAATGGATCACTGCCTGTCTAGAGAACAGGATTATTTTATCCACTCTAGGAAAGGCAACCATACAGGCAAAAGTTTCACGAGGTTGCCCACAAGGAGAATATTATCTCCAATGCTGTGGTCAGTTCTTGTGGACGACTTACTCAAAACATTGTCCAAAGAAGGCTACCAGTGCCTATGATACGCAGACGACCTAGCAATTATCGTCAGGGTGCGATTCGCAGGTACAGTTTCTGAGCAATCTCAAACAGCTCTAAACATAGTGACCAACTGGTGCAAAAAGGAACAATTGTCCATTAACGCACAAAAAACAACAGTTGTATCATTCACAAAAAACGGGTACATACCTACAGGTCTAAGACCACTAGTACTAAAAAACACAGTTATCCTATTCGTCACAGAAGCCAAATACCTCAGAGTCATATTTGACCAAAGGCTGACGTGGAATCAACATCTCAAAAAACACAATAGCTCTCGTAAGCTGTAGAAGAATATGTGGGAAAAACTGGGGTCTAAACCCCAAAATGACCATATGGTTATACACAAGGGTAATAAGACCCATGATAACCTATGGCGCAGTGGCGTGGGTAACAAAAACTGCGCAGGTAATTGCAATAGGCCAACTAGCATTTAGCGGCTTGCCTGTCTAAGTACTACTGGGGCTATGCGCACTACGCCGACCGCAGCAATGGAGGTTTTATTAAATCTCACGCCACTGCACATCTTCATACAAGGAGAAACCAGGTCAGCTATTCACAGGCTAATGCAGGGACAAAACCCAATAAGCCAACTACATAACGCCGACCACACAAGGCTATATATATTCTAGCTATGCCTACTGATAGAGCCATAACTACATACAAATTTTAAAGAAATTTTCAAATTCAAATACCAGCTCGAGAATCCTGGAAACAGGGACCTCCCGTACAGGCTGAACTCGTCTGGTACACAGACGGTTCAAAAACCAAGGAAGGAGCCGGTGCTGGAATCTACGGACCCAAGTCGAAATCAACGATTTCGCTGAGTTTAGGCTGAGCTAATAGCCATACAACACTGTGCAAGAGAAATATTAAATCAGCAAGTATCAGGCAAAACTATTGCCATATACTCTGATAGCCAAGCAGCTGTAAAGGCAATTCTCTCACGAGCAATCAAATCACGACTGGTGAAAGACTGTCTAGAAGACCTGACAGAGCTAAGTAGTCAAAATAAGGTGACCCCAGCCTGGGTTCCAGGCCGTGAGGGATATCAGGGCAACGAAAAGGCCGACGAATTAGCCCGAGAAGGCTCAGATAAGGCCATGACAGGCCCCGAACCCTTCTGTGGAGTTGCTAAGGCATTGTGCAAGGCATCCATTAAACAATGGATGCAAAAAGAGTCTCAGGAATGGTGGAACAACTATCCAAGACTGAGACAGGCCAAACAGTTCATCAAGGAACCATCAGCCAAGTACACAAAAGACCTACTGGATCAAAAGCGTCAAATCGTTATAGGATAACAGTAGGCCTTCTTACTGGACACTGTCGCCTCAAAAGTCACATGAGTGTCATAAATGCAGCAGAAGAAGCAACTTTGTGCAGGTTCTGTGAAGAAGAAAAGGAAACATCATTCCACGTCCTGTGCCAATGTGAAGGCCTGGCTGGAATGAGGTTTCTAACATTGGGCGAAGAAAGGCCAATTGCATGCAACTACATGCGAGAGCCACTGTCAAAGCTACTGTCTAATAAAAAAGACCAGGCTAGACGACATACGGATAAAACAAACGGAGTCCCACAATAGATCTGAAAAGGTCGCGGTGGACAAGGACAAATAACGTCCAACTCCTAATCTAATCTATCTATATACCTAAGTAAAATTAAGTAAAACATTTTTAAAAAAGTAATGCATGTTAATTCTTGATATTTTTATAAAAATAATGTACAAAACAACAAACTTATAAATGGACATTTGATTTCTAATAATTTTATGGGTATACCTTTATTGTTTATTTTTGAAATCGACCCTGTCTCTTCTACAATAATACCACTAGTTGCATTTACGAGTATGTATGCATATCGAGCCTCACCTTCATGCTCAATTCCATGTAGAACAAATCTATAAAAATATCAATTTAAGACAGTATATAATAGTAAATATCTTGTTAAAAAAATATTTATTCAGTAAGTGTTTAAAAAATATATGTTAACCATTTTTTTAAAATGTCTATGTATTCAAATAAAGGACTTATAAAAGTTCACTTTGTTTACCTGTTTACAATATTTTTTGGAGCGTCTTTACTGTAGGTATAAAGATGATAACACTGAGAACCTGTTACTCTACATTTTCTTTCAAATTGCCAGATCAACTCATGTTTCCTTGTTAATTATGCAAGCGTGCAGTTATTTTCTGGGATTAACATGTCGAAAACCTTCTTACAACATTCTTTTTTTATTTCTTTCTAATTTAAATTTATAATGAACGTTTTACATGTATGTTCTTAAATTTTGATCATCTATTCAGAATCTTCATTAACAGATACACTGGCTGTTTGATGATTGTCTTTGTTTTGTCTAGTCCTGAAATTTAAAAATATGTAGTTATTTAATGTTATGACTAATGAAATAGTTTGATATAAACACATGAATTACGTCAACGTTCCTTATGGGTATTGAAGAGTCAACGACTTTTTCCTAGAAACTCTTATCGCGTATCTTATTTCATTATTCTGGTTTACAACATTTTTTATGTGAATACTTTACTTGTTAATTAGATCTCTTGGTAGTTAGATGTATTGTTAGATGAAATAAAACTTGTAATATTTTAAAACATTTTTTTTAAAAACGAATTTCGAGATCAGAAAATATTTGTGGCGCAGTCAGTAGGATATCCAAGTTGTCGCGTATCGAACGTGTCAATTTTCGTTTTAACGATTGATTGGATATCGAACATTTGTCGAGATTCGTGTGTGGATGTGTAGATATTGGAGTGGTTCCCCAAACATCGAGAAGCCCATCCATCGAGGACCAGTATAGCTGTTCATAACAATCAGCGTCGAAAGTTGGAACACAAATCGCTTAACTTTGCAAGGAGTGCAGATTCCAGGGATAGGTACTGTTCATCCTTATAGTTAGACAAGGATAATGCTCAAATTCGTGTTTTTATTGTAAGTAACTTAAAATTATATTTTTTAAATTTTTCAAATGTCAATTGATTTACTCGCAGACGAATTTGCAACTCTTGATTTCGATAATTTAATTGACCTTCCTATTCCAAAGTAAGAAAGCTGCTCTAGATTTAGTTTTAAAAATAGAAATAAAGAAAAAGATCTAAAATACAAATAACCTTTAAGAAAAATGGCAGACTTTAAACCTGAATATTTAGATTGCGTACCAGAGTTCAATGGTAATCCAAACGAACTTAACAGGTACTTATCGGTATGTGAATCCCTTATTAACAGTTTTTATATTAGAAATCAGCCATACATATTTATTAAACTCTTTAATTTCTAAACTTCGTGGAAACGCAAAACTTGTTGTAAATATACAAAATGTAACCAGTTGGACATCGCTAAAAGATACTCTTTCTAGAAATTTTGCCGATCAGAGAGACGAAGCTTGTCTAAACCGCGATCTAGTTATGATAAGGCAAGGTAATAATGAACAAGCTCAACATTTTTATGATAGAATTTTGAATATTTTAAATCTTATTTGTAGCTATGTAAAGTTACACGAAATAACTCAAAATAGTAAATTACTAAAAAATGATTTGTATAATACTTTAGCTTTGAAAACGTTTCTATCCGGTCTTAAAGAGCCTTTGGGAACTACAATTCGTTGTATGAAGCCCAATAGTTTAAATCAAGCATTGCAATATGTTTTAGATGAAGATAATATACATTATCTCCAAAATTTTCAAAATAACCAAAACAGAAATTTTAATAAGCAACCTTCCCCATAATTTAGGCAACAACAGAGACCAATTTCAAATAATCAAAATCGATTTAATACTAGAAATAATTTTAATCGACAACCTCGATATAATTTTAATGCACAAACTCCTAATGATTTCTTTACAACACAAAATTCCTTCCCAACAGGTCCTGTAAACATCCAACCACGAGTACCTAGATATCAAAATTTTCCTACTAATGCTCAAGTCTTTAATCAAAATAGAAATAACGTTTTCAAACCTAATCAAACACCTATACAGAATTTTTCAAAACCTACTCTAATGAGTGTTTCCACGCGCAATACATTTAACAGAAATACTCCAATGAGTACTTCTACTCGAAATGGTCAAAATTTTTCACTCATTTAATCGAAACCAACCTCGAATGAATTTTATAGCCGAAGAATTATTTAATGCGGAATGTCAAAATGATGACAATTTGTCTAATTCTCACGATATTAATCTTGAACCCACTAATGTTCATAACTCTTCTTATGACAACGAAAGATTTCATCTCGAGAATGATTTAATTGATTTTAATGACCCAGAAAGAAATTTTCAGAATCAGCCTCATGGCAGACCCACGTCATATCCTTTAATAATATAAAAAATGCAAACGAATTACCTTATATATTTTTTACAGAACATAATTTAAAATTACTTATCGACTCAGGATCTATAAAATATTTTATCGATACAAACGTAGCAACAAAATTTTATTCTAAATACATAAAAGACGATCCATTTATTGTTTCGTCTGTGTTAAAAAAATCTGCTCATAAGTATAGTACGCTAATTCCAACTCCAAAAATTTTTAAATTACCAAATCATACAAATTTAAAATTCTTTTTGTTTAAATTCCATAATATATTTGATGGGTTAATAGGAATAGATAACCTTAGAATCTTGCAAGCACATTTAGATTTCGATAAATTATACCTCTCCACCCCTTATACTAAAATTCAGTTAATTTTTCAGCCAACTCAAAGTGAAATACATTTTTTAAACATAGCTACGCGTTGCGAACAAATAAAAATAAAAACTACTGTTTCTAACGGAGAAATAATAATTCCACATCAAAAATACGGAAATTGCGAAATACCAGAATGTCTCACAGTAGCCAAAAATGGCGAAGCATTGACAATTCTAAACAATTCTACCTGCCCAATTACTTTAGACTTTTCAAAACCAATAGATGTAGAAAAATTTGATAGAGACTTAATTCAAGAATTTGACTTAAACAATTTTGACGAAAATTTTAAACAAAACCTAGACCTTTCAAAATTCAGAACTGACCATTTAAATTTAGAAGAGAAATCACAGATAATTAATTTAATTAAAGAAAACACAGACATATTTCATCAAGATAATCTACCCTTAACGTTCACAAATAAAATCAAACACAAAATAAATACAACAGATGAAATTCCTGTTTATCTACGACCATACAGATATCCATTCATATACAAAGACGAAGTACAAAAACAAATAAAAAAAATGTTAGACTCAAAAATAATTCGCCCTAGTAATTCTCCGTGGTCATCCCCTATGTGGGTGGTACCAAAGAAGATGGACGCCTCGGGGGAAAGAAAATGGAAGGTTGTAATAGATTATAGACAGTTAAACTCAAAAACCATCGACGATAAATATCCCCTCCCAAACATCACCGACTTATTAGACAAACTCGGTAGATGTCAATATTTTACATCTTGATCTGGCAAGTGGATTTCACCAGATCGAGATGGACGAAAACGATGTAAAAAAAACCGCATTCACAACTGAAAATGGTCACTGGGAGTTCCTAAGAATGCCATTTGGCTTAAAAGGGACACCAGCGACATTTCAACGGGTTATAGACAATATTCTCCGAGGTATACAAAACGAGCACTGCCTTGTTTACCTAGACGATATAATAATGTTTTCGACGTCATTGCAGGAGCATATTGAACGCTTAAAAAATGTTTTTCAGCGTCTTAGAGAGTCAAACTTCAAAATTCAGCTGGACAAGTCCGAATTTTTAAGGAAAGAAGTGGCCTACTTACCCAAACAGCACAGTACGTCTTAAGTACGTACAGTTTTGGTACAGTACGTACAGGACGTAAAATGTACGTTTTAAGTACGTACACAATAGTACGTACCTGTACGTACAGAAAAATACGTACTAAGTACGTACCTAAGTGTACGTAATCCTGGTTGCATACCTATTTTATTGAAAAACCTAAGTTTTTACCAAATTTCTGTTGACCGTAGGCCTAAAAGGCAAAAATGCAAAGAAGAAACACATTTTATTTAACCTAACATAAACTCTAAACTAAACTCGCTCGTTTTTTTAAGTGTTGCAAGTTGCAAGCAACCACATTCCAAGGGTTTCAACAGTTTGTTATTGTTAGTTTTTTTATGTTTAAGAATTTAACTATTAACCCTTTGTTGTCTGACGGTACTCCTAAGTACCGTCATTTTCGATCCTCAATATAATTACACGGAGAGGGCTTGGGTGCTTTATAGCTTGACGGTACGTGGACGTATAATGAATATTGCGATAGACAAGCTCGGCTTGAAACTGACCGTGCATCGTTGCTGACAGTTTAGTTGTCTTCCTACCGACGTATAGTGAGGGAGCATAAAAATAAAGTTGAGCCTTTCGTGTTATTGTTTTGTACTGTATATTGAAAAGTAAGTATATATTTTTGGTACATTGTAATAAAAGACGTTTTATAAATATAATCTTGCAAGTTTCATTTAACAATTTGATACCAAATGTTATAAAATTTAACTTTTCAATTCCAGAAGATATGAGGTTGGCTAACCGAGGAAATCATTGGCTAATCTATGAACAAACTAGAGGTCGGTGTGAAATGTGCAGTCGCAAAAATGTGCAATCTCGCCCACATTCCAAGTGCAACCTGTGCAATGTATATTTATGCTGCAACGAGAAAAAAACTGCATGGCAGAATACCATGAAATCAAGAACTAGTTCTTATTTTTTATTTGTTTTAATTATTTTTTAAAATTAAAAATAAATATTTGCAAATCAAATTAAATTTGTGTGTCTAATCCATAATTTTGTTGTCAAATAAATGTTTGTAACTGCCTGACGGTACTTATTGGTACCTCGATTGGTACCGGTTATTAAAAAAAAACTGACAAAGAAAAATTTCAAAAAAATTAATTTGAGTATTTTTTATTCATATTGGATCAGCTGTTCACTAAAAATAGGTTTTTTTTGTTTTATTCTTAGTCCAGGCAACAAGGGGTTAAGTGTTTCTTTAAATAAATAATTGCGTATAATTTATTATAATTGAACAAGACAGTTCTTAAGACTTTTTAGTGCGTGTTATAAGTACATAGTTTTGTTCTGGTGAGTGGTTTCATTTTAATTTTAAAAAATTATGTGTAATATAATTTATAGATATGTGATCCCATCCCATAGTAAACATTACAAAAATGCTACAAAACAATTGAAAAAGTTTAAGGAAATGAATAAACAGGAGGACAAAAGAAGTGATACTTTACAGATCCTAATAATTTAATTTTGGATTTTGTCAAGAGGAGTATGGCTGCTAGCTTTATAATTAATCAGCTGACAACAAATTATAGTTGGCTGCAGTTGTAGTGGGTAAGATGTTTTGATTTTTTATTTTTGCATGCCAGTTTTCATAAAGTCCTTGCATTAAAAAAAAAGAAATAGAGGAGTTCCGTTATTATAGAGTAGTGTCAGGAACAAATTGGGTTTCAAAGGCATAAGGCCAAAAGAGGTGGATACAAATTAGAGAGGTTTAGATCCAGGAGTATATTGACAATGATAATTTTGAGCAGTAGAAACTATCGCTTACTTTACATCTTTTATATTATTTTTATTATATTACTTATTATAAAAAGTACCCAAGTTAAGTTTCTAATTTGATATTATTTCTTTGCAGAATGTGTTGTAAAAAGTAGCAAATGCAAAGAGAAGAAGGTTGCAGAACAGGAAATTGTGAGATGGCTAAGAAGAGCTGATGATAGTCTAAAAACGTTAAAAAAACAGCAAAACAATTTAAATTATTCTTTTAATGTAAAAAATTAAAAAATACAAATTAACCTGTTTACTTTTTTTTGTATTGTACTAATATGTACATTTTACATCATAAGTAAGTACCAATAAGGATGAAAAGAACGTCTAGAATATGTACTCTATTGGAATAAGTACAAACATAGTACGTACATAGTATGTACATTAAGTACGTACACAGTACGTACACAGTACGTACATTAGGTACGTACAGAGTACGTACATTAGGTAAGTACAGAGTACGTACCGTCGTTTGGAAAATGTACGTATTATGTACGTACTTCGTACAGTAAAGTACGTACATGGTACGTACTTTACGTCCCATCAGTACGTACATAGTACGTCTTATGTACGTATGTGTGTTTGCTGGGTAGGTCATATTGTGACTCCAGAGGGCGTCAAACCGAACCCCGATAAAATAAAAGCGATCAAAAAATGTCCAATACTTTCTACAACGAAACAAATTAAAGGTTTTCTAGGGTTGTTAGGGTATTATCGCCGATTTATTCAAAATTTCGCCAAGATAACAAAACCGTTAACTAAATGTTTAAAAAAAGGAGCAAAAATCGTACACGATTCAGAGTTTATTAAATGTTTCGAAACCTGTAAAAATTTGTTAATTAACGAACCAATTTTGCAATACCCTGACTTCTCAAAAACCTTCAATTTAACCACGGATGCAAGCAATGTCGCTCTGGGGCCTATTCTCTCACAAGGCTCTATTGGTAAGGACCTACCAATTGCATATGCAACTCGTACCTTAAATGCCACAAAATAGAATTATTCAGTTATTGAAAAAGAACTTTTGGCCATTGTGTGGGCCACTAAATATTTCCGTCCGTATCTGTACGGCCGAATCTTTAATATTATAACAGACCATAAACCCCTTAAGTGGCTCTTCTCCTTAAAGAAAACACCAAATTTACTCGCTGGAAAATACATATAATTTACATATAACATAATTTACAAAAAAGGTAGCCTAAATTCAAACGCCGACGCCTTATCTAGAATCGAACTACATACTAAAGAAAGAGACCCTTTTTGGCAACAAATAGGAGATATATTAAAAGATGCTGAAAATTACAACGAACAAAACTCAGATCTATTTAGTTATAACAAACCACAACAAAGTAATAACCAAAATGACCTTATTGATTTATATATCGAGAACATACCTATATTTGAAAACTCCTTAAAAATAATACAGTAAAAATAAATGACGACATAGATAATATATCTCTACAAGTTCAAGTTGACTCAGATGCTCACACTGAGACAGCACACGAAATAGAAACATAACTAAATGATCAAATTGAAAATATTGAAAACAATAACGACAGTGACGACATTACTATACATTCTAATTTAACTCACAGTCCGACTTTTGAAATACCCACAATAAAGACAGCTGTGAACTACAATTATCAGTGACGTACTACATTCACCAGCCACCCCAAAAATAACAATTCTTTTCGAAAAAAAAAAAAGACGAATTAGTGCTCAAACTTCAAAGAATAATCTTGAATCAGATGTAATTATTCTTATAAAAAATTACGTTAATCCAGACGGCGTTCATTACATTTATTTCGAAAATCCTAATATGTTTGAGCCATTCTTAGTGATCCTATAAAACTATTTTAAAAACTCTGATATCAAATTTAAAAGGTGTATCCAAAAATTATTAGACATTACAACCAAAGACGAAGTTAATGAACTTATACAAGCCTTATCACGAAGGCAAAACAAACCACAGGGGTATAGACGAGACATATTTGAGACTTAAAGACAAATATTATTGGCCTTTCATGAAGAACTCGATACAAACTTACATAAATGATTGCGAAATTTGCCAACAAAGCAAATACGAAAGAAATCCCGTAAAAATAAAAATGAATCAAACCCCTACTCCAACAAAACCTTTTCAATTCTTATATATAGATACATTTACTCCCGAAGGTACCAAATTTTTGACAATTGTTGATAGTTTTTCAAAATATGCGCAAGCATACCCATCTAACAAGTCTTTGTAGCACCGAAATCGTTAACAACCTTATAACATTTTTCTCTCACCATAGTATCCCTCAACAAATATACACCGACAATGGTACTGAATTCAAAAATACCGTAATTACAGAACTTCTTAACCTACATAAAATTAAAATACATTTTTGTTGTCCTGGAAATCCACAATCACAAGGTTCCATAGAAAGACTACATTCGACAATTATAGAACACGCACGGTTAATTAATACTAAAGGTTCTCTTAAAACACCAATTATTTTGAAAATGCCCTATGCGATTATGGCATATAATCATTCCATACATTCTACAACCAAGCGAAAACCCATAAACATAATTAACGGACATATGAACACAGACGACCCTTTTAACTTAGATATTGACAAAATTCTTATTAATGTCTACATAAACGATCACAAAGAAAGAACAAAACTGCTATATTCAAAAATTAATGAAGATTTGTTAAAACCGTATCGAAAAAATTAATAAAACCCGTGATGACCCTAACATTTTTCAGCAAAACCAAAAAACATATGTTAAAAAGCATATAAGGCAGAAACAAGCCAACAAATTCAATAAATCTACTAAAATAAAAAAGGTTAATATCGAAAATAAAACTGTTTCTACAGATTCAAAAAACAAAATTCACATGGATAATCTCAAACGACCTTTACAAAAAACTTAGGACTTCCCTAACTAAAACAGCTATATCGTTTTCAAAGTTAAAAGTTATGCATCCTAGTATAATAAGAACTGAAGATATTTACAACGAGTTAGAAGCACTACAAAATTAGAGATAGGTAAATGTATAGAAATAAATCAACATAATATTCTAATTTTTGAGAAATTAAAATTTATAGCTTAATTTTTAAGAATAGAATAAGTACTACAAATACCATAATAGCATTTTAGATTACTATCATTTATATTTAATACATCGTACCAATTGGAGCCCAAGGTCAATTAAAAGCAATAATTCCAAAAAATAAATTCTTATTAAAAAACGATAAGCAATACGTATTTATGAGCATGCCCTGTCCTAAACTGTATCGAATAAAACAGTACTTTTACGAGAATGCCGAACCACAATTTATCAAGAAAGAAAATCCTTGTGAAGTCGAACTCCTAAATATCAAAAACACCTCCGCTTGCCACCAAACACGAATCGAAATTACGGAACCATACTTCGAACGATTAGAAGATACGAATCAATGGATTGGCACCTACCTTATTAATATTCCAATCGATTGTTCAATAAATATGCAACAAAAGAAAATTGTCAACAGAAACAAAAGCGAAATTATTGGTCAACCCATCTTCTTTCCTGATCCTACTTGGGGGAACTCTAGCTTTCAAAAAAAATTCGTACTATCTACACAAAAAAAAGAAGCAAGAACAACCAATAGATCTGGTCAATGTTCAACTTCCTCGTTAGCCCTCGAAGTTGAATTTCCGAAGGGAGGAATTACGTCAACGTTCCTTATGGGAATTGAAGAGTCAACGACTTTTTCCTAGAAACTCTTATCGCGTATCTTATTTCATTATTCTGGTTTACAACATTTTTTATGTGAATACTTTACTTGTTAATTAGATCTCTTGGTAGTTAGATGTATTGTTAGATGAAGTAAAACTTGTAAAATTTTAAAACATTTTTTTTAAAAAACGAATTTCGAGATCAGAAAATATTTGTCACGATTAATAAACTCGCACTACTTATAGCTTGCAGCTTACTTATGTTTTACTAATGCAGAATTAGGAGCTGCAAACCAGAGTTCTTTAAGGATATAATCCTTTTTGTCAGACATATTTTATCTATCGGTGTAAATAGAGTGGGATTTAAGGTATGCTAGCTCTTTATATAGCTATCGTAGACCTTCTATTAAACGGCAATACTCAAGAAAAATTTAAGCCAAATGTGTACATCAAAATTATATAGGGAAATTTTGGGTTTTACTTAAGTTTGCAAAAAAATGGAAAACTCTTTTATTATGCACAAAATTGATTCAGAAAAATGACATCTATTTTTTTATATATTCTATTTAAGTATGTAAGTGTTGTATTTTGGTTGATTTAAGTCGTCAAATTTTAAAAACATGTCAGTTCATTCAATATTAAATTTAAAATAAAACTTAAAAGAAAACAAAATATTCAACTTGTTAGTATAGTTTGTGGTTGAAATAAATTTATATAATATAAAAATCTTCACGTTTTACAATCGTCTCTACATCCACAACTGCAAAACCAATACAACTCACTCCAAACTTAAATTGGTTTCAGTGAATGAGACTCATATCATAACTACAATGTGAGGAAGAGTAGGAACATCAAAACAGCTGCAAGAAAACAGCTAGCAGGAAAAAGAACTATATACTATAATATCTGAAGGGATAAAGATATGCAATAAACTACCTGATAGTATGAACTCTAAGCATGGTTGCATAAAAAAGACGACTCAGAAAATTGATATTTGATATTTCTTCGAAGAATGAAAATGTAAATCATTGTTTGTCTCTCTGTATTGTTACTTATGCCCATTTTTGTTCTATTTATATTACGATACTTGTGTGATACTTCTCTGTAATCTATCTTTTAAAATCTACTTGTCAAACCAAGATAGCTCTAAATCGGGCTTTTAAATATAATATTTATATTAATGTAATTGTATTTACAATAAAGAATTTATTATTATAATTCGTAAAATTATTATAAACGTATTTACCTCGTACCTACTTGTATTGATACTTACGTGAAAAATGAAATGTTACTTTTTATATTTCTGTAGCTGGTCTTACAACCCTTTATAGAGCAATTAACAATTTAAATTCAAAAAATTGAGACAAATACAAACGTTGCATGTACTAGACAAAGAGAAAACATCTCCCAGTTCGACCCGCTTTTCATCGTGTTATTTACGTATGGATAAGCAGTCTATATAAGCTACTATATATGTCATTGATAAATGTCTAACATTGGAGTCTCTAGAGGATACGTGCTTTGTGGTATGGAACTGTCCCATTATTGATAATCTCTATTACTCATGCGCAAATTCTATTTCCGTTTAATTTCATAAAAATTTATTATTGTCTAGTTTTCTACCCTGAGTTCCAATTATATATCCGCAAATGTCATTTTGTTTTTCCGTTTGATAGTAATGGTAGGGGAGCAAGTGACACTTTTGTTGGAGATATTATTTTTCTGTATCTCGTGGAGTGTTGGGTAATAAGACACGTAGATTATTACAACTTCTTTTAGCAGAATTTAATTATAAAAACGTGACGAATATCTTACAGTCAAATCAACAACTAAAACTACTTGACATTTTTACAAGTGACATAAATGACACATGTCACAAGAACATAGATTAAAGAGCGATAGTTATCAAAAACAGATGTATTGATTGTGACAACCTTATTATTGATTATTTCCAACAACTTTTAGATGTGGTATTTGTGAAAGGCAAAATTTTATTACAAATAGGAATATCAATCATTCTTACTTTGTAGAACATGGAAATAGTTTGCTACGCAGCTATGAAGCCCTCGACGATGACCTGTGTAGAAAATGCTGTCATAAAAGCGCAAACTTGAAACTTTCAGATTTTATTTACACCAAAAGTTAGTAGGAAAGTTTCTTGAAATTAGGCTCACAGTAGGTACCTTCTTGCTTGCTGACAGGGCATTTCTGTTGGTTGTAATATTGAAAATTGCCTAATTTACCTCGTTACCTATATTTACTGATGTGTGGTTCCATCTATTGTATGTTATTGTAACTACCTTTTTGTTTTTTATGTGAATCATACATCTGTCAATGTTTTGTTCTGTGTTCAATTAAAATAAAAATATGACAGTTAGTCATTACGCAGATCTCGAGAAGTACGGTTGTTTTATTCATAACGTTTCTCAAAGCTTTTTCCAACAATTTCACCGCTAGATCGATTGGAACTATTTTCATCTTCTACAGACTAAGAATTAACGATACATTTATAATTTACCCTTCTCCATATGTGTACTAAAAAAAATTCATTGGCTCCCTTACTATATTAGAATATCGATGACTTGTTGTTTAAAGTAACGATGACATGGAATAAACGTCGTAGCCAACCCAACAGTTATAAGGCGAGGATAAGAAAGATAGCAGAAAGTGTTTGGAAAATTACTAGATTCAAAATTCCCGCTCTTCTTTCGCGCATCACTAATGCGAAATTGTCGAATAATGGAAAAGGTCAATTGTATACAGCATACATTACAATATGAGGGTAAATTAAAATTGTTTAAAAGTGAAATAATAAAATAAACCTTACAAATTATTTATATTCAAAATTATCCTCAAAAACATCATGAATCTCATCTATCATATTTGTTGTAGTCATACTTCTACCATGTTTTGCAAATGCTCTTTCGTTGCATTGTCGTGTAAGTCTGGCTGCAGCATAACAAGCCACAATGGGATCTTCATTCTTATTTATAGCCCAAGCTAAAAGAGTAAAATAAATATTTTTTTTTAATTAATAAAGAGTTTTAGCAAAATTACGTAAAATCTCCGCTAACGTTACTTTTAAAATGACGATGTGTACTACAACGGTAAATACAAAATATAGTTTTAGCAAAGAACTTTTACGAATCACCATATATAAGATATACAGATATTTTATATAGATATAAGTCAAAATTACAACTTTTCGAATACGAGTACAAACTGCAGTTTGCCTACGTAACTGTTTAAACATTAGCGGTGTTAAGAATAAATATTGTCATCTTATAAAAAGGGATGTGGCAACGTTACATTTTTTGTTGGGCTGTTAGTAAAGAAGAAAAATCACTTCAATAGTGTCCGTCTTATTATACAGAGAGACGATGTTTGACTTTCGTAGTCGGTAAACCAGATTTAAAAAAAAAGTAAACGGAATGTAACCAATCACGTTAATCAGATCTGAATATAGTATAGGACCTCATGTTTTTTCATATTTACCCAAAAAAGTGGAAAGAGATCCACCTAATAAATCCCCTTGTCCTCCACATCGTCTTGCCGATCCGCCACCCACAACTTTAACACTTTTTCCATTACTGATTATTTCATCTTCATGATCCTTGCACAAAATAGTAATATTTCCTCCTAACGTATTAAAAAAAGTAGTTGACCGTTCCAATTTGGTTCCATCGCCTGTAGTTTGACCCATAAGTCGATTAAACTCCATAATGTTAGGAGTTAGAACAATAGGTGCTGGGTAATTTTTTAGCAATTCTGGTTTCTGAGATATTAAGTAAAGACCATCTGCATCAATTACCTAAAAAAATAATAACAATATACAGGGTATAGAAAATGCACACTATTCTAATTTTTTAAACCACAAAATTGGTTAAATGGGAAAAAAGTTGCCATATAAAAGACCAACATTGATATTTTGAAGTTTGAGGGCCTATTCTCTAACCACGAACGTTTTGGTACTCTCTACTTGTTGTACTGTGTGCATTTGAAACACGAAAAGGGTATTTAAAAAAGTTACACATGTTACTCATTGCGGTTTGCACTTCAAGTCAAATACTTAAGGGCGGGCGTGGGCAATGTATTTAACATAGGCATACACAACGCTCTTTCAATGACTTTTTAGCTGAAACTACAACAAAGAGAAAAGTGAAAAAATTCCTGCCGATAATAGATATATACTACTGTTCAATAAAGGTTTTTGGTGTCTCTAACTATCAGGGATCCTTTAAAAATAATTCCCAAAATATGGTAATTTTTACGATGAAATAAAGCTAAAAATATACCAGTAATAATTACCCGATGATGAAAATAATTCTTCTTTGAATAGGCTATATACTAAAGCAACAAATGTCGTTTAAAATATTTAAATTAATTGCGTCAATTTCCTTAAAAGCTTATTGAAGTAAATTTTGGAAGAAATTATAAATCGCCATTTATATGTAAAAATTGCATAGAATATAAAAGAAAACTTCTTAAAATTCATACAAGTAGCCACAGGTTAATTCGGAGCTTCTCTAATAGATGGCGCTAAATTCGACTCGAAATAAATTCAAATACGCAGGTTCTTATTTAGGAGTTTACTAATTAATATGCATATTATTTCAATTATTAAACATATTTAATATTTGCGTAAGAGCATGAAGGATATGTAAGTAATGAGAGAAAGCCTCTTTGAGATATTGATTTTACGTTTTGTGGTCCGGAAAATGTCTGTACGGAAGTGGTAAAAATTTAGAAAAACGACTAAACGGCCTCTTAGCAAAAATCGATTGCTTGCTTATTTTGTTGGATATCGGAGCCAGAGTGTTAATGGTGCCTTTAGTTGTTTTATAAAATTGAATATTTCAAATAATTATACAAATCTAATATGCTTAAATGTATTTTTTTTTTCAAATTAGGTTTTAACTTTCATGTATCCAGTAAAATATAGGATTGTTTTTTTTTTCGACTTCTAGTTTTCAACTGTACTTTAGGTTTCGAAGATGTTTCGAAGATAATTCAAAAATGAATAAACAGTAAATTTTAAACTTCAAATTTAATCTAATAAAAGTTATATAGATTTGAAAAATAGATATTTAAAAAATATTTTTGGATATACAGGGTATTGCGTTTTTCCTGGCAAATAAAAATGTATGTATTTAATTTTTAGAATATTTTAGTAATACTGTATTCAATCCTTGAATATTTTTATAAAATATTACAGTATTGCCAAGCATTATTTTTTTTTTGAAATTAG
Organism: Psylliodes chrysocephalus; assembly: GCA_927349885.1. NCBI lineage: Eukaryota > Metazoa > Arthropoda > Insecta > Coleoptera > Chrysomelidae > Psylliodes > Psylliodes chrysocephalus. The sequence goes on from OV651820.1 coordinate 56,365,787, forward strand.
AGAATGATGCTGACCGCAAATTAAATTATCATAATTTAGGTAGGTTTACATTGATCTCAAAATTGTTTAATATACAGACTTATAAGATACTAAGCTAACGAATAGTGGAGATAGAAATGATTTTAAGTTCAATTTACTCAATTTTTAAAATGCATCATCGTGTATATTATCTTATCATAACATTCCTTAAAAATTTGTCTATACAACGATACCAATATGTTAGCCAATAACACATGTACAGTGTGTATATTTGATAGATAGCTGTTTTATTATTAGAAAAACGACGAAATTTTTAGTATAAAAGTTGTATGACTATATTTAACAATTATTTCTAAATATACAGGGTGGTCCATAAACGAGGTGCGAACCAAATCTATACTTTTTAAAAGCAAAACACCCTGCAGGTTGTTTGTTATAAGTTATAGGATTTCGTTTAAAATTTTAATTACGGATTTGTTGTTGCAAGAAGCAAAGACAAAAATGGTATCAAAATAAGGATGTTCTTAATCCTCGCCAAGTCAATATGCTTGTTGATTCAACAAACAGGATGAAAATTAGAGGTCAATGTTTTAATTACATATTTCATGTTTAACGCTGAGACAGAGAACAAAACGAATGGCATTAGATGAAGAATGGGTGGTTACTTTAGTGGAACAGCCTAATAAATTTGATGTTTTTAAATATGTATCATCGAAATTAACTTCTATATCAACTAAGGAAATTTACAGTGCAAAAGTAGAGGCCTTAAAATTAACAGTAGACAAAAAAGATCAAACGACTTTTTAGAGTTTTTTAAGTATTGTTGATACTCCAGATTTTTATAAAGAAAATACAATGGACAAAGACAATCAACAGAAAACTCAAAAATTTATTAGCAAAGGATGTGGGTAGAAGCATTAATTATGCCGAAATATTTTAAGTTTAAGCTGACAGCCTCTCCGATGCATCTAACAGTAAATGGGTATCTCGGCACCTCCACAAATAAGAGTTCATTGGGAAATATTTTAGAACAATATGGCATTTACTCACAAAGACACTTACTTGCACCTATTGACTCTGGCAAAACTTGTCACATTTTTGATGGGATGGCAATAGTCCAAGGTTTGGGAAAGTCCAAAAGTTGTATATCATTTAAAGAATATGCTAATGTATTTGTAAACGTTATTTTTAGAAATAAATTTAATGCTTAAAGGATTGATGTGGTATATGATCATTATAAAGAACATTCTATCAAAAACTCGTCAAAAGAGAGGATCCCAGAAATCAATTGATATAGAAATTGACCGACCCAATACACCACTTCCGCAACAATGAAACTTGTTTATTCATTCGATATTTAACAATAGACGTTAAACAAATTTTCTGTCAGAACAACTTCTTCAAAATTCCATTCAGCAAAAGCATATTTAATTTGTAACTAGTGGTGGATTCGCGAATATCAATAAATATGGGACGAATTTTGAACTATCAAAAGATGATTTCTTAAATTCAAATCATAAAGAAGCTGATACTCGTATCTTATTGCACATATTGTTAGCCAAAAATTCGGAGCATTCATGCTGCATTATTGATTGCAACGATACAGATGTTCTAGTCTTAAAAATTTATTTCAAGAAGTATTTGACTAAAGAGATATGGTTCTGAACAGGGCGAAGAGACTCAAGACGATTTCTGGCAGTATGTGATTTAAATTTGGATGGTATCTTCTAAAAAATTTGCCTGCTTTTCTTTCTCTGACCGGTTATGATGCAACCAGCCAATAGTCTGGCATTGGGAAAAGAAAACATATTCTCTAATCTTGAAAAATGTTTCATAAAAATGTATTTAAAAACTGCCAGTGTTACTTCCATTAACATTTTGAGGGGATTAATGGCCTCTTTAAAAACCATTGCTAAATTGCCACCGACTGAAGACGACCTAAGATAACATTGTTTAAGATGTTTTTACCAGCTAAATATTTGGCTAAGCTCTTTAAAGCCGCAGATGCAGCTTCCTAATGTTAAAGAGTATGAATAGAAAGTAGATCAAGATGGAAGGCTGATACCCACTCTAAGACTCTGTCCGACCTGCCACCAGACATAACAGAACTTACATCATGCAAATGCAAAAAAGGTACTATACACCGATAATTTTCATAGATGTACAATATTCTAATAATATTATTCTGTTCTAGACTAAGAAAGCAAAATTTGTAAATGCAGGAAAAAAAATATTGGCTGTATCGGTTCCTGCACCTACCTGTATGGCACAGAAAAACTGCAGCAAAAGTTTGATCACAGCCGCTAATGTTTTGGAAAATGTTGATTCGTGTGGTGCATCTGATTCTGATTAGTTTAAAAGTCTTGTACTTATAAATTTTAATAATATTAATTTATGCTTTATATCGGGTGTTCAAATTAAAGTGTTACAGCTAAATACCGCCTATTATAAAAAAAAAAAACGTTTCAGACAAAAGTTTTATAGTTTTGTTGGGGAAAAATTTTTGCTAAAATCGTTTTTTTCAGCTAACCATAATATGGCCAACTTTTTTTTCGCCTACCAAAATTTTTAAGTAGCTGTTACTTAAAAAGTGAAAGTCGAATAAGAAAATTATTTCCATCTAAAGTTTCTTATTTTTTTATGTACTTTAAGAATATTTACAAAAAAAAATGGGGTTCCCATTTAAAAAACAAAGTCCACCTCAATATGGCCATATTATGATCAGCTATAAAAAAAAAAAAATTTAGCCAAAATGTTTCCCCCAAAAAACTATAAAACTTTCGCCTGAAACTTTTTTTTCTAAAATGCATATTTTCGGCGGTATTTAACTATAACACTTTAATTTGAACACCCGGTATTCTTTTAATTATTATTATTATAATGTTTTTTACATTGGGAATTTATTGTATTTTGCAAAGCAATAGCCTTACTGTTAATAATCGATACTTATATATACTGCGTCTATACCTTCAATAAATAGTTCATATTTTCTTATTTTTTATTTTCCTCAAAAAAATACAAAAATAAATCATAGCGTATAAATCAATAATCCCTGAATAAAATAATATGAGAGAGTCAAACTGATTGCATACATTTTAGCACTGAGAGAGAAGAAAGAGAGTCGAGAAGCTTTACCTTCAATGTTTGCTTTCTAGTTAAACCATGATATAACTAATTGTTTATTGCTATATTTTTGTTAATATAAAAGCAAAAAATATGGGGAAAGCACTGTTACTTTGATAATACATAGGCGAAACTTTTATGAAGAATAGTTTTTTCTCATTTAGGCCTTTGTTTTTCGTCAAATGAGAGGTATATTTCTAAAAAAAGATTTTTTATACAAATTTGTGGACGGTTGAAACCGAGATATTGACGTTTAAATTTTTTATCGACCATAAGGGCTAATGCAAATGATTTTTTTTAAATAATTATAAAAAACACTTCCTACACAGACCTAATTGTGCATTAGAACAAAAAAATAAGCAATTTTTTTTTCTATATGGTGGTATCAATAACTCGATTTTTTATGATAGTGCCCTTTTGCACTGTCTAATTTTGTATTACCTCCGGAATAAGGGTAAGCTTATCATGTACTTTCATCCCTGAAAAATTCAGCTGGTGACACCGAAGTGGGGGGCAAAGTCAAAAAAATTTTAATTTATACCATATAAAAGCCCGTACCTGTGAGTTTAGAAGAATACATTTTTATTCGCAGATGCGAAAATGGAGAACGTATATTTGTTACTTAGTTGCTAACTAGAGGCAGCACCTCTCGGATAACTTTATTTTGTCTCTCTCTGGGAGGACTTGTTCAGACTTCTCTGTTCCAATGCACGCCCTTAAAATGGGCACCTAAATACAATATGTTAACTCATGGACCATTCAAAATTATATTTGTACGTGAGAAAATAAAGAGAATTTCTCGTGAAGCAGGTGACTGCCGCGATTGGACAGATGGATACACTTATACCGCTAGTGGACTGGCACGTATTGCTCTAACTCTCTCTAATCAATAGCATCGCTTATTCTATATCGTTCTTCTGGCGTATTTGTAAGAAACTTAAGGTGGCAGTTTAATTGCATTTAATTTTATTTCCAAATAAATTTGAAAGCATAAAATTGAAAACATAAGATTTGGTAGACATTTTTTAAATAAATCAGAGCAGTTGCTGACGCTAATATCAATAATGCAACTTAAAAAAAAAAACATAAAATAAAAGTTTAAACAATTATAAAAAAAAAATAATTTTTTTACGAAGACAAGCAAATAGTCTATTAAAAACCAATTAAAATTACGTTCAAATCAATTCTCAAATTGATGTAATGACGAAGAAAATTGAGAAATAAAATACAAGCCAAAATTTCAAATAATATACGCGGTAATACCATTGTCTACTTTCTTTATCGATGATTTTAGTTAATGCATTCGTTTATACAGGGTGTAACTAAATAAGTGTAAAACATTTAAGGGGGTGATTCCTCATCGAAAAAAAGATAGGATCTTTCATATAAAGAAACTTCATTGGAGCATCCCTTGTTAAGATACAGCCCCTTAAAGGGGGTACATAAAATTTGTTTAACAATTTTTTTCACAAGCACTAAACAAGTTACAATATTGAAATTAACCTGTCATTTTCTACTACCAAAAAGACACTTAGTCAGTAATTTATTTGGTTTACCCCATGGTTGTAAGGGGTGGAAAACGCAACCCCTAAAATTTCGTTCCAACGTAAGTTTTTGTCTTATTATTTGTTTACCATTTAAAATTTTATTTCCAATAGCCTATTTCATTCTAAACAAAAAATGTCTCTTGAATTTTTTGCCCAAAATAAACCAGTTCGCAGCAAAAAATTATTTTACGAACAACTACAGATATACATCGTCATAAATGCGAACTGGATTTATTTATTTTGTAGTTACTACCTACATTAAATTATTAAAAAGGGGAATAATCAAAACTAATTTATTAATAACAAAACATACAACATGTAGAAATCATAGTAAATGTTCAATATGTCTATCTTCAGACATTACCCATGCGTCTAGACGTCGGCGCATTGAGCCACGTATTCGCTCAAATAATCCTGGAGTCTCTCTAATTACCCTGCACGCATCGATGATGCGCTTTCTTAAGTCCTCTACATCGCGAACAGGAGTACGATAAACTAAATGCTGCAAATGGCCCCAAGTAGAGAAATCGAGAGGATTGAGATCAGGGGATCGAGCAGGCCAATTCTGTGGTCCTCCTCGACCTATCCACTGATTTGCATATGTTTCAGTTAAATACTGACGTGCTACTTGACTAAACTGGCCGGGAGCCCCATCATGCATAAAAAACATATCCCTTCTGACGCCCAAAGGAACTTCCTCCAGCAATACGGGATGCACTTCTCTTAAAAACTGAACGTATGCCTCACCATTTAATCGAGGAGGTAGAAAATGGGGCCCGATTAAATAATCACCAATAACTCCGGCCCACACGTTAAGAGAAAAGTGTTCTTGATGGTGAGTTTCGACAATAGTGTGAGGGTTTTCATCAGCCCATATGTGGTAATTATGAAAATTAATAATTTTGTCCCGAGAAAAACTACATTCGTCTGTGAATTCGATCGTCTTCAGAAAGTCACGATTTCTTCTAATCATTTCCAGCATCCAATTGCAAAATTCAAGACGGTTCGGAAAGTCTCGCGGTAACAGTGCCTGTATTCGTTGCAGATGGTAAGGGTATAAGAGATGTTCCTTTAAAATTGGAAATACCGTCATATGATCAACATTTAGCTTGAAAGCAATCTTTCTAGTACTGGTAGTAGGTTGTTCTTCAATAAAATTAAGTAGTGCTTCCTCAAGCTGTGGTGTTCTTACTTCCCGATGGCGACCACAATCGTGCGTTATTTTGTTGAATGAACCATATTCTCGTAATCGTTGATGAAGTCGGGCAAATATTCTATGTGAAGGATTCTGCCGTTGAGGATACATTTCAGCATATCTTCTAGAAGCTTCTAACCCATTCCCCTGCGACAGACCGTAAACGTAATGCATATCAGCCATTTCCTCATTTGTGTATTTTAATAACAAGTGATTTACTAAAGTAACAAATTACGAACAGAACAACAATTAACAATTGAAGGGGTTAGAAGCAAAAGGGTACAAGTGCATATTTGCCACAAAATGAGTTAGGTACAGATTTGGGTAATAAAAAGTCCAAATTATGTAGTGGCATAAGGATCCAAATGAATTTAATACCGGTGGTGCCATCTATTGGCGAGTGAACATTACATAGAAATAAAAATGTAGAAAACGTTAGCGGCAAAACGGTACAAGTGCCTCCAGACGTATGTGGTAAAAATTATAGGTTATGTACTTGTATGAATTCTATGTTTCTGGGACCTATTATCGTGTAAATTTAATTTAATCTAAATATGAGTGAAAACAGGAACAGTGATAAACGTAGATGTGCTAAAGGTAAGGCAATACTAATTTATTATAAATTTATTTTAATCATTTATTAAAATAAATTTTTCAGTTGATTTGCAAACATTAACCCATACAATGTTTTTATATTTCACAGGATCCCAAGTATATAAACCTGATAAGCATGATTCTGACGATGATTCGGATCCATACGCAACTGATGAGGACACTGAATATTATGAACGAACTTCCGACTCTTCATCCGAGGAGGAAAGGGGCTGTCATCCCAATCCTAACATATTACAAGAATCAAATAGTGACTTAAAGGCGACGTCATCTTCGGCTCATGGTAAGGTTTTTATATTGTTATATTTAGTTACACCTAAGAGAACACGCAAAAGACAAAGAAAAGAAGCAGAATGGAAAAGAATGAAGGCAAAGAAAGCAAGAACAAGTGGCAAAGAATATAAAACGAATAAAGGTAAAACTATCAAAAAAAGGGAAATTAAGTTTTGGGAGCACAATTGCAGGTACGACTGCATGAAAATATCAGAAAATGATGCACTAGGTATTTTTACCAAGTTTTATGAACTGCAGACTTATGATTTACAAACAAATTACATTGGTTCCTGCATCAAGAAATTCGCTCCCAAGCGAGTAAAAGGTGGGGCACACTATCACAAAGAATTTGTCACCCGTATACTCCTGATGGGCTTTAGAGTCTGCAAGACGTTCTTTTTGAAACTGTTAGGAATAACTAATCGGAGATTTAATACGGTGTGTAATAAACTGTCCAATGAAGGATTTTTGCAAGCAGATCAACGTGGCAAACATCCACCATCCAACAAAATGAGTAAACAGAGACGTGATGACGTCATTTCACACATCAAAATGTTCCCGAGATATAAGAGCCATTACTCTCGATTACAAAATTCTGCCTCCAGATATCTAGCTACTGATCTAAATATCAAAAAGATGTACAGCCTTTATCTTGAATGCTGCTCAGAATTAAACAAATTACCGGTAAAGGAAACATACTATAGGCATATTTTTTGTACCGAGTTTAATTTAAAGTTCCATAAGCCTCACTCAGATACATGCGATCGGTTGAACAATTTAATAAAAAATGGCCCCAGTATCGAAGTAATCACACAAAGTAAAGCAGAGCTGGAGGCACATCATAGAGTTGTAGAAAGTGTCGCAGCTTCCAAGAAAAGAGACACTGAATATTGCACAGAACACTCTCTCTCAACTCGCCTAATATGCTTTGACTTAGAAAAAACGCTAGCCACGCCTCTGCTCACTACTAATAAGGTATACTACCTCAGACAACTGTGAACCTTTAATTTCTGCATACATGAAGTAATTTCTGGCAAATCTTACATGTATACTTGGAATGAAACCATTGCTTCACGAGGCTCTCAAGAAATTGGTTCTTGTCTGGTGAAGGTAAAGTTTATTACTCCTATATAATTTGTTTGAAAATTTAATGCTAACTTGTTTATTCCATTTTTAGTATATTAAGCAGCTGCCTCCAGAAGTTAAACATCTAATCGCCTATTCTGATTCTTGTGGGGGACAGAATAAAAATAAAAACATAGCTAAGCTATTTATGTATCTGGTTCAATGTACCAATCTGGAAAGAATAGATCACAAATTTTATGAACCTGGGCATTCATACATGGAGTGCGATAGAGCTTTTGGGCAAATTGAAAAAAGAAAGAAGAAATACCCTCATGTATTTATACCTGATGATTGGGTTGACATTATTAAAAAAACAAGCAAAAATTTCATTGTGATATGCATGAGTGGTGACGATTTTCTCTCATTCCAATATCTTCATGACAACATAAAAGATCCAAAGAAAGATGAGGAAAACAAAATATTCAGATGGCGTCAAAATGTGTGGTTTACTTATAAAAAGGATGACTTTTTGCAGTTTTCTTTCAGGATATCAAGAAATGAAAGCTGGGCTCCCATTTACACCGAAAATTTCTCTAAGCTAAAAAAGGGAAGACCAACCTTCACATTGGAAAACCTCAATAGCAAACTCTACAAGAATGCATTAAAAATTTCATATGAAAAGTATGAGAATTTAAGGACATTATTAGACTATATGTATACCGCCTTGCCATCACCAATTTTATGTTGATTTGCCTCATGAGGGTAAAAAAGGCAAGAAAGGGAGAAAAACAGCTAATCCAACCGAGGTAGATATACCGCCAACTCCCGAGGTAGATCTAGATATACTGCCAACTCAGGCATCAGAAATCGAAAGTGATACAGACAACAATTTTACGGACCTGTTGGACTCGGATTATGATGATTAATTAATGTTGACGTTATTATGTTAATTATCTAAGCTAAAAATAAGTTTGTTATTTTCACTAATAAAACATTGCAAAATACAAAGTTTTATACATTTATTTGCAGGCAAAACGGTACAAGTGCACAAAAAAACAAAAAGGGACAATTTTTGAAAAAGTGTCTTATTCTAACAAAATTTATGACAGTGCAACGTATAGGTTGCTGAAAAAACGAAAAACGCAATAGCCCTCTGGATTTTACTATAAAACAAAAACTTTAATGTTGAATAACTCCATTTCTCTTTTTTGTCACTTATACCCTTTTGCTTCTTACCCCTTCAATTAGTATTACTTCAATTTTAAAAATTTACAAACTGACAACTTGATTTCAATGTAATTGTCAGTATCGCTAATAGCGGCCTACTAGATAAATGAGTTTCGTATTTTCGTTTTATGGCGATATATATCTTGTTCGTGAAATAATTTTTTGCTGCGAACTGGTTTATTTTAGGCAAAAAATTCAAGAGACATTTTTTGTTTAGAATGAAACAGGCTATCGGAAATAAATAATAAGACAAAAAGTTAAGTTGGAGCGAAATTTTAGGGGTTGCGTTTTCCACCCCTTACAACCAAATAAATTACTGGCTAAGTGTCTTTTTGGTAGTAGCAAATGTCAGGTTAATTTCAATATTGTAACTTGTTTAGTGCTTGTGAAAAAGATTGTTAAACAAATTTTATGTACCCCTTTTAAGGGGCTGTATCTTAACAAGGGATGCTCCAATGAAGTTTCTTTATATGAAAGATCCTATCTTTTTTTCGATGAGGAATCACCCCCTTAAATGTTTTACACTTATTTAGTTACACCCTGTAGAGCCAGTCGACTTGTTTCCATGGCCATTTAAAACATTCTATTCGGAATATAGTTCGGAATTTAAAGCCAAACGGAAGACAAAATCTGTACCTATTCAGGAGTACCTATAATTAAAATAATGGCAACATTGACAAATCACTTTGCACTCTGTATGAATTTGTGACTACATCGTATTTTAGATTTTCTTGTTTTATTTCATGAAGCTGTAAAGTCATTTGGTATAATTTTCTTAAATGATCGAAAAAAATAAGAATTATTATTTAGGATTAGAATTTGTATTTAAAGCGACTAACTTTTTTTAATATAAAATATCATTTGATCCATTTAAAAAAATATTAATGACGTCATAGTTTCGTGAAATAGATAACACATTTCATAAATGGCTTAAATGGCATAAATGGAGCTGTAAAGTCATTTGGTCTAATTTTCCTAAAAACTGTTCGAGAAAAATTAGAATTATTATTAGGATTTGCATTTAATATCAATTGTTCCATTTAAAAAAATATTACTGACGTTATAGTTTCGTGAAATAGATAACACACTGCATAAATGGCTTTAAAAGAATTTACTTACGATTTAAACAATAGCTGCTAGTGAGCAGGACTCTTATATCTAATGGGGGTTTCGAAATAGTCTTTCTTCCATCTTGGATGCTATTTTTACTCGAAATAGTAGTCGCCAACAATGTCACCTTATGAAAAATGTATAAGTACTTTTTTAATAATATTTTAATTGTGTTCAACATAAAATATTTAAATTTAATCCCTTATTCATGATTTTACGTATTGTAGATAGAATACATCGTATGTCGCAACTTTCTAAATATACCACCACCAAGTTCTTTTGTTTTGAATGCGTAAAGACCGTGTCAACGAATGTCAACAAAGGGGTTTCGTTGGCGCGGCATAGACGGTTTAGCGAATACCAACGAGGGTTCGCTGGCGTTTGCCGACCAGCGGAATCGTAGCGGTAACATAAAAGGAATAGGCGACTCGAGCGAACGAAATGTGGACGGATGTCCATACGAGTATCATACCATAATGAACATTTAACGGATACATGCCCAAACGAACGTTTGATCGAGCAACAAATGCATGTATATTGTATATTAACGAGCCCCAAATTTGATTTAGTTAAAAAAATTAGCAAAGTTACGATTATTTTGACAATTTTCAGAAAAAACTAAATCAATTTTGTTAGGAAAAGGTTTCAGCGTAACAGATTAACTTAACACGTACAACATAGGTATTTTTTTATTTTACAATTCATTGACAAATGTGAATACAAGACACATTGTAAACATCAGACAAATCTGAATATAAAACTTAGAAAACCTAGAATAAAATATAAAAAATGATTACACCGAGAGTTGAATCCACACGACTTCTGATTTGAAAAGTCAACGCCTTATCCACAAACCACATTCGCTAGATGCATTTGTTTGCGAGACGGTATAATAACTATGCGAAAGCCAAAGTAGAACGAGTTTACTGATAAGTTCAACAAGAGTTGATATGGAGAATCCACTCGAAGTGTACAGTATATTTCTTCTAGGACCTACGAAAAGCTACAAATTTAAAAAACTATTTTTGGGTTTTAAGGCAAAATAACTAATTTTAAAATAATTTATGACTAACTAATTTATAAAATAAAATAAACATGAAAAAGATTTAATTTAATTGGTCCCCAGCTGAGATTTGAACCCTCGCGTGGAAGACAAACGCCGTGTACTCACTTCAATAGCTACACTTACAATTTTAGTTTTAATACTTTTAATTATTTTTATATAAGTAGCTCGATTAAAATTTAAGATTTATTTGTAAATGTAGACAAATTAAAAAGAAATGCTATTATTTATCGATTCTTCACAAGAATAAGTCATTTTTACGTATATTTAATTTTAATAACTAAAAAATATACTGACAGTTTGACAGAATTGTCACTCATATAAAATTTAAAAAAATAATAGTAGTCGAGTGGCCAAAATATGACCTGTGATTGGTGGATTTAATTTTTTTGCAGTGTTTATACTAGGTAAAATGGATATGAAATATATTCGTTAAGTTAAACGCAATGGCATACTTTTTCGTTCTGTAATCTTTGCCTGGATAAGCTAATAGTCATGTGAGTGTAGAAAAAAAATGTATTCATACTTATTTTTTACAGAATCTACAGAATTAATATGTAACTACATATCAGTCTATTAAACGAATAAAACATTATATCTATTCTATATTGTGTGTCGGATCGATGGCGTAGGTGTCTAACGCGCTCGTATTCATTTGCGAGCAATTTCGTGGCTTTAGAGACGGCTTTAAACCCTACAGAAGACCTTGTGAATTTATTTGCATGGTTCTCTATAGGATTTGATGGATGCCGTATTAGCAGAAATTTCTGTTGATATGATATCCAGATTATAAAAATAGCCATGCGTTATCGTTGAGAAGGTGGTGTAAGTCAAATGGCACCATCAATTAAGACTGTCAATTCCTGACGTGATAACTGGTTAACCGGTCCGACTGATTTTGACCGGTTTCGGTTTTAACCGGATTTTTACTATTATTATAACCGGTCCGGATGTCCGGTTAACCAGTCCGATTATCCGGTTTTATTATCCGGATAACTGGTCAGATTATCCGGATAACCGGTCCGATCAAACCGAGCCAATCGAAATGGACCGGTTAGACCGGATTCGGCGGTTTAACCGTAACCGTGACCAGTTAAACCCGTTACTGGTTTATCCGTTACTGGTTTAACTGTAACCATCACCGGCTTAATCGTTGCAAAACACATCTATCAAATCCTTTGTTTTCAATAGAAATGGGGTCACTTTACTAACCATTTTACCTTTTCTTACCCGTGACAACCAGGTAGCGCATGCTTGATTTTTTTAAAATAGGCCCTCACTAAATAAAAATTAAATTAGAATAATAGAAATACTACCAATTTTACTTTTGCTAAACTTTATTATAATTTAAAAAAGGACAGTCACTCACTTCCCACTGGGTGGGAAAGTAGGTAAAACTAAAAAACAAAAACATAAATTATATTGAAGCAAAAAAATCAACTTATTAACGTTTTCCGGCAGCAAGCAGTTTCTTTTCGCCGACACTATGTTTCCTGCACTGGAAAACGGTTATACGGTTATAAACCGGTTCCGGTTAAACTGGTTCCGGTTAAACTGGTTACGTTCTTTAATGGTTTTTTGGTCCTACGGAACCGGTTAACCGGCCACGGTTACCAGATTTACCATCAATCAACTTTAAGTCGCCTCGGAGCGCCATGGCAAATAATAATAATAACCGTCATTTAGTTATTGAAGATAAATACAATTTAAAATGTGTGTTTTTGTGAAGAATCGATAAGAAAAATAATAGCATTCCACAAGATATTTACAAATAAATCGTAAATTTTATTGACACTAAACCAATCTAATTATCAGTATTAAAAAAAAAGTTGCTTGTCTCGTAATTGCAAAGATAAAGTAGTGAGTTTTCATGCGAAAGATCCGGGGTTCAAATCCAGTACGAGGACTAATTAAAACATTTTTAAAATATTTATTTTATCTTAACGTTTAAATTAATTTTAAAATATTGTAGGTTTTCGTTTGTGGGTCATAGAAAAAATTTAACTACACAATTGAGTTCCTACAGCGTCTTGCTCAAACTTTGTCTTCATATACGTTCTTCTTACACAAATTACTGTTTTTTTAGTTGTTTTAAATTAGTGACAATTTTGTCAAACTATTTATCTTATTCTTTTTATTAGGATAAATATACTTAAAAATGAGTGATTCTTATAACGAATCAATAAATAATAATAATCTATTAGATATTCATCGTTAATAGTTAAAGAAACCGAAAATTTTGGTAAAATTATAACAAAATGACCTAAATCAATTATTTAAGTGTAAATGTTAAAGATAAATAAATGATAAGCTATTGCGAAAGTTTAAGGGATGAGTTTTCGTACGAACGGTCCAAGGTTCAAATTCGGGTTGAATTTTTTTTTTCAAGTTTATTTTATAATTTGGTACAATCCAAAAATAATCTTTGTGTTAGGTAATTATTTTTAAAATAGTAATTTTATGTTAATAACCTCTAAATTACGTTTTAAGACGTTGTAGATTTTCTTTAGTGATTCGTAAAAATATATTATACAATACTATACAATTCGAGTGGTTTGCTTGTATCGCACTGAATACTTTATTGAATTTTTGTAGATCGTATGTTCTAAAAATGACACGAAACGGAACATACCGTAACAAAGTCAGTCTTCACAAAACTTTCCAATAAAAAATTACCTATATATAAAAACAAATGTGGTATTCTCTAATCAATCCCTTTATTTATTATTGTATTTGAAATTGTAGGTGTTCGTTTTGTAAATTATTTACCCTTAAATCTGAAATATTTTCATTATTTTTAAAATTTCCTGTCAATCATATTTCTATTTATACAAAAAATGCAAACATAATGTCGGAAGTTTAATACAACTTGGCATCGATGGTTTATATCCACTCTACGCTTTGACCTGACTTACGTTAGCGAAAACCGGTAGTATTTAGAGAAAATAGTTTTGAGTAAAATACTTTATTAAACAGTAATTGAACGAGGTTGGTTTCCAAGATATGTAACAGTTCTCAGTTGTGATTTGGTGTCTTTTCAACTCCCGCCTTTATTATATGAGAAAATGTCCATATAAATTAGTACAGTGTTAGAAACCATTAAATTAATTCAATAAAATAATTTGTATTTGTCGACGCCCTGTATATTTTTGGACTGAGTCAGCGTTTTGATAGATAAGCACCGACCGCTATCGGTCGTGCGGGGATCAGTTTTGAATGATACCTCGGCACGCTCATGTTAAACGCCGTTTGTGTTTATCAAATTTATATTACGTATTTTTGTTATTAGATTCTTGTTTAGCTTGTATTTCGTTTTATTAATTCTAACAATAGTTGTAATAGAATGATTGGAATATTACGTAAAAAAGGGGCTGATTGTAACAGTCGAAAAAAAATAAGATAAACGTGTCTCAAACGCGCTTACCTTCTGTGCTGCATCATATGGTTCGTCGGATGAAGTAGGTGATAGTATTAGTCCAGTAGCCAAGACCGGGCCCGGTTACACAATTTATATAACAACGTTTATTATACAGGATTTATAATAGCGGATTTAACGGCACATACACACCACAAAGCGTTCGTCGCGGCAATTTCTGTAGTACTCTTCGTCCAACGGCGTTTCACTTGTCTTACAGTCAGACGAAGCGCATGTGTGGGCCAAAGTTTTAAGTAAGCGATTTGAGACAAAGCGCGAATATTTAAATAATAAAATAGGAATTAATTCATTCTGGAACATTTCCTGCCCCGAAAAAATGTAAATAATACATTTTTAAACTGATTAGACAATTCCCCAAAATAAAAACTAAATATTAAAGCAAAAAAAAGGAAAGTTCAAATAATAGAATTAAACCAAAAAACAATTATAAAATACTACAGGTAGCATATAAAAAAAAAAAAATTAATTATTAGGTAGTGGACACAGTTTTACCAATGGCCGTTTTAAAATAAAATTTTGTGTTTTTACCGTAGCTACTCTGGCTATGTTATCATTACCAAAATGCAGTTGAGTAACACGGCCTAACAACCATTTATTAGGAGGTAAATTATCGGTTTTAACCAAAACTAAAGTACCAAGTTTGGGGGTGTTAGCAGGGTCTAACCATTTGGCTCGCTGCTGTAGGGTATGCAAATATTCTTTATGCCAGCGACGCCAAATATCTTGATGGATGCGCTGTAACAATTGCCACCTAGAAAGGCGATTTAGGGGGACGTGTTCGAAACTGGGAACGGGAAATGCGGTTAAAGGTTCCATGGTCAAGAAATGACCGGGCGTTAAGGCGTTGATATCGTCGACATCATTAGATATGGCAACTAGTGGTCTAGAATTTAATATGGATTCTATAAGTGTCAGAACTGTATAGAATTCCTCAAATGTGAGAATTTGATCACCTACGACGCGGCGAAGGTGAGTTTTAACACTTTTAACGCCAGCTTCGGCTAGACCATTAAAGTGAGGAGCTCCGGCGGGGCTAGGAAACCATTGAATAGTTTCACTTGCGCTGGCCTGTTCCATAAGAGAAAGCAATTCGCGTTTTGCACCCATAAAATTTGTGCCACAATCACTGTATATCTGTGAGACTTTTCCACGCCTTGCAATAAATCTTTGTAGAGCGGCTAAAAATGTTGGTGTAGATAAATCACTGGCAAGTTCCAAATGTACAGCTTTGGTAGCCAAGCAGACAAAAATGCAGAGGTAAGCTTTGCAACTTTTTACTCCTCTGTGACGACTAATAGTTATATTAAATGGGCCTGCGAAATCAACAGCGGAGCGACCGAAAGGTTTTACCTCAGACACTCGAGACAGCGGCAAATTTCCCATTGGGGGTTGATAAGAGGTAGGAGATGTTTTCCAACAGCGTAAACATTTCGAAATCACTGAGTTAATGGCTCGTTTTGAGGATAGAACCCAAAACTGTTGAGCTAGTAAGAAGTGAGTACTTCTAAAGCTAGCATGAAAATACTTTTCATGAATGTGGCGAATGACGAGTGTAGTTAATAGACTTTGTCTAGGTAATAATATGGGGTGCTTAGATGAATAAGATATAGATGCATTATGCAGTCGACCTCCCACTCTAAGAATATTGTTATCATCTAAAAAAACATTCAACTTACGTAGAGGTTTAGAAAAACGTTTGGACTCAATTTCTTCCTGAAAGTGAGTATATTGAGTAGTTTTTACCAAAACAAGAAGGGCCGAATACAATTCGTCGGTGGAAAATATGCCACAATGTTTAGAAAGCGGGTGTTGACAATTGTAGATAAAGCGCAAGATGAAACTTAAAATATTTTGAATAGTAGTCAAAGAAGAATAATTTTCAAGCATAGAAATTACAAAACTCTCATTGTTATGATTGAGTAATGTTGAAAATAATATCATTTTACGTTGTTCTTCTTTGGGAAGCGTAACCTCATTAGCAGAAGATGGGAAGGTAGGCCAAGAACTTTCATCTTCGTAAAGAAATTCAGGACCGGTTAACCAATATTTATAGGTTAAGAAGTGGGAAGGAAGAGCCCCTCGCGAGGCTATATCTGCGGGGTTAATAGCAGTATTCACATACGACCAATTATCAGGAGAGAGATTTTCTTGAATGAAAGATACCCTGTGGGCGACATAAGTTTTCCAGCGATTGGGACATCCCTTTATCCAATGCAGTACGATTTGAGAATCGCACCACGCGCGAATTTTTATAAAGCTAATTTGGTTACAAAAATTCGTTTTAACATAAAGAATTAATTTAGTCAGCAGAACGGCTCCACAAAGCTCTAAGCGAGGGATAGTAAGTTTCTTGGTAGGTGCGACTTTAGATTTGGAACAAATAAATGATACTTGAACGGCATCTGTTTCGTCTTTAATACGAAAATATATTACACAACTATAGCCTCGTTCGCTAGAATCACAAAACCCATGAAGTTCGAATTGACAATAATTAGAATATGAAATTAACGTAGAATATTGACGAGGAATTTTTAAATCGGCAAGCAAAGGTAATTCTGACTGGTATTGTTCCCAAAGTTGAGTAATAGACTCATCTGGAACTACATCCCAATCTAACCCAGAACGCCATAATTTCTGAATTAAATGCTTGCAATAAAATGTGATAGGTGAAATAAAGCCTAACGGGTCATAAATTCTAGCAAGTTCAGAGAGAAGTGTGCGTTTTGTACAAGGTTTATTTTGGACAGGATTAACAAGAAAGAAGAATGCATCATCACAAGGATCCCACTGAAGACCTAAAACTTTTATAGAACTTTCATCAGAAAGCGAATTAAAATCGAGCGGTTGTTTAGCTAAATCAGAAGCGGGAAGAATTTTTAACAAATCAAGGTTATTACTTGACCATTTATGTAGTTGAAAGCCTCCTAATTTCATAAGAGAAACCAACTCAGAAACCAGCTGTTTGGCTAGTTTTAAACTAGAGCACGAGAAAACAAAATCATCAATATAGCAGTAATTTTCGATTGCATGTGCGGCTAGAGGAAATCTGTGTCCTTGGTCTTTCACTAATTGTTTGAGGATTCTTAACGCTAAAAATGGTGCACTACTAATTCCATATGTAACTCGAGTTAATCGATAATCCCGAACTGGTTGGGTTGGAGAAAATCTCCAAAGAATACGTTGATAATTGCAATCTTGCGAATTGACTAAAATCATTCGGTACATTTGTTTAATATCAGCACACACAGCAAAAGCATTAAGGCGAAAATATAACAAAATAGCACATATGTCCTGTTGTAACTTGGGTCCAACAAATAGACAATCATTAAGAGATTTCTGATTAGGTAAATGAGCAGAAGCGTTAAACACAACCCTTAATTTGGTTGAAATACTATGCGGCTTTACCACACAGTGGTGCGGAATATAATAAGCATTGGTTGAGGAAAGCGATTGACCAGAAATTAATTCCATATGGCCAAGGTCAAGAAATTCCTTTAAAAAAGCAGAATATTCTAAATACAAATTTTCATTCTTTAATAATCGGCGTTCCAGAGAATGAAAGCGAGATAAAGCAAGGTCACGAATACCAGCAAAAGGCGGAGGATCACTCTTAAAGGGCAGTGACACGCTATATCGACCATTAGTATAGGTATAAGAATCTAAAAACAATTTTTCACAAAGGTCATCATCACTAGAAAAGGTCGTAGTTTCGGGTATTTTTTCAACTTCCCAAAAATTGGTTAAAGTATTATTAAGTTCTCGAATACAAGAAGATTTGCAAAAAAACGTGGACATAACAGGACGAGGTATTGAAGAAGTTTTTCCCAAAATCACGTAACCAAAAATTGTATGAATGGCATCAGGTTCAGATATGGTTCCGGTAACATGTCCATTTAATAATAGTTTTGGAAAGACATCTGCCCCAAGTAACAGATCGACAGGACCTGGAGTAAAATATTTGGGATCAGCAAGCTTAAGATCTAAAAGATGAGACCAATTATGAATAGGTAATGTAGAATCAGGAAGGTTATCACATATTTGATTAACGATAATAGCATCTAGATATATTTTAGGTTCTGGCTGATTAAGGGGTTTGCACGTTACCCCTACACGAGCGGTGTCAAGGGTAGATGTCATCGAGTCTAAACCTCTAATATCTACGGAAAATTCGGTTTGGGCAAGATTTAGACGAGTAGCAGCTCGCTTGGAAATAAACGAGCTCATACTTCCTGAATCTAGTAAGCAACGATATGAGCGGTAAATTCCTCGATTATCAAGAACATCGATAAGGGCGGTAGCTAATAAAATTCGACTTGATTCTATTACTCCTTGAGCGGTAAGAATTTGATTTCCTAAAGTACTAGTACTGGTGAAATTTGGCAGAGACGTAGACGAAGTAGGAGGCAAGCGGTCCAAAGGGCGGTGATTTTGAGATATTTGCCGATCAAAATGCAACAAGCTATGATGTGATTTTGAAAAACAATATCTACAACCTTGAGTACTATTGCAAGACCTCAGGTCATGAGAACTACTCAAGCAATTATAGCACAAATGGTTAGATTTGCAGAAGGCATGTCTTTCAGAGGGCGACTTTGAAGCGAAATTCTGACATTTATAAAGCGAATGAGTTTCCTTGCAAAGAAAATTAGAACTAGGCGATTTAGCGCCAGTATTCGTAAAAAACGAACGCGGACGTGGTGTGATAATCTTAGGTTTATTTTTTATATTTGAACTGGATGGCGAGTCCGAATCAATATTATCATAAGCTAAATATTGTTCGTTTAAGAATTTAATAAGACTTTTATAGCTAGGAACCTGACAAGAACGATGTTCAAGTTCGAAACGTAGTTTAGTTTCATTATCAAGTCGTTTAAGTAACATCATGGCTAGAATGAAATCCCAATGTTCAACCGGAAAACCTAAGATTTCTAGAGCGGCAATATTTTCTTTAAAAATATCAAGTAATTTTTCTAAAGCGTGCGGATTATTCGATTCAATTTTAGACGTGCTGTCAATCTCATTCCAATGAGCTTGTGCACATTTTCGTGGATTTGCATATCTCTCTTGTAAAGTATCATAAGCTAATTGATAATTATTAGAAGTTAAAGGCAAATGCCGAACTGAAGAATATGGTTTTCCATTCAAGCAAGAGAGTAAATAATCGAATTTTTCAATATTAGATAAATGAGGTTTTTCATGAACTAAATTATTAAAATGGTCTATAAATGAGCGAAAATTTCTATAATCGCCACTAAATTTCTTTAATTCAATCACCGGCAAACGAATATGAGATGAATTTGGATCTATATGAAAAAGTGTAGAATTATGCAAAGCAGTATTTTGATTAGCGTTTACTGGTTGAGTATCAGATTCAAATAATTCCGAAAATAATGCTTTAATCTTATAAAATTCTTCTAAAAACATTTCTTTGGTAGCATCTTCGCCCCCAGCATCTTCAGGGATAGCAAACAATGTGGCAAGAACATTATTATGATGTTTAAAAAAATCCTCTTTAAGACTATCAATATCTGCGCACCTTACTTTAAAGACATTTTTGAATGATTTATTACTATTCGCTTTATCAGCGAGCATACTAATTACGTTTATTTCATTTAAGCAAGAAGTTCTTAAAGTTTTATATTTAACAAGTTTTTCAACCATTGTAATAAATTAAATAAATCGAATCGCAAGCAAAACAAAATTAAAACCAAATTTATTTGTATCAGCTGATCAAAAGGCAATATTAATGTAGCGGCAGCGGTATCAAGCTCACCTCGATACGAAACACGGCGAAAAGGCGGGCGATTTTTCACAAATTTCAAAAATAACGAAATATACGGTAGCGGAGTAAACGACAAAGCGGTGATTGATAAACAGAGCGACAATTAGCGAAAAGGCGATAATAATAATAAATGAAGGCCACTTGAAGGCCGATTGATTGGAACCTGTGTACACTACCGATGTCGAACAACTTGAGCACGACTCGACTAAAAAAATGACCAATATGTCTACCTGATAAATTTTACAATTAACTCAATAAATTTAATACTTATTGAAATAATATTGTATGCAAACTAAATGATTTTTTTTTAGTAAGAACTGATTAATTTTAGCAGATATGCTATAATTTTGAATAGCGCTTTTGATAATTTAAAAAATAAAGAAAATTTTAAATCGAATTTTTCGCAAAAAAAAAAATCCCACAGTTATAATAATGCAACAATTTAATTCTAACTGTTATTAAAGTACTCGAAGGACCAAAAAAATGTAATAGAATGATTGGAATATTACGTAAAAAAGGGGCTGATTGTAACAGTCGAAAAAAAATAAGATAAACGTGTCTCAAACGCGCTTACCTTCTGTGCTGCATCATATGGTTCGTCGGATGAAGTAGGTGATAGTATTAGTCCAGTAGCCAAGACCGGGCCCGGTTACACAATTTATATAACAACGTTTATTATACAGGATTTATAATAGCGGATTTAACGGCACATACACACCACAAAGCGTTCGTCGCGGCAATTTCTGTAGTACTCTTCGTCCAACGGCGTTTCACTTGTCTTACAGTCAGACGAAGCGCATGTGTGGGCCAAAGTTTTAAGTAAGCGATTTGAGACAAAGCGCGAATATTTAAATAATAAAATAGGAATTAATTCATTCTGGAACAATAGTATTTGAGTATAAATTAATTAATTAGTTTATTCAGTGTAAATAAATTCGAATAATAAACTGTTTAAATGTTAGATACAGTAATATTTGAAATTAGGAATTTTTATTGTTAAATCATTAAAAAAATTGAAATTTTCTGTCATGGAGTTTATTAAATATAAATCATGATAGATACTAACCATCGGCTTCTTTTTGTCCCTGCAACTGTTAATAACTCCTTCAATAACATTAAACGTACTATTGTGTCGACCTAATCCAGGTCCAATGAGAATTACATGCAACCTATCTAACCATGGTTCAATTTTTGTTAATGCTTCCGAATCGTCTAGAACTGGTAATACTATGAGCTCAGGACTGTAAGACTTAATTACAGTAGCTGCGTCTTTATTGCAGAATACATAAGCCAAATCGGCTCCAACTTTGAGTGTACTTATCGATGAAAAATAAGGGGCACCTAAAAAAAAATAACAAATAATTTAAAAAAATATACAGGGTGGCGCATCCTATACGTGTCGGTCTCTGTAGGGAAAACGACTAAAAATTTGATTTTTTTTTAATAGGGATATACAGGGCCATTAACACTACAAATTAAAAATAATTTAAATTATACAGGGTGACCCAAAAATAGGAATTTATATCAAAGTTATGTATTTTTAAAGGGAACACCCTATGTCTTTTGATTCCCCGGAAAAAATGTTTCCTATACCTATTTCTTTTCGTATTTGAAACATTTAAAGGATCCTTAATTTGTAAGCTTGAACAACATAACCTAGTATGTCGCGGTTATTTAAAAAACATCAACAGTCACCTGCGATATGCGTAGCCAAGATAATAGACTATCGAATAAAATGAAAATTTTTCCATTACATCATACATTTAGTCTAATTGAATTCGACTTACATATAGAGTTGAATAAGATTCCTATTTTAAATGGGAGACCCTCTATTTAATAACATAAAATGATAGACATTTAAATTATCCTTCAGTCCATATAAGATTTCCCTACACCTAAATTCGATGGATCTTTAGTAAATAGCTGTTTTTTATTTTTAACATACGGATTTTATATTATTTTTTAATCATAATAACCATAGAAGCAAATATCTCTTAAAATATGGTATTGAACGAAATAATAGTATATTATTAAACGAGCAATAATGGGCATAAATTGCAAGTCTAATACTATACTTTGTCCACGACCATTATAATTTAAGTGTAGAATGGAAAGTTTTTATTGAACATAGGTAACTAACTGTTGTTTTTTCAACTTTTCAATTTTCCGATTTTCCAATTTTTCGATTTTCTAATGTTTCGATTTTTGATTTTTCGACTTTTCAATTTACCGATTTTCCAATTTTTCGAATTTCTGATTTTTCGATTTTTTGTTTTTTAGATTTTTCAATTTTTAGATTTTTCAATTTTTCGATTTTTCGATTTTTCAATTTTTCAATTTTTCAATTTTTCAATTTTTCAATTTTTCAATTTTTCAATTTTTCAATTTTTCAATTTTTCAATTTTTCAATTTTTCAATTTTTCAATTTTTCAATTTTTCGATTTTTCGATTTTTCGATTTGTTTTCAATCTATTTGTTTTTCGTATTTCCTCTAAAATAGACTACTTGATTATCTTTGAAAAATCAAAAATAATCGATTAATTAAAAAGCCAATTAACCGATAAATCAGCGTTTACAAAAAATTATCCTTTATTTTAAATAATCGATTATTTTCAAATAATCCATTTTTTTTCGTCCATTGAAACAGATTATTTGATAATCTTTGAAAAATCGAAAATAATCGATTAATTAAAAAGTCGATTAACTGATAAATCGATTTTCAAAAAAAAAAAACCGAATTGTCAATTATTTTAAATAATCGATTATTTTCGATCAATCGATTATTATCAATAATTTATTTTTATTGTATTTCATTTAAAATCGATAATTCGATTATCATTGAAATACCGATAATAATCGATTAATTAAGAAGCCGATTCTACGATAAATCTATTTTCCAAAAAAATAACCGAATTATCGATTATTTTCTAATAATCCTTTTCATATTTCCTTTAAAATTGATTATTCTATTATCTTTGAAAAATCTAAAATAATCGATAAAAATCAATAAATCAAAAATAATTAATAAATATTAAAAACTGATTTACCGATAAATCGATATTTCTAAAAAATAACCGAAATACTTATTGGTTATATAAAATAACGAATTATATTCGATCAATCAATTATTTTCATATAATACCTTTGAAAATTTGAAAATAATCGATTAATCGAAAATAATCGATTAATTAAAACACCGATTAAACGTTTTCCAAAAAATCGATTATTTTCAATTAATCGATTATTTTGAATAAATCTACTTCCTTTTTGTATTTCCTTTAAAATCGATTATTACATTATCTTGAAATTTTAAGTTATTCATCCTGTATTTTATCTAATATTCTTATAAAAATACTACTAATCAACTATGCTTCTTTACTTCTTATTTATCTATCAAAAAAAACAAAAAACCACCTTTAGTAAATATTCTTATAAAACTACTTTTTAAAAACAAAATTTCGTTAGCAACAATGTCTATTTACTTCTTATTTAAATTAAATATTTAAAATTTTACCCTTTTGTAAATTTATGTAAGTAATACGAAATCTGTTTTCTGAAATGTATTTGATGAATATTTATTGAAATCCCTTAATGCGGATCTGATGTATTCAGCTCAAAGGATTATGGCGCTTTATGTCAAAACGTTAATAAATATTTACCGCTGAAAACGAATATATTTTTTATATTTCATAACACTGGGTACTTGTATTATAAGTATATACAATTTCTTAAGATACATCGTGGCAATTTGAGTTTAAACTAGAACACTTTAAATTGCTAAAACACCAACAAATAAATCAAAAACAGCTGTCAATGGTGATTTAAACTCAGGCGGAGGTGAGCGTTGAATGGGAAATCGGAGCAATTCGGGTGGCGTCGTGCAAACAATGATTTTCAATTGGTGGGTTACTTGGAGTTAAAACAGACAACATGCAGTGTTGTGCTTGCTATTACAATTGTAATAAATCTATTACTAAAAAATTTTTTTGTTACGCTATTACGACTTTACAATTTTAACACAAAATCTATTACCTTTTATTATGGAATAATTTACCAGTATCGCCATCTATCAGTCGAAAGCGTAAGTATGAATTAACTAAAATTTTATGGTCCAGAGTTCTTCCCGATGTATTATTTTCCGAAAATTGCCAAGGGCAAGAAGTGCGTAAGTTACACTAGAGATGTCGCGTTGATTAGACGAAGGCATTTGTTTTATTTCTGTAAGTCCTTTGTGTAAATCCCAAGAATTGTGATTTTTTTTGTATTTTGTAAGAAAAAACTAGTGATTAGTACTGGTATTATAATGGACAAGTAAGTATTATTATTATTATTATTATTATTATTTTTTCCACTTTGTACGCATTTAATTAGGTTTTACTAATTCCGGATCTTACTACAGATTTCTAGTAAAATCAAATAAGACAAAGAGAAGAGTTGATGATGAGGAAATACAAAATATTCCTTCAACGTCTAGTTCTTCTGTTAAAGTTCAGTCAAGTGAAGAAAATTCTGACAGTAGTCACGAAAGTACTACAATAAAAAAAAAGAAAAAGGCATATAAGCAAAAGTACACTGATAAATGGGGAGAAACTGACCCGACAACAAGTGAATGGCTTGTAAAATCAAAAAAGCAAATGATGTGCAAAGTGTGCAACAAAGAACTTACAGGTGGAATAACTCACATAAAAAGACATAGTGCTACACAACTTCATCTCAGAAATATTAATGCATCACGAAAAAGCAAAAAAATAACGGATATTATTGTCCCTGATAAAACAAGACAATTAAACCGTAATATACAAATGGGTGAGATGAAATTAGTTATGTTCATTGCGGAACATAACTTATCTTTTCAAACCTTAGATCATTTAACAAAATTAATTGGTTCAGTTTGTCCTGATTCTGAAATTGCAAAAAAATTAGTATGTGGGAGAAAGAAAGGTACCAATATGTGTCTTAATAGAACTGGTCCTTTTAACTTAAAGCAAATAGTGTCAAATTTGCAAAATAGTTACTACTCATTAATTATTGATGAGACTACCGATATAAGCACATTAAAATGTTTGGCGGTAATTGCTAGATACTTCTGGAAGAACACTGTGCACGATAATTTTATAGGACTGATTGAAGTAAATCAGTCAACATCTGAAGCATTATTTAATGCTGTAACAGAATTGCTTTCAGAGTATAAAATACCATTTAAGAACATGGTAGGGTTTGCAGCAGATAACTGCTCAGTAATGATGGGTGATAAGACAGGCGTAAAGGCTCGACTGCAAGAAAAAATCCGAATATTTTTATATTAGGGTGTACTTGTCACTCATTTCACTTAGCAGCTTCGGCTGCATGCTGCAAATTACCCAATTATATAGAAAAATTTTCCAGAGATATTTACAATTATTTTGCTCAAAGTTCAAAAAGACTTGGAATTTTAAAAGAATGTCAAATTTTTGCTAACATCGAACCACACAAGATTTTAAAATTAAGCCAGACCAGGTGGTTATCTCTAGAAACAGTAGTTAACAGATTAGTAGAGCAATGGCCTGCCTTAATTTTGTATTTTACAGATGCTATGGTAAGTGACAAAACTACCACATTTGATATAGACGCCATTTTAAAAGCATTAAATGATAAAGTTTTTAAATTATATTTTTATTTTTTAGCTTACATATTAAAAATAATAAATAAAATGAATATTGAGTTTCAGAGCGAGTCGCCAAAAATTTTTAAGTTACAAGATCGGCTAACATCAACATACCAAACCATATTAAAAAATTTCATTAAACTTGAAGTTGTTAATGATCCTCGATATTCTAAAAATGTGACCTTAATAAACACTTCAAATCCAAATAATTTTAAAAAAATTGAAGACATATACAGTGTGTCTGAAAAAGTTGGCAACAAATGGGAAACTTTTTTATTATTAAGTTTAGGAAAAAACGTCATTCTTCATAAAAAGTTCTGCAAGGCCTAAAACCCAATATACGATAATCAGATATCGAAATTTTCCAATCGTATACGAGGTTTGTCAAAAAGTATGAATTTTGCTCAAGAGTAAAGTACCTTTATTTTCGACAATATCTAAAATTGTTATTAAGAAAAGTTGATTAGAATTGAAAACTACGTTTAAATGTCTAATTACAGCTATCTACGATAAAAACCAGGTTTTATTATTGTTTACAATTTCTTTAAGATCGAAAATGATCAAAAACTTGGTATCTAAATTATTGACCTGTACAAAATCAAGTTGCTGTGGAAATGTTTTGAAACATATCTTATGTCAGTATGCTTCAAAACCTCAGTTTGTAATAATTGTACTTTTTTAAATACTAGTAAAAATGCCGTTGAAATTAAGTCTTGAAGAGAAAATTGAAATTGTTTTAATTGTTGGAGATAACTACAAAACTTATAGGGAAGCTGCCATAATCTTTAATAACAGACATCCTGATAAAAATGTACATTTTGCAACAGTAAGTAAAATAATAAAAAAGTTCAAGTGTTCCGGAAATGTTGAGAATAAATTCAAAAAGAAACATGAGGCATGGGTTGCTACTGAAGAAATTCAAAATCAAGTAATGCTCTCAGCAATAGAAAATCCTAAAGATTCCATAAGAAAAAGGGCAGCTTTACTTGGTGTGCGCAAAGACGTAGTTGCAGGAATATTAAAAGCAAACAAATTTAAACCTTACAAACCCCAGTTCACTCATACCCTAAAAGCAGGAGATTTTAATAGAAGATTTGAATTTTGTGCTTGGTTCCAAGGGGAGTTAGAAGATAATAATTATATGGCACGGTGCATAATTTTTTCGGACGAGGCAACGTTCACTTCTAATGGGGTAGTCAGCTCACAAAATTGCCGTTGGTGGAGTGATGTTAATCCTAATTTCACTGTCCAAACTCGTGACCAATACTGTTTTAAAACAAATGTATGGTGTGGAATTTTTAAAGATAGAATAATTGGACCATTTTTTTTTTGGAACTAATATGAATGCTGAACGTTATCTGGAATTTTTAAATAATGAGATTCTTGAATTTCTTCATAACCTACCAATAATGGAAAGGCAACGTACATGGTACCAACATGATGGAGCAACCTGCCATAGTACAAGAAATGTTCGAGAATGTCTTCTACAAATTTTTAACGGAAGAGTAATTGGAAGATTTGTGGACTTTGCTTGGCCTCCAAGATCTCCGGACCTGACCCCCCTAGACTTCTTTTTATGGGGATACTTGAAGCAAAAGGTATACCTTAAAAGACCGTTTGAAAATATTAATCATTTGGAAAGAATAATTAGGGAAACATGTGACGGTGTTACTCCAGATGTTATTAGAAATGCAATAAAAGAATTCTCTCGAAGAACAATTACCTGCTTAGAAAGGGACGGTGGATATGTTGAGGCGTACGTGCAGTGAGGGAAAAGTTAATCCGGATTCTTCTTTTTCATGCATGTAATGTTTGATGTTGTGTTTTGAAAATAAATGATTTTAATTATGTATGCATTTGTTTACATTGTATTATTGATAACTCGTGCAAAACAAAGTCAATATTTATAGCAAAATTTGCAATGAGAAAATGAGTGGTGTAATCAGTAAGTGCACATGAACATAATTTTTAATTTCTATCGATATCTGAGGTTTTGAAGCATACTGACATAAGATATGTTTCAAAACATTTCCACAGCAACTTGATTTTGTACAGGTCAATAATTTAGATACCTAGTTTTTGATCATTTTCGATCTTAAAGAAATTGTAAACAATAATAAAACCTGGTTTTTATCGTAGATAGCTGTAATTAGACATTTAAACGTAGTTTTCAATTCTAATCAACTTTTCTTAATAACAATTTTAGATATTGTCGAAAATAAAGGTACTTTACTCTTGAGCAAAATTCATACTTTTTGACAAACCTCGTATACGATTGGAAAATTTCGATATCTGATTATCGTATATTGGGTTTTAGGCCTTACAGAACTTTTTATGAAGAATGACGTTTTTTCCTAAACTTAATAATAAAAAAGTTTCCCATTTGTTGCCAACTTTTTCAGACACACTGTACATAAGTGCTCAGGCAGATTTGTTAATAAAACAAGCGAATTTAACCCTAGAGCAAGTAAAACCTGTAAAACTTCATTGTTTACATTTTTATAATGAACTATGTGATCAATTTAAGCAAAGATTTTACTTCTACGATCCAGTTTTAACTTCGCTAAAAATTTTAGATCCCACCACAGCACTTTCTGGGGAAATAGAATCAATAGTAGATTTTAAAATATACTTTCCGGATTTAGTAGATGATACAGAAAGTTTGAACGATGAATGGCGAATGCTTAGTAGCACTCAAGAACTTGAGAAATATCAAGAAACCCCTGTTGAATTTTGGACCAATGTTTTCGACTTAAAAAATTGTTTAAATCAGCAGTTATTTCCAAAGTTAAGTAAACTTGTTTCAGCACTTTTGTCACTGCCTCATGCATCTGCCGCTGCAGAACGAATTTCTTCCCAATTAAATTTAATCAAAAACAAATTAAGGAATCGGTTAAGTGTGAAAACCTGCAATGCACTGAATTTCACTAAGCAATTGCTTGGCAAAAACCAGTGTTACACATTTAATCCAAGTGAAGAATTATTAAGCTACAATGTTAATGCAAATGAGGAGGGTGTAAGTGATGAAAACTTGACATTCTAAAAAAAAATTGTAATATGTAGCACATATTGGTACCTACTTTCATAGGTTTATTTTTGTTTCTTCAAGTTTAAAACGTTGGCACAATATTTCAGTATTTCAAGAGAAAATTCGAAAGGCCCCCTAATAGTTACATTTTAGTTTTAAAACAGTGTAAAGTGTGTAAACATAACCTTGTATGTTATTGTTAATGTTGTTAATTTTTTTTAAGGAAGTGACTATTCATCCGGGAGTACCGGATAAAGAGCTCCATTACTAATTGTCCGAAACCATTTTCCGAAATTGACAGGGCTTAGGACATAACCTAAATGTATTATTTAAAATTTTAACACAAATAGATTTTGAGCAACTCGCTGGGAATTATAAACTTGAAAGTTTTAAATCTCGAGTTAATAAAAACGAGCTCCAAATCTGTCTTCTTAACCTCAATATAAGTATCAATTTATTAGATACATTAGTTTAGTTTTTTTCCTAACACTGATTGTTTTTTATTTATAGTATTATTTAAATTAAATTTAGGAAATAATTGTACAATAATTAGGGTTGCCATATGGACAATGTGTAAAAGTAGGACAATTGTACAAAAAAAGCCTGATTTTTCACAAAAATAGTTTCTTTACTATGAATTTACACAGGAATATAAAATTTTTAGCTTCTAAAAAAAAAAACAAAAAAAAGTCCTTTTACCGAGCTTCTAACAAAAAAAGGCCTCAGCCAAGCAAAGACAAAAAAGAAGGACATCGCCAAACATTTGGGAAAATAATTTAACAATTTTTCCTACATTGGAAACAGCCGGACATTAACAAATTGTCAAAAAAGGAGGAATGTGCTACTCTGTGGTGGACTTTTGGATATAAGTTCAATAAATGACATTTTTTGTTTTAATAATAAACTGTTTTGACAATGTAGATTATTTTATGACCAAAACAATATCTGTACTTATATTATGCAATATATTCAAATAAAAACAGGGTAGGTATGTACAAAATACATATTTAAAGTACATAGCTATTCTGATTCTATTATTTTTTTGTTTCTTTTCCTTTTCATTCCTATGACTGTGGTATCAGCTCCTTTTGGTCGACCAATTCTTTTCATTTTAAGTGCGTTTACGTTTATATTTTTCAATTCCATTAATGGCTCTTCTTTTTCTTCTAAATTTTGGCATGACTCTTTACAATAGTTGTGTTCTACATAAATACCTTTATCTAGGCCTATTGAATCTACATCCATC
The DNA here is from genome assembly GCA_927349885.1 of Psylliodes chrysocephalus. Taxonomy (NCBI): domain Eukaryota; kingdom Metazoa; phylum Arthropoda; class Insecta; order Coleoptera; family Chrysomelidae; genus Psylliodes; species Psylliodes chrysocephalus. The sequence goes on from OV651820.1 coordinate 56,396,117, forward strand.
TTATAAGATGCAACAAAATTTCCAGTATCTAAAATTTTGGAGCTTTGTGCAACAGAACTTTCAGTTGCCTCACGTGATGACTCATTCATATCAGTATCACTTACATTGTCAATAACTAAGATTTTTTTTCTATTCTGTACATATGTACGAAAAAGCTTGAACTGTTCAAATACGTCATTGAAATCATTGGTGCCATATTCTGAAAGAAAACTTGCAATTTCTTCACCTACTTTCATTGTTTTCTTGTATTTTTCATGGCCAGATAATATATGCTTTTGTGAAGTTACTATCTGGTGTATTTCTATTTCTGAAGTATTGGTTGTTTCGCTAAAAGATGACTGTTGAGTTGAACGTATTTGATTCTCTATATAATATCTTCTAGTAAATTTGACATTAACTAAATTCTCATCAAACAACTGTTCATTATTAACAAAGCGAGCATAAAAGATATGCTTACATGGCAGTTTCATGTTAATGCGAAAAGAACAACTGCAGTCATGTATTGTGAAATTTATATCTTCATTAATTTTTGTCATCTTTTTTGCCTTTTCAATATTTCTCAAAACAAATGAAGTTGCATAGGGTGTTAAAAAGTTTATGTAACTATCTTCAACAGAAGGTTTTGGGTAGTGATGAACTGGCACCTTGTTGGCCATATTATATGCCTTAATTCTATTTTCATCTTGCATAGAATCAAATAAAATTAAAAGATCTTTGTAAAATGACACAAGAGAACTATTCTTTAAAACAACTTGTTTAATTTTTTGGTTCAGAGATTCCAAATGGTTTGTCGTTGAAATGTTGTATGTAACAGAATTTTTTAACAACCCTTTTACCCATTCACTTCGTATATTATGCCAGTTATCATTAAAATACTTTGTTACCTTCACACAATCTAACCCAATTAATTTTGCATAATTTTGTTTGTAGACACTTTCATTCTCAGAAAATGCAATGTCTTGAAGTACTGTCAAACAATTAGCCCTTTGGGCAGAATTAATGCACATTTTTTCACAAGTAATTGTTGTACGGAAAGTTTTAAGAGTATGAAACAAGCATAATAATAATTTTGCCCTTGGAAATTCTTTCTCAAATGCTTTTCTTTCTTTGAAGTCTTTGTCAGTAAAAATTGTAACAACATTAGACCAACATAAATTATGTCTTTTGAAAATCTGCATCATTCCTTTTATGTTATCAGCATTTTCATTTGCAAGTAAAAATGTTGCAGCTACTTTCCCTTGCCCATTTCCATTAATAATAAGAAAAATGTATAGTGGCATTCTAAGATTATTTCATTTGTATGTAGCATCACACAGTAATAATTCTGGGTAAGTTTGAAAAGAATTATGCATTTCTATACTTTGATAATAAATTCCTTCTAATGTATTATCATTATTCACCACCACTTCTACGATAGAATTTTTCTGACTTTTGATATGTTGTATAGCTTCTTCCAGTTCAGATAAATTCAGAGGTTATGTACCGGTACCGTTAGTCAGGCGGTCTCGGACAATTAGTGACGGAACTCTTTATCCGGGACTCCCGGATGATTAGTCACTTCCTTTTTTTAATATTCCTTACTTCTGACAGTTCTGACTGACTTTCGACAGTTGACAATTCTGTTGTCAATGTTGTCATCTGTCAACATAATGTGAGTGCAGTGTCGTGTAATATGACTTTTTATTGTCAATTGGCATTGATGTAATGTTGTTAAATACATTTCTTACACACATATATATATATATATATATATATATATATATATCATTTTTTGCATTACTACTGGTCGAACAATGTTTACAAAAATTTGTTACTCTTTTGTTACTAAGTAATATTAACTATTACTATTTAATTACCTTTTGTTATGCTACAATCTGCATCAAGCAGTTCACCAAAATACTAGATACAATAAATGTTTAGATAATTTTTTTTATAAATTTTGACATTATAACTGTATCTGTAATTGTCTCGGATCATAGGGGACAGTTAGTACAAACTCAAGAAACCTCTGAAATAAAAAACAACTTACAACAATATTGAACTATTTAAATTCTGAAAAATGGCTAGAAGTTTATGATGCATATTTGGCGGAAGATAAATATAATGCTTTTATTACAATCTTCGGTTCATATTACAATATATGTTTTAAATCCAAACCTCAAATGCAGAATAAAAGGCTTCTCCCATAATTACTAAGGCAAAAAATAGACTGCTGTTTTTGCATGAATGGCAAAAACAGCATCCTAGTACTCAAAATATTCAATTATATAAAGATTATAAATTAACATATTTAAAAATTTTGGGAGCAGCGAAACATGATTTTTGCAATAATTATATATTAAATTCTGATAATAAGGCAAAGACTTTGTGGAATATTATTAACAAAGAAATTGATCGAAATAAAACAAATACAAAGCCAGAAAATTTAACTCCTGAAGATCTTAATAATTTTTTTATTAATAATGCGGAAAACATAATTGAGAATCTAGAGAAACCAGATATGCCTGCTACTTCCTTTATAAATATACCACAATTAAAAAATTTAATGTTTTTTCAGCCAGTTACCCAAACCCGTTACGTTCAACTTTAGGGACACACTATTTGACCAATTTCACTTTGTTTTTTAAATTAAATGATATTAAGTATGATTTTAACTCACCTTAGGTTTAGAAATACGAAAAAAAGTATAAATCAATTATATATTTTAATTAAATACTTTTTAAAAATAAGAAAACGAGTCTTTCATTAAATTTAACCTAAAACTTGAAAATTTTAGATTTGACATTTCTTTTCTGGATAATGAGCAGGGTTGCCAAGATTAATTTATTACTTGTTACTATTTCTGCCGTTAACCGTAATATTTAAAAAACTAAGTAGTCTGGGTATTAACAGTTTAGATTTAGATGTTCATTTATTTTATTCTAGAACATTTTTCTGAGAATAATAATTGTAAATGTCATTCACAATTTTGTCTTGAATTATTTATAGTGTTTTTTATTAATCAAAATTATGGAGGTGAATAGTATTAATGGTATTAATCAAATTATTAACAAGAATGATGCTGATTTAGTGAAATATACAGGGTGATTCACATAAGAACCGACATAGAGCAGGGGCATATAGGGGGTCCCAAAATATGGCAATTTAACGCAACTTACCTCTATACCAAGTTGCTTCCCTAAGGAGTTATAGGCTTTGAAAGTGAAGTTATAAATTTTGAAAAAAAAAACAATATCTCCGTTATTCTTGAACTTAAAGCAACCAAATTTGGTACACTTTGTGGATGTATTTAGGGCGTTACTTGACAGTAACTAGAGTTTAATTGAAATTTGTAAAGGGGGTATACTGGGTGGCGCACCATTAATATTCAACAGAATTTTGTTAACCCTTGATGGATTTTAAAAATCTTTGCTTTGTTTTGTGGGCAATTCAATTCTTAAACTTTTCTTACTCTAGTAATTTTTCGAAAAAACTCACCATTTTCATCAAAAACTCGAATAACTTAAAACGCGCGCTCTAGGTGTGTTATTTAAAATCAGCGAAAATTCAAAAGTTGGCTATGAAAATAAACGTCAAACAAGAAAGTAGGTCATTTAATGTGATCAGTAGGAATTGGCTGGAAAATTATTATTTAGATACGTAACAAAATAACTTAAAGTAAGTACAGATACTGAAATGTGAAAAACTGGGATTAACAACTAACCAAAATAAACACAAAAAACTTAAACAACAACCAGAACAAACAATTGTTTATCGATAAATTAAAGAAATTGTTCAAAATGATCGCCGTTTTCTCTTACGCATAAATTTATTCTTCTTCGAAAATTAAAATCCACCCTATCTAATAACTGTTGATTATTCCTAATAGATGTGCATTTATGAATAATGCGATTCCATAATTCTTCTTGAGACGCAACGGGCGAAGAATACACAAATTCTTTCAACGTTCCCCACAGAAAGAAGTCACATTTGTTCAGGTCAGGTGATCTTGGGGGCCAACGTTGTGGGCAATTATTTCCTCTTCCTATCCATCTATTGGGATACTGGTGGTTTAAAAAATTTCTTACGTTCATACTAAAATGAGGCGGTGCTCCATCGTGCATAAACCAATGTTGCAACCTTAGTTGTAAAGGTACCTCGTCAAGTAGATACGGAAGGGGGTTTTGTAGAAATTCTAAATAATTTTCACCATTCAGCCGATTCGGTAAAACAACAGGACCAATTAAATATCGATCAATAATTCCCATCCAAACATTAATTTTGAATTCACGTTGGAAATGCCGAGGAGTTATTGCATGTGGGTTTACGTCAGAATACTCATGATAGTTATGGAGATTTGTGATACCTCTGCGAGTGAAAGTCGCCTCATCCGTAAAAAGAATTTTCTTTTGGAAGTTATTATCTTGGTGTAGAATAAACTGACAAAAATTGACACGTTGAACCAAATCTCCGGGTAAAAGTTCTTGGACTTTTTGTACATGATAAGGGTGTAGTAGATTGCGACGGATAACTCGATGCACAGAACTCTGCGATATACCAATTTGTCGAGATAAATTCCTAGTACTAATATGTGGATCATCTTGAATAGCATTTAAAATGGCTACCTCAACTTGTGGCCTGAGTGCGACAGCACGTTCTCGAGTATTATTGAGAAACTTGCCCGTTTCTCTAGCTCGTCTTTCAACATTAGAAAATGTTTCTCTATGGGGAATGATACGGTTAGGAAATCTTCTACGATATTCTTCTACACTTCTTCTACAGTTTCCTTCACAAAAACCTAGCACTAACAGCATGTCAACTTGCTCGTTAAAAGAAAACTTCCCGTTCATTTTAAAAACACTCAAAAAACAATTACTTAATTGAACAACTTACTTGCTTCATTGTCAAGTTTGACGTTTATTTTCATAGCCAACTTTTGAATTTTCGATGATTTTAAATAACACACCTAGAGCGCGCGTTTTAAGTTATTCGAGTTTTTGATGAAAATGATGAGTTTTTTCGAAAAATTACTAGAGTAAGAAAAGTTTAAGAATTGAATTGCCCACAAAACAAAGCAAAGATTTTTAAAATCCATCAAGGGTTAACAAAATTCTGTTGAATATTAATGGTGCGCCACCCAGTATACCCCCTTTACAAATTTCAATTAAACTCTAGTTACTGTCAAGTAACGCCCTAAATACATCCACAAAGTGTACCAAATTTGGTTGCTTTAAGTTCAAGAATAACGGAGATATTGTTTTTTTTTCAAAATTTATAACTTCACTTTCAAAGCCTATAACTCCTTAGGGAAGCAACTTGGTATAGAGGTAAGTTGCGTTAAATTGCCATATTTTGGGACCCCCTATATGCCCCTGCTCTATGTCGGTTCTTATGTGAATCACCCTGTATATTTCACTAAATCAGCATCATTCTTGTTAATAATTTGATTAATACCATTAATACTATTCACCTCCATAATTTTGATTAATAAAAAACACTATAAATAATTCAAGACAAAATTGTGAATGACATTTACAATTATTATTCTCAGAAAAATGTTCTAGAATAAAATAAATGAACATCTAAATCTAAACTGTTAATACCCAGACTACTTAGTTTTTTAAATATTACGGTTAACGGCAGAAATAGTAACAAGTAATAAATTAATCTTGGCAACCCTGCTCATTATCCAGAAAAGAAATGTCAAATCTAAAATTTTCAAGTTTTAGGTTAAATTTAATGAAAGACTCGTTTTCTTATTTTTAAAAAGTATTTAATTAAAATATATAATTGATTTATACTTTTTTTCGTATTTCTAAACCTAAGGTGAGTTAAAATCATACTTAATATCATTTAATTTAAAAAACAAAGTGAAATTGGTCAAATAGTGTGTCCCTAAAGTTGAACGTAACGGGTTTGGGTAACTGGCTGAAAAAACATTAAATTTTTTAATTGTGGTATATTTATAAAGGAAGTAGCAGGCATATCTGGTTTCTCTAGATTCTCAATTATGTTTTCGCATTATTAATAAAAAAATTATTAAGATCTTCAGGAGTTAAATTTTCTGGCTTTGTATTTGTTTTATTTCGATCAATTTCTTTGTTAATAATATTCCACAAAGTCTTTGCCTTATTATCAGAATTTAATATATAATTATTGCAAAAATCATGTTTCGCTGCTCCCAAAATTTTTAAATATGTTAATTTATAATCTTTATATAATTGAATATTTTGAGTACTAGGATGCTGTTTTTGCCATTCATGCAAAAACAGCAGTCTATTTTTTTGCCTTAGTAATTATGGGAGAAGCCTTTTATTCTGCATTTGAGGTTTGGATTTAAAACATATATTGTAATATGAACCGAAGATTGTAATAAAAGCATTATATTTATCTTCCGCCAAATATGCATCATAAACTTCTAGCCATTTTTCAGAATTTAAATAGTTCAATATTGTTGTAAGTTGTTTTTTATTTCAGAGGTTTCTTGAGTTTGTACTAACTGTCC